>JBBMKD010000115.1:44504041-44533352 GCA_037834095.1 Argya squamiceps | reverse complement strand
CAGCTGGATACAGCACCACTCACCACTCTCTGGGCCCGGCCATCCAGCCAGTTCCTAACCCAGCAAAGAGTGCTCCTGTCCAAGTCCCGGGCTGCCAGTTTATCCAGGAGTATGCTGTGGGAGACAGTGTCAAAAGCCTTACTGAAGTCCAAACAGACAATATCCACAGCCCTTCCTGCATCTACCAGGTGGGTCACCTGGTCATAAAAGGAGTCCAGGTTGGTCAAACATGACCTACCTCTCCTAAACCCGTGTTGGCTGGGCCTGAGACCCTGGCCATCCTGTAGGTGCTGTGTGATGACACTCAGTATAAACTGCTCCATTACATTACAGGGTACTGAGGTCAGGCTAACTGGCCTATAATTACCAGGATCCTCCTTCCCACCCTTTCTGTGAATGGGTGTCCCATTGGCCAGCTTCCAGTCATCCAGAACCTCACCATTGAGCCAGGACTGTTGGTAAATGATGGAGAGTGGCTTTGTAAGCTCATCTGCCAGCTCCCTCATCACCCTGGGATGGAGCCAATCTGGGCCCATAGATCTATGAACATCCAAGTGACTCAGCAGTTCTCTGACTGCCTCCTCCTGGATAACAGGGGAACCATTGTGCTTCCTGACACCATCTGCCAGCCCCAGGACAGCTGTCCTGAGGATAAGCTGCAAAGAAGGCATTAAGCACCTCTGTCTTCTCATCTGCAGTTACCAAGTTCCCTTCTGCATCCAATAGAGAAGAAAGGTTGGTCTTACCCTTCCTTTTAGAATTATTAATATTTGTAAAAACATTTTTATTATTCTTTACAGGTATTGCCATTTTCAGTTCAAACTGAACTTTGGCCTCCCTAATTTTATTCCTACATGCTCTAGTTGTCCCCTTAAATACTTCCTGAGAAACGTGACCTTCTTTCCAAAGATGATACATCCTCTTTTTATTCCTAAGTTCCTCTAAAGCATCCTTGCCCATCCAGGCTGGATGTTTGCCTTGTTGACTCCTCTTTCAGCACACACGGACAGTATGTCCTCTGTGCCCACATCTCTGTTTTGAAGCACACCCACCTTTCCTGAACTCCTTTGTTTTTAAGAACTGCTTCCCAAGGAACTCTCTGAATAAGTCTCCTAAATAGGCCCTCTGGAATTCCAATGTAAAAGTCTTACTGATGTTCCTCCTGATTTCATCAAATATCAAGAACTCAATAATTGCATGATCACTATGCCTCAAGAAGCCTCCACCCACCACATCTCCCACCAGCCCATCTCTATTTGCAAACAGCAGGTTTAACATTGTCCCTCCCCTGGTAGGCTCACTCACCAGCTGCAACAAAAAGTTGTCCTCCACACACACTAAAAACTTCCTGGATTGCCTTTTTTCTGCTGTATTAAGTTCCCAACAGATGTCTGGCGGGTTGAAGATGCCTACAAGAAAAAGGGCTGATGATCCTGAAACATTCTCCAGTTGCTTATAGAGTAAGTTGTCCACCTCTCCTTCCTCGTTGGGTGGATGATAACAGACTCCCAGTAGGATGTCAGCCTTGTTAACCTTTCCCTTAATTTACATCAATTTCCTCCAGATTGTACTACTCCTATGACCCTGGCCATGTTATAATACATAAAAATGATAATTTGTTTACTCTGAGTCCATTGACCCATAGGTTTGGTTGGGTTTTTTGTTTGCTTTGATTCTGTTTGGAGAATTGGAAATAATAAACATGAAATTTTATTTTCTGACAGAGGAGTTGAAGTTATAAATCCTCATGCAAAATGATTATAGTTTGAAAATTTTGTTCCTTAATTATTAACTATCTTGGTTCTGAAGAATCCTGCTTTACTATGGCAAAGGTGAATGGATTCCTGCTATGGATAACAGAATTTGAACTACTATTTGCAACAAGTGTCTTGAAATAATATTGAAATTATTCCTGTATCTTCTTTTTTCCAACACGTGAATCACTGCTATCCAAAGCAGTGGAATAAAAAATGAATCTCAGAAGTCTCAAAAGTTAAACTAAAGGTGATATGATATACATTATAATATATGTTTATATACCTTATAATACGCATAATACTGAGCTTTCTGGGTGTCCAGTACCCAGCATAAAACAGCTGCCTACTCAGTTGCTTATTATCTTCTTACCATTTTATAAACAAAAGTACTTTAAGCTAAACACCTTAATAATTTAAAAAGCATTGGAAGCATGATTATGGTAACTAGTAAGATTACTCATGGAGAATCAGTTACTTAATCAGTTACTTATCAGTTACTTATCAGTTACTTGTAACTGAAAACATTAATGTTCATTAAAACTCTGCAGATAAGACTGAAAGGGTTTAAGTTGAAATATATTTTTATTTACACATGAATATGGCAATTTAGCAGCTTTTTCTTGAAATAAATATTGAGAACAGAGAGTAAGGAAAGCCGTAGTTCAAGAAAAGGATAAAGAAAAAATGTCTACTATATTGTGCTGGAATTGGAAAACAAGTATTAACTTCTATTATTTGGCGAAATTGATGTTTAAGATTTGTATGAGGTTTGAATCTGCTGTTAACAGTTGTGACAATAACTAGAAATACGATTAATTATTTTTTTTTATTTAAAGAAAGAGACAATTTCTATTACCCAATCTATCAGTCAAAGAAGAAATATTCCACACTGCAATTAATCTGCAATTCTATTTATGACAGTTCTAAATATAAACAATGGACTGTTAACAACTTCTGTTGCTCATTATTTCACAGATCAAGAGGCAAAACATGTAATCTTCCCATATTTAATATATTTTTGCAACTCTTTGATTATGGTCATATTTTTGAAACATTTTAATGACAATAATTGTTGAAAAATCAATTTTATTTATGAAGAGCTTAATGGGAAAAAAGAGAAAACTGGATTTGCATGAACCTCAGTACTACATTCTGCAAAACTTGTACTAATGAAGAACAGCATCTGGTTTTAAAGGATTAGGTAATGACAGTAAACTCTATTTAAAAATCAGCTCTTTTAAACACAGACTAAAAAAAGTATTCCCTGGTACTTTTACCTTTGAACCCAGAAAAATTCTTACACTTGATGTCTTTTCTACTGACTTCTTCCTTTTTCATCATTTTTATTTGACCACAAAATACAAACAGGTGGGAGGAAAGAGATGTATGATCACATTCATACTTTAAAATGTCCTTATTTGAAGAGAAAAAAAACCCCATGCAAATCATAGTTCCTGAAAAAGTCACTTTATTTATGTAATGATATGGATTTAAGGGTGAACATCACAATACTTTATGAAAAGTATGTTCAAAAATCCAGTCAAATCAGATCAGGATCAGTAGGTCATTAAAACTTTTCCAAACTATTGAAATCACATTACTCTATGAAACACCGTGCCTCATCTTTGCTGGTTTGAAGTATCATGTCTCACAGATCAGAAATCCCACAAATATATGTCAATGATTTGGAAAAGACCATTCATTATTTTAGTTTCAATTCAGTATGCTTATGTGTGTTTGAAACTAAGCTCCAGTAGATTACCACATTAACAGCATGCTCAGTACTAGTAGTTTGTTCTTGTATTCCATCAGTTATCACCACTACAGCAATGACTCCTTATCCTACTCTACATCAGCTACTGCACACCACCATATAACTAAACCCATCTTGTTTACTGATGTGGTCCTTGATGATCTTAAATGTCAGGGCTTGGTCTGCCTCATGCTGCAGGATGTCTAGAAGAGTCATTATATTAGAAGGCAGTAGCAGGTGTCTTATCCTCTTGATGTACTGTGTGTTTCGTCAGCTTTTTGCTCTGTACTGTTTTCTTAGAGAAAAGCCCTTTTTCTCTCCCCTGCTCCTCAGTGGCTATGTTTTTTTAATGACCTGGAATCATCAGCGAATTTTTAATGATCAACTGTATTCAAAACGTGACCATACCTTCAAGGTCTTTGCTATTACATTCCATTTATACTACATATCATAGACACATAGAGCCATAAGATGCTTTGGCTTGGGTTGGCAACATTCCTGTCATGTGCAGAAATCTCTTTCACTAGGTCAGGTTGCTCATAGCCTGTCCAGCCTGGCCTTGAACACCTCCAGTGGTCAAGTATGTACAAATCTCTGACCACTAGTCCAAATGTCTCACCCTCTTATAGTAAAAACATCTATCTTATGGTCCAGTCCAAGTAGCCTTTGATCTGTCATTAAAAACCTGATGAAAGCTCTCTGTCTATTTTATATGCTCCCATTATGTATTGAAAGGCTGCAATAAGGTCTTCCTGAAGCCTTCTCTTTTCAAGGCTTACCAGCCTCAGCTCTCCTACCTTTTCTTCACAGCAGAGGTGTTCTAGCTCTCTGACCATTTTTTTTCTTTGCCCTCCTCTGGACCCACTCTGACAGGTCAATATCATTCTTAATATCTGGGGACCCAGAGCTGTGTGCAGCATTCTAGATGTGGTCTGATGAGAATGGAATAGGATGGAATAATCACCTCCTTTGACCAGCACGACCTACAGGCCATGTTCCCTGTACCATTATCACAGGACACAGTTGCCATCATAACTGTGGCCAGCTAAGAGCCATTACAATTATTACCGTGCCACTGGCAAAAAATAATTTAAATAGTTATACTACATTAGTGTGCCTATGATTGAGTTCAAAAAAGGTAGAAGTAACACCTCCTTGACAGTGCTTTTATCTTTATGGGTGTAAGCAGTCTTCATTCTTTCTGAGTCACTGTGAGCTAGTACTCTCAATTCAGTCACAGGGTGTGCATTTTAGGATGTTATGACATATTGTTTCAGACAACAAGTGTTGTCATTATCCAGGGTAAGCAAATTAATGGGCTATATTTATTAATACCTTATAGCTGGTGTGATACCAGGAGCTACATGTTTTTAATATGGGATATAATGAATAGGTGAGCAGTTCCCAAACTCAGAAGCTTTTCCACCTCTTTTCTTCACAATACTGAATCACCCTGTGGAGACATGAAGACTAGGAAGAGGAACAATTGAGTGAGCTGGATTACTAGGTAGTGAGAATTAACAAAAAACGAAAGAAGGAGAAATATGATGAGCGCACAGTTATAAGACCAGAGTCTCAGAAAGCAAAGTTTAAAATCTAACACTGCAAGGTTAAAGGTGGAATTCAGAAAAGGTGACACTATCAAAATGAAGCCCTAATAGTTAGGTTGGGCACAACAGTGTCATGAAAGACAAATGTTGTCTCAGTCAGCCTTTTTTGTGGCAAGGTATATAATTATATAATATAATTATATACTTATACTGGTATATATGCCAGTATAAGTATAGCATTCAGGTCTTTTTCAAAACTATGATTAATATTTGCATCATCTGAAGGTCTAATTTAACAAGCTAGGAGACTGTGTGATGTTTATATCCAAAGATATTTGAACAGGAAATGGAGGCAATATGGAAAAATTGCAAGCAGTGAGACTAGCAAGTGACATGGCAGTAAAATTAAACGTTAGCAGGCAGTACATTCTGCCTCTGGTACTAGAAATCCTCTGTTTCAGTCCCAAAGCCTGCTGCTGGAATATGGAAAGATTTCAGGTAAGATTTATATTCTGAATGAGATTAAAAAATGCAAAGGAAAAAGTTTAACATCTCTGTCAAATTCAATGGACACATCTCCTTCCAAAAAACTAACCACAGAGAGATGATAGATGAGGTAAACAGGAAGCTGTAGTGACATTCTCTCCTACAATCAGTTTTAAATGCCTCCTTTCTAGCTATGCATAAGTGGCTGATTGAGGAGTATGATTTGAAACTCACTTTTGACAGATATGTAGGGGCACCAAAACAGACCTAGTAGTCTTCAAACACTAGTTGTTTTCATTTTGTGATGTAAAGCAAGTAATTGTTCAAGAAAATTATTTAACAGTACAGTTAAAGTACAGTTTACTTTCTATAATAAGCAGTCTTGTACAAGAAAGAGCAGGGTAGCTCATTATTCTTGAAACAAGGGATATCCAAGACACAACAACTCATTTAAATGACAGTTTTCAGCCCTCATGCTGCACACTTCCCTTTTCCAACACTGAGTATTCTATTAATCTTCAGTGCTTATAAACTGTAGACAGAAAAATATGGATAATAAGCTTAAGAATAAGTCAAAATATGGGGTAAGAAGCTGTATTTGGTTAGCTCAGAGATGGAGCAAAACAACCAGTTGATGCAAAATACAGTATAGCCAGAAACAGTTTATTTCAGACAGGATCACACATCTCTGTCTGTACTACTTTCAATGCAGTTTTCACCATATTTTTGGAAAATAAAAACCAGCCACCATGTGAAAATTCATTTACAAAATACAGTGGAAAACATGTTTTATATGTCCGTTCACCATGCTTATTACATTAAATGTTTTGGTACCCTTGCCAAGTAGAACACAAATATTAATAATGATATTTTTATGTTTTGCTGACAGAATTTAGAATGGTATTGTGCTCTTGAAATGTTAATGTGACCAATAGCATATTCTTGGTTCCATATATACAGTTTATTGTCTTTTTTTAAAACAAGGTTCTCAGTGTAAGAATTGAATTTCTCTATCATATTAAAAAATAAAAAAAGTGTTCAAAGAAATAATTTTTACTAGCAAGTCAGATTTACTCTTGGTTTAATAGTAGTCATGAAACTATGTTCTTCCATGTCTAATTTCTTAACTTAACTTACACATGCATTAGTTTTAAAACTATTTAAACTCTTCTAGCAGGCCACTATAACTGTGGACCTTGCAGCCTTCCTGTTTCCCCCTTTGCAGAATGAGGCAATGTTCTCCAGATGTGCTAAGTAAAAAAAGTGGAGATTATTCTCACACAAATTAAAAGCAAGACCCAAAATGCTCTTAATTTTGTGCATTAAAATAAAAAAAAATTATTCACAGAGAGTTGAAATTAGAAGCCAATAATTCTGATGAAGCATATGTAACAAATTGGTCTGTGGATTTTCTAGTCACAGACAAGTTTTCATCTGTTACTCCTTCTTGGAAACTGTAGATTATTAACACTATCTGTGGAGCATTGATGGTTGCTGGTAACTGAAACATGTTAACCTGACTGTGGGTTGTACCAGTGCTTGGAGATAATGTGTTCTCAAAATAGCACAGTATGAACACAGCAAGTATCAAGTAAAAGCAATGGTAAGAAATTGAACAGGTCTTCAGCACTATGATTATTGCTGTGGTCTAGTTTTCATTTGCCTTTTGGAAAGTCTATTTCTTAAATATCTGTTTTTAGAAATACCCTCATATTTTCTCTTCAGCAGAATTCAAGAACTGGAGGAGAGAAGTATTCCAGCAATTTACTGGCTTCAGGTGATGTTTAGTTCCAGTTAGTTGAGTAAGAGAAAAAACTCTTTTACGCTATAGAAATGTATCAGAAAATATCCATCTAATTTGGTAATGTTATTACATCCTTAAAAGCACTGATAGGACCTCTGTAATTGATAAGTACTTACCAATAGTAAACAAATAAGAAAGCACATGGGATGAGCCTTTTGACTTTACTCACAATCCAAATGTTCCCTACAGAAATAATCTTGCAATGAAATTTTAGACCAAAATGAAACCACTAAATTACTTTAGTGAAACAAAAATAGCAGACTTCAACTCAAGAAAGGTGAGAATTAGATTAAACAATCTCAACAGAGATGTACATGGAATAGAGGAAGTTAGGTGGGGGAAAAGAGGCAACAGGGACCTACACTGGGGCACAGCCATGGGTTCTGATAGGCAGTGACCTTAGCAGGGGCCAGGCACCTATGAAGAAATCAGGGCTGAGGAGGCATCAGTTAGAGTGCAGGAGTTCTCTCTTTAATCAGAATTTAGACTGCACATTTTGACCTCCATACCTCACAAAAAAGTGCATACATCAAGATTTTTTTCATATATGATAGAATTTAATTTTTCTCTTATTGTGTGTAGCAGGACACAGCTTTTGAGTAACTGAATTAACAATGCATTTGCAGTTAAGTAGCATCATGTAGTCATTCAAATTTTAGTCAATGAAACATTAAGCTTTAATGTTCCCTGAAAGTCCATTTCCTAGCCCTGGTTTTAAGATCACAGAATCTCAGAATGTGCTGAGTTGGAAGGCACCCAGAAGGATCATTGAGTCCAACTCCTAGCCTTACACAGCACTATTCCCAAGAGAAACACCATGTGCCTGAGAGCACTGTCCAAATGTTTCTTGAGCTCTGTCAGGTGGGTGCTGCGACCACTTCCCTGAGGAGCTGTTATGCTGCCCAACCACCCTCTGGGAAAAAAAACCTTTTCCTGATGTCTGACTGAAACCTCCACTAACACAGCTTCAGGCCATTCCCTCAAGTCCTGCCATTGGCCATCAGAGTGATGAGATCATTATCTGCCCCTCCTCTCATGAGGAAGTTGCCGGCTGCAATGAGGCCTCTCCTAAAGCTCCTCTTTTCCAGGCTGAACAGATCAAGTGACTTCAGCCACTCCTAATAAGGGCTCCCCTCAAGGCCCTTCAGCATCTTTGTTGCCCTCCTTTGTATGCTTTCTAATAGCTTTTTGTTTTTCTTGTGTGGAGGTGACCAAAACTGCCCCCAGCACTGGAGCTGAGGCTGCCCCAGCTCAGAGCAGAGCGGGACAACCCTCTCCCTTGCCTGGCTGGTGATGCTGTGCCTGATGCCCCCAGGACAGAGCTGGCCCTCCTGTCCTGGGGCACTTCTGGCTCATGTTCAGCTTTCCATCAATCAGGACCCCCAGTTTCTGCAGCACTACTTTTCAGCCTCTCATTCCCCAGTCTTTCCCACATCCAGGGTTGACTCAGGTGCAGCATCTGGCACTTTTCCTTGTTAAACTTTGTAGGGTTGGTGATTGCCAGCTTCTAATTTGTCTCTCAGGGACTCAACAGCTTCTTCCAGTTTTCTGCAAATGTGCTTAGTATCCCTTCCAGGACAAGTCATTTGAGAAGATTTTAAAGACCACAGGGCTGTGAAGATGGAGCCCTGTGGAACCTCACTAGTGACAGCTCACCGGTCTGATGTAAACCCATTAACTATAACATTTTGTATCCATCTTGTGAGCCAGCTGCTCACCCACTTCATGATGTGTTTATCGAGCTCTGTGCTGGACACTTTGTCTAGATGGGTACTGTAAAAGATGGTACAGAAACCTGGGTTCTGGCCAGGATCGGGTTAATTTTTGCAGTAGCCATGAGTGAGAATCACTAGGATCTGAAGGTTATTCTGTACATCATCTTCTGGGGGTGGGTCACATGGTGTGACAGCAGTTGTATTGGGCTTTTCGGTAAACATTTTACGTCTGAATCATTCTCTCTTTTTTGTACACTTTTGTTATTAATATTGTTACTGTTAGCGTTTGTTTTTCTTATGTCATTGCTGCTTGCTATAAGTTGTTCGTATCTCAACCCATGACCTTTATATGTTCTACCTTCAATTCTCCTCTTCAGCCCTCAGCTGGAGGGATGGGAAGGAGGGAGATGAAGGAGGAGTGCGTGGTTTCAAGGGAAGCACTGAATTGAAGAATACCATTCTTAAACCATGATATAAGAGAACATGATACACAACTATAAAGAAGCCTTGTCTTAATCAAGCATGACTTGTCTCTTAGCCACACACAGGGTGTGGAAGTCCATACCATATGTATGAATACCATATATATGTATTTGTATTTAGATGCCTGTATTTACTAGTGATAGTCATGGATGACTTAATAGCTTATATTTTTACCAAAATAACATTTTTAAAAATATATGTTGATATTTATTCTTAAAATACCTATCTAGATGTAAAAGAATGATTGACAAACTTAAAAGAAATCCCTTGCTATGTAAACATATACCCCTTCAGGAAAAATGTTAGCTGGAAGTCAGCATTGAGTTTTCTCTTCTGAAAATACAAGAAAACACCAAAACACCAAAAATTTAGTCCAGTAGAAAAAACAAAACAAAGCAAAACAAAACAACCAAACCAAACCAAACCAAACCAAATCAAAACAAAACAAAACAAAACAAAACAAAACTGCAGTAAAATATGCTCTTACTGCAGACAAGTCTCTTACTGCAGCCCAGGGACCTGAAAGCGTTACAAATAAGCGTTACAAATTTGATGACTATATTTTCATTCACTTAGCTTTCAGTGCCAAATGTAGAATACAGCAGTAAAAAGAAAGAAGGGAAAGTATCTGGTCTACATTTACAAACATGATTTTAGGCGTACAAGATAAAATGCAAATAAGAGCCCTAATGAAAACATCTGACAAACCCTCTTCAGAACCAGCAGTTCATTTAGCTTCTGCTAACTCCTGCACTTCCTGGAACACATGTCAGCTATGAGATTGCCACAGTGTTTACAACAGTGTCAAAAAGAAATCAGTTAATGATCATTTAGTGTATCACAAGGCATGTGTTTTAATGCTGTTAGTAAAAAGCCTTAAGTTTTGTAAGCTCTGGCAGTGCAGGAACTCAGGACGTGTCTTGACTGGCCTTGGCCCGTGTCCTGCTTTTAGTTTTTCTTAATGAGGGTTTGGTGGCCATTGCCAAAGATGTTGGAAGATACAGCTCCAAAATTCTGAGCAAGGCCCAGTGCAACCAGTAACAACTCTTATATCCCCAGATGTGGGAGGAGATGGTTAACCTTCCAGTCTTCAGATGAGAAGCAATGAGAAGGAAGAAGACTGTAACATGGAAATACAAAGAAATAATTACAGTCCATCTGGAACAGAGATGAAACCTCAGGATACACACCAATCATTTTCCCAGTGAAATCTCAAGAGGCTGGAACTTGTCATCTTATGCTTCTTCCTCTGTGCTATCAGAGAAGTACATAAATACAAAGAAATTGTGTGTGTGATTTGGTACAATAATCTCCTTGTTTTAGGGTATCAGATGTTTCTTTTGTTTTTAAGATTGTATAAATGGTTCTCAGAATGGAAAAACCTTTTTCTCTTGTCTCCCAACCCTTTCATTCAAATGTTCATTTATCAAATACACTCTCCTCTTCATCATCATGTTATATTTTAATAATATAAAATAGCTCATATTTCTTCTTCTTAGTAGTAGTGTTATTACTAAGTATTTTCTACTACTTAGAAAACCCCAGACAGGAATAAGGAAGCTCAGAGAAGCATGCATGTAACGCTTCAGTAAGTTTCATTTCAAAACAGTAAGTCTTAAACATTTAAATAATCTTACAAATTGAAGAAGTACTTCTTTAATATTTATTAAATCCCATTAGACTGATCTATTATTACAGTTCTAAAAAAAAAATCGAAAATTAACTCTGACCACTTAATTCAAGCTTTCTAATTGAATTTTTTGAATATTTCTGCTTCTCCTGGAAGTCAAAGTATGAAAGGATCAAGAAAATAGGACTTGGCAGTTTGTTTAACCCTATTCTAACCTAACTATAAAGGGGTAGGTTATTTACCAGTATGAAGACATACTAAAAAGATATAATTAAATTTTCTACTTATTGATGCAACTGATTTCAAAATTTTCATTATTTAAATGTACTTTGAGATAAGACATCAAAAGAGTGAGGCATTTAAAATGCCTACAAATGAAAAAGAAAACATTTTGTCATCTTATTCCATAACCTTATTCAGTTTTTCCTAGCTCTGCAAAACATATTGCCGTGTTTGTAAGCCCATGTCCCCTAATTCCCATTAGTTAGTATTACAATTGTTTGTACTTCAATTATTTATGAAAAACTTCCCCACAAAGATTTCACCTTTATGAGGAGAATCATTTTACTTTGTGTTCAAGCAGTAACCACTCCTGTCTGTGCAATTAAAGCAGAATGTTTCAGTTTAACATCTCTAACACAAGAGAACACTAAATGTGCCTTTTCCATTAGGGATCAAAAGTAAATACAGCAATAAACAGGAAAGCAATTTCAGCAATGTGTCAGAGGATCAGGTGTGCTGTTATCACAGACACAGACACATGTACAGGGGCCCTGGAGCGGTCAGCTCTACCCTGCTGCATAAAAACTGAATGAGTGAGAAATGGCACTTGAGCAATTATTGGCTTTACACTTCTTAGGCTCACAGCCACTCTTTAATTGACCTCATTTGGATAGATTTCCCATTTGTTTTCTTCAAAGGTTTTGTTGTTGTTTGGTTTAGCATAACACAGGACAATTCATCAGAGCTTTTTGTATCTTCAGCACTATGCATACCCCTTGAAAAAATAGATATTATGTTTTTTAGAATTACTTCAGGTGATGCCACATAATACATCTTTACATACTTTTTTTTTTTTAACACATTAGTAAACAACTGATATGTCTTAAGAAATACGTTCTGCTCACTGGTGTTTGGAATAATATTGAGGCTGACCCCATAAGGTGGTTTCCCTTCCATTTTTTGTGTTAGCCATTTAGACCCCTGTAGATATAGTCAACTTTTAGAGTGCTTGATTTATCATGTTTTACCACTTCATGATATAGATCCAGTACTTTCAAGCAAATATTTAATTGATACGTTGATTAGGAAAAAAAAAATCTTTTCAACACGGATTTTTCTTCCCATGTACTGCAATATTTAAAATGAACAAGTTATTTTTCTCATATTTCTTCATGTAAGAATAACAAAAATCAGAGCCAGTGCTGTATATACATAAAGGTGCAGTGATGATTTCTGGAATTAATCTACCTAATTAACATCTTGCTTCTAAAACTGTAATAATAAAATATTAATGTGTCTTGTTGTGTTGGTCAAGGAAGTTGGTGTTTGGGTTTTTGGGCTCTCTTAAATGGAGTATTGGTCAATGACTGCCTTTGGAAGCATTATTTCAAGAGTATCGCACAGAATGGGGAAGAATAAAATGTGTTCTTGAAGACCACTCAAGAGCTATTTTAAAAATATAAGAGTATTCTGACAATGGAAATAATATTTATGAGATGTTGAATCAGTCCATTCCTCACCTGCCCCACCTTTTTTATTTCATAAATATACCCACTTATTCTTGTCTCTTAGAAACTTTAAGGTTTATAAAAATGAAGCCTGTGAGCCTTTACTCCCGTGAGACTTCCTCTACCAAGTCACACAAGATCTCATTTGAGTTGGCAGGAAGTTTAAAACTTCAACAGAGAAAAACTTAGGAAATTAGCCTTTTAAGAAAAGAAAATTTTGTTTTATGAAAGATTCTATCGGTATGCAAAATGCTTCCCCTAAGCCCTACTTTAGGGCCTGCTTTAAAGCCCTACTTTAAAGCCCTGCTTTAAATGATGAAAAGTGAAATTTCAAAAGAATACATAAAATAAATGGAACCTGTATGTAGTATCCAGTATTCAAGTACTCTGCATTATTCTTTAACTGATTGCTATTCAGTCCCTTAAAAGTAGCTTACTTTGTGTAAAGTAGCAAGAATGACCAGTAAACTATGAAGCGTTTCTGTAGAAGAGTAAGAAATACCACCTCTAAGGCTGAGACTTCAGTTTCCTCCTAGAACATGGAGTTTATTTAAAAATGAAAGAACTTAAGTAGAATGAAAAGTGGCTTGCAGAATATGAAATAATGTTTAATACTTGAGAGTTTTCTTTGGAAAAGTAGGAAGCCTACTAATAAATGGTTATGGAAAATTAGCACTATGGCTAAAGACATGTTTTTATTATTTAGATTTAAAACTCCTTACCTTTTTGGTGGAGGTAAAATTTCATTTTGCTATTTGATTCTTACTTGAAAACTGATTAACTAATATGCTTTCAAGTGTTCAGATTTTTAGTATTCAACTTAGGAAAACATTTCTTAAAGCAGTTTTCTTCTAGGTCTTGAAACGCTAGGTTAGTTTAAAAATCTGTCGAACTTACTGGTGGAAAGAGTCAAAAGGTGAAGTTGTAAGTATAAAAATATTGGGATGTTCTACAATGTACACATAAGGTTTTAGACAGGTATTAAATGTTTTATTAAGTTATAAACGTCTTGAAATATTAATGTGTCTGATTCTTATAGCTAGAATAACTTTATTAAAGAAGCTTCATTCTGAAGAAGCTTATTCTTCAGGTTACTGAAGAATCCAGTGGTTTTCCTTCTTTTTCTTATTTTATTTAAGACTATATTTTTGGATGAATTTCATTTACCTCCTTTTAAAATTGAATTAAATACAAAGTACTGTAGAGTTCTACCTTTTTCTCTGCCTATGCAGTCATTTCTACATTCTGTTATGCAAACTAACAAGCATCAAATATTTCAAACACTTCCTCACAGTAACATTTGCAGTCTGTTAATTAAAGACTTGAAATTCTCAGGAGTATTTTTAATAATGCTTTGATTATTCTATTTCATCCTATACTTTAGTTTTCAAGGTTGCACAGAAACAGCAAATGACCCCAAAAAAAGAGAATTTAGGTCAATCAAGTATATATCTGGAAAAGCTGTAAGATTTAGTGTGCCAAAATGACAAAATAAAATATAGATGAAAATTAAATAAATAAAGCAAAGATAAAGATATATCAAATAACTGAGGAATTAATGCATTCAATGTACACTTTCAGCACATTATGTAGCTAGAAAAGTTCCCAAGCTATTTTCAAGTGCATGGCTTATGATTTTAAGTTAACTCTGAAACTCATGAGACTTTGGACAGTTAAATTACATTTAAGGAAGGAATATAAGCTTTTTAATAACTGTGATTTTTTTTCTTTTTTTTTATGCAGAAAAAAGCTTTGAAATTACATTTAAAAACATCTCTCAAATTCACCAGCTTTCTTTAGGGGGCTTATTTCTCTAGATCACTTCTGGAGTGGCCACTGATCAGTGGACTCAAAGATTTATAGGGCTTATATAGGTATACATGGGATACCTTTGCACCTGTGAGAACCAAGACTATTAATGACTCAAAACATTTTCCCATTTGTGGAGGCTCCAGGGTGCTTTGCTTGAGGCCAGGTTTGCATCCCTCAAGATGATGGTTTTGGGTGTGTAATGGCTAGTCTGCATACACAGAGGAAATGAACTGTCTGGAGGCTACAAAGGAGGCCTTGAGGCTGCTAATAGGCAAATCCTGCAAGGCAAGGTGGTGCTTCTTATCATGATAATTGCCCTCCCTTACACAACTCACGCAGTTGGAAAACTCCCCAGGAAGATCTGATAGGGCTTTGCCGACTCCACTTTGGCTGCACTGATGTGAGGTGTGCAGCTGTCAGGCCTTAGAAGGACTCTCAAAGATCACCAAAGAGCACCCAGACTAATTTCTGAGGCCTTCTACCAGAGGACTGGAGGCTCCCCCACCAAGACAGGTACCTAGGCGTATGTTGAAACATCAGACTTTGTGTTGTGCAGGCTTTTTCCTGCACCCCCAATGGATCAAGACTGTGACGTGACTTCAACCAACAGACATCTAGGCTGCAACAATCAAGTCTCATCACAAGATCTACAGATAGTGATGTTTTTACTCATATATTTTTCTCTCTTTCTGTTTTCCCTCTTAAATTTTCTTAAGTAATATTTTTATGCTTTCATATTGTTCTGTTCTAGTAGACAATAATAACTGAAACAGATACATATCTGCTTTCCATTGCACTCAAATTGTTCTAAAATGAACCCTACATATATATAGTTACAAACATTGAACATTCAGGGTCATTTCACTCTAATCCATCCCAAGGGATCCATTAACAAGAACCTGGGTTACTCTGAGCCTTCATGGGGGTGAGCAGTAACAACTCCTCAACTTTGGTCAGTTTGGGGTTTAAGATCTTTGCGTATCATTACTCTATGGCCATATGAAAAGCAAACCTTCCCAGCTGTTCAGCTTTAACATTACACTTTTTTACTATTGGATTTTTTTATTACTGGTTTATTTGTTTAGCTATTGTTGGGACAGGAATTCCTAGTACCTATAAGGCCAGCACTGCCTGTCCCACTGATGCCGTAGGACGTCCATTTCAACAGCCCTGCCCTGCACAGCCATGGGCCCCTCTGGCCTTGGCCTATACCAGACCCCAGGGAAGAGTCTGATAACCTGAACTGGGGCTGTCCCTGGATGCCCTTCATCCTGTCCTGCTCCCTAGCTGGGGGCTGGATGAGCTCTGGCTGTCCAGGCCCTGTCACCCGCTCACAAAATCACAGAACTACAAAATGGGTCAGGTTGGAAGATATTTCAGTGGGTCAGCTTGTCCCATTCTCCTGAAGCAGGGTCATCCCACACCACATTGCACAGGTTTTCTTCCATATGGTTTGTGAATATCCCAGAAGGAAACATTCCACAACCTCTCAAGACAACCTGTTTCAGTGGGTGGTCACAAGCACAGTAAAGAAGTTCTTCCTTATTATTGTTCCTTTAATAAAGAGATGGGATGACTGTCATGCTAGTAATGATTTATTACTCAGATAAACTTTAGCTTCATAGCTGAGATTTTTGAGAGGAGCAAGATGTTGGTCATACCTCAAAAGTAGTCACAAGTTTCTGTCTTACAATGCAATATATCACATTCTGATCCAATGGAAAGTTGCCACAGAGTTTATTTTGTTTTTCTAATCTTTTTTAATTCTTTTAATTCTTAAAATAATTTAATTTTTTAATTCTGCCGCACTGCATCTACTTTTACCCAATAGCTTTCTATCTCATGTACACATGTATGCTTCTATTATAACATCTAAACTCTTAACTTACTCTATAAAATCTCATTATTGGACTTCAAAACTCTTCACTATCTTACCCAATATGGTTTTTTACTTATTTAAGGCATATTCTTACTAGGAACAGTAAGGAACATAAGTTTATAGTTTTTCTGCTTAATGTCTGTGTACCTTTATTATTATATCAATCCAAGCTTCTCCCAAGGCTGGAAATCAAACCCTTCAGTATCTGTGAAAATCTCTATATTTCCATTTCCTACACTTCCTTGTATTCAGGTGCATCAGTTTCTGCCTGTTGCCTCTTGTCCTATTGCTTAATACCACCAAGCCTGCTTCCATCCTCTTAACACCCTCCCTTCAGGCACTTACGTACACTGATGAGGCCCCCATTCAGTCACCTCTTCTCAAGTCTGAACAGGCCCATCTCCCTCTGATTTTCCTTATAAGAGGGAGATGCTACAATCCCTTAACCATCTTTGTCACCGTCTACTGGACCTGCTCCAGAAGCATTTGTGTCTTCTCTTGAACTGAGAAGCCCCGAACTGGACACAGCAGTCTGGGTGAAGTCTCTCCAGGGCTGAGTAGAAGGGAGGGATCACCTCCCTTGACCTGCTGGCAGTGCTCCTACAAACAAGCCCCAGGACTCCATTGGCCTTCTTGGGCAACAGGACACACTGCTGGGTCAGTGTTGTCCACCAGGAGCCCCAGCACTTCTTTTCCACAGAGCTGCTTCCCAGCAGCTCAGGTGTCAGCCTGTTGTGGTGCCCAGGGCTGTTCTTCCCCAGGTGCAGAACCCTGCGATTGCCTGTGTTGAATTTCAGGCAGTTCCTCTCTGCCCACCTCTCCACCCTGTCGAGGCCCTTCTGAAGAGCTGCACAGCCTTCTGGGGTATGGCCACTGCTCCCAGCTCTGTGTCATCAGTGAACTTGCTGAGGAGGCATCTGCCCCTTTGTCCAGGTAACTGATGGAAAAGTTAAACAATATTGGGCCCAGTGTCGAATCTTTTGGGACAGCACTACTAACAGGCCTTCAATTAGATTCTGTGCCACTGATTACAGCACTGTGGGATCAGCCATTCACTCAGCTCTCCTTCCAACAGCCTGAGCTTGCTTATGAGGATGTTGTAAGAGACAGTGATGAAGGCCTTCCTGAAGTCAAGGTAGACAAGATCCATTGCTTTCACTCCATCTATCCACCCAAGGAGCCCCCAGTGTTCCCAGGCCCTGGGACCATGACAATTTCTCATATTAATTACTTTTTTGAATGTTTGCATTTTTTTTCTGTGATATCTTTAATGAATATTCCTCTGACAATCTTGAACATTATGCCAGTACTGGCAAAAATTTTGTAAAGACAGTTTTTCTTCACGGAATATTTAAATTGCAAGCCATGTGAAGAAAGTACATTGACTCATCAAGAGTAGTGTATATAGTGCACACATATGAATGATGCAACAGGACAGCTGTTACATAACACAAACAGCAAGTTTTTTAATGTATATGTTCAATTTGGAAATCAACAATTTCTACTGCATTAGTAGAAACAGCATATTCTTTGACTTGAAAATACATTAGAAGCTCATATGAAGAGCAAACTACAGATTCTTCAGTTCTTGAAAGATAAAGCAACCAACAGGCAAGAACGGAAATCAAATTATTAAGTATTCCTTCTCTTGTGTGTCAGAGTTAGAAACATGATATTTTGTCATTGTAATTCACCTGAATTTCAAACAATTTTCAGTGGGTTTATGTGGAAGGAGATAGAGATAAAGGTCCCAAAGAAAAGTAAAATGTCTAGTAATAACTAAAAAATAATAAAATCACATATTTATTAGGGAATACCTGTGTTTTACATAGATCAGTAAGAGAAGGGGAGTGGCAAAACATGACCATATTTTTCAGTCCTGAAAAACCTATTGTGATGTTATTTCCTTCACAATTAAAATTTACAAGACGTGTAAGGGTTACTGATGGCTTTAAAAATAAAATAATAAGATACTGAATTGATTTAATTATGATGTAAATCAATAGAAGGCAAAATACCAATTTCTTCTCTCCACATCCCACTGTAAAATAACAACAAAAAAGGATAAATAAATATAATAAGAAAGAGACATTGAAAACGCAGACAATATTCTTGAAATTGAAAGGCATAGTAATTAGCTGGGTACCATTTCAATGTCAGTTAACACTGATTAAAACCAAAACCTCAGATGACATTCACAGCTGCAATAAATTAACTTCATTTGAGCTGTGGTAGTTAGCACAGATAGGATATATTCCCCATGTTCTGCCTGAGCATTTCCATATTGCAGAATTCTCTTTCTCACATTCCAGTGAAGTTAACACAGAACTTAGGATGCAGTTGCTCAAATACAAAGGCCTATGCAGGCCTTCAAATCAAATCTCTAATGTGCAGATTTTAAAGAAATTTGAAAAATCTCATTCCTGTAAACTCCAGGAATTTAACACTGCTATGTTTGACAAAACATTTTCAGTTCCTCCCTTATGTGACTAAGAAACCCTGAGGCTCTTTAGGTTTTCAATTATACAGAATTTAAATTTCTCTTTATAAACCCCTTAAAAAAGGGGTTTATCTATTGTATAAAATATAAAGAAATGGTGTCTCCTCCTCTCCACCAAAGAGGAGGAGACAATATAAAAAAATGTAAATTCACCCTAATTTTGAAATAATTACAATACAGCAGTTACATGAGAATCCAAGGAAGTGTGATTAAAACCAAAAATTAATTGAAAGATACTACAAATAAAAACATTTCTGATAAATTTCTCTAATCAGAATTTGTTTATTTCTGAATTAGTGAATAAATATTCTTTTTAATGAAAATTAACACATTGATAAAGACTGCTATTTTCTAACTATATTTTATAATATGAGTAAATAAAAATTTGCTGGCAGGTCTGCCTATAAATTCTCAGCAGTTTCATGCTTTGTGACATGAAAATTGTCTCAATGGTTTTCATTATGGATACTGATGAAGTTAGGGGAAGCAAGATTATTGTTATGTTTTACCAAGGAGAGGCATATAGACAAATTTCAAATTACTCCCAGAAAACCTAGTAATTTAATGGTTTATGTATTATAGGTATAATCTCAGATCTAATAGGAGGTTTAGAAAGCTGGGGGAGAAGAATGTATCAGTGATAATGGACACAAAGAATCCAGAATTTATGGGCCACTAGGACAGTAAATTCAGCAAATTTGCTGGAATCTGCTCCTACTGGGCAAACATAATTCCAGCGGGGGGAAGATCACAACTGCTGACTCACAGCCCCCTGCTCAAGAAACCCACTCACTGAACAGAAGAGAAAGACTAAGCGTGGGATTAATTAGCATGAGAAATGAGGAAATTATTTAGCCAATGGAATAAGAGAACTATGCAACCTATGAGCTTTGTTAGCTCAAATGTATACATAATAAATGTATAAAATGATGAAAAACTTCTAATGCCATTGGGACATCTACCATCAAGAGGCTCAGGGTGAAGGACCAATGGGATGCTGTTGGATCCACTAAGAAAACAAGGTGATGACTATCTTCTGCTTTCTCTTCCCTTCCACCTCCTACACACCCCATCTTTTCTATTTCTTTCTATTTTTCTATGTCATATTCACAATTTTTAAAAATCCATATTATTGACTTTGCCATATGGTCTTGTCTGCCCCTTAATTTGGGCAGAAGCATCTCTCACTAATCAGATCTTAAGAAAAAGTGGCATTGAAATATTTTGAAGATATTTTTAGACATGTATCCATTTTGATGGGCTGTTTTAAATTCTTAAAGTATAAAAAATCATGCAAATTGTAAGGCAGAATATAATTGTAACAAATTGGATGTGAACACTCCTTGATCTAATACCTTTGTATGCTGTATGAACATGTGTAATGAGTTAACTACATTTTGGGAAATTTTCATATGCAAATTTTGGTAAGCTGTTTAAAAGTAGCTTTATTAATACCGTAATTTGTTTTATATTTCCTGGAAAAATTCAATAGAATTATTCACTGATTTGACACAAAAATTGCAAGTATGAAAAAAATAATCTGAATAAAAATCTGACATTATGTGCAAACTATTTTTTGTCTACCTCTATATAAACTGAAACCCTATTTCAACCATATCTGTTATTTACCAGTTAAGAAAAATCAGCTTAATGTAATGGACACTAACATCACTCTCAGGGAAAAAATAATAAAAAGGAATTATCTACTAACTTCATTGAGAAATCCATCAGTACCCTTTTTTTTTTTTTTTTACTAAAACCCACTTCACATTCAACCAAATAAAACAGATAATCAATACTTTAGAGTATGTTTATTCCAGGTTTACAGTTATTTTGCTTTGGGGTATTTCTGGGTTTTTTGTTTGGTTAGTTGGGTTTTTTTTTTAAATCGTGTGCAGTTAACTTTTCAACTCTTGTATGGACTAAGGTAAATATTGTAGTTCATTATAATGCTGTTTTTTGAGCAGAGGTGGAAGTCCACACTGACAGCATGAAGAACAGGCACGTTATATATTTAATAGAAAGTCTAGATTTTTAAATGGCAAGAAACATTTTGTACAAACTATTACATCTTTTAAAATGTTTTGAAAAAATATACCTTTTTCTGAAGACAGCTTGCCATGTGAATCTTTATTTAAAATATATCTTATAATTCTATAGCATTTTTCTTAAGTAATGTCCACCATATAACAGGTGCCAAAATACCTGATTAGTATTCAAGCTCAAAATTAGCACATGATAAAGAAGGAAAAGGATTTTTTGCATATAGATTTTCCTCCAAGAACTTCACGCTGAATACATTATACCATTAACTGGATCTATTTAATGATGCAAGGAGCTGCATACTTTCAGCAAGAGATCAGAATTACACAGGATTAATAGGGTTATATTTTACCACTTAGTATCATCCGATGTTTACAGAGACACAAACAATTATAAATGGCACACTGAACTGCTGAAAATGCTATGATAAAGGCAATGTGTATCAACATACATTTTATCTTTCAAACATACATTTTATCTATCAAAACCAAAACTATTGGTTTGCAGAAATTTTCATTTGTTTTCTACCACTTATTCCAAACCAAATTGATTCATAGGATATCAGTGCCAGAAATGAAGATATTTATCTGTTGTTCAAGTAGACCTATAAATGGATGGATTTTACATGTGAAGTGTTGTTCAAAACTCATTTCACTAATTTTGAACTGGTACTGTGAAAAAGGCAAGATTTGTATCACAAATATTTCTGTCCCACATAGCTCCCAATTCTTTATGTCTTATGGAAGAAATATGAATTATAGCAGCCTTCTTAGGGTTTCTTTCATTTTGCATTAGAACTAGGTCTGATAGTAGATTTGGAAAGCTAGGAATAGATTTTCCTTTGGGGATTAAATAAGTAACCAGACATACTGGAAACATGACTTTCATTATAAGACAGATAGAACACAAGCAATTAGTTGCAAAGGTTTTAAATGCATAAGGATGGTGCAGTTGGCCATATTGAATGTGTTTTGTGGACAAATAAACTGATTTGTAGCCTGTAGAAGGACTCTGAAAATTTAGCCACTTAATTTAGAAAATTTCAGATTTTCTTTTTTGGTCAACTAATTGTGAATTTTCTAGTGTGCTTTTTTCAGTAAACAGAAGAGACCTTTTTTTTCAGGGATGAAGCATATGAAATCTAGTTTGGGTAAGATAACTTACGTACTACTTATACATTTCTGTACTTCAGAAACCCTTAGGGAATGGTAGAGTCTGTTGGATGACATCTCCTTTGACCTTCAAGTAACTGCAGTACTGCTGAGGCCAGTGTTCATGGGGCAAAAGGTTCTTCTAAACTTAAATGCTATAATAAATCACATAGAAATAGGCATAGCAAACCAGATCTGTGGTTCATTGAATGCAATATCTTGTCGCACTGGCATGTAATAGTGGTTCAGAGGCAAAGGATCAAGGTACACCATTTATTTCTCCAAAGTGCAGGTTGTAAAAGCTGGCTTTTACTCTGCCTTCGCAAAAGCACCTTCTCTGGCATTGTGAGAGAGTGAATAAAGTGCCTAGAACATGGACAAGATCTGTAAAATCTCTTTGGACTTTACTTGCTCTTTGCAATTAAGGTGCTATTAAGTGATGTTAGATCAAATGCTGATATTGAACTGAACTCTTCACAGCTGCTAGTACTATACATATGTATAATTATTATTATTATTATTGATACATATTTTTGACAGTTAAGAAGAAAAGATGTTGCAGCAGGAGTTTGGGAGTTAAACTCCTGATTTGGATGCTCTGAAGATCTTCTCATGTAAGTTTAGACCAAACACTATCTCAGTGTTTTTCTGAAATAAAACTGAGTCAGATTTGTTTGTTTAATTCCCATATGACTTAGCTGTTTAGCAGGTGTGAAACTTCCAGAGGTATGCATGCAATTTCACCTCAGAAAGTACTGTTATACTTGCATAGCCAATACAACCCTGAGATGAAATCGGACTCTTCTGCAGGTAATGTATTTTCTGACATAATTTCAATTAGAAATCTTTAGTATCAATGGAGATGAAGGATCTAGGAGTAATGTTGGACTTCCAAAACCCATACAGCATTTGAAAGGATGAATGTTAATAGGAAGTGGAAGAAGTCTGATTAAAATTAACTTAGGAGCCATTGTGAGGTTCCAAGTTTACCTGTCATCTTAACTTCTTATACTGAACCTTGATTTTTTTCTCTTCCATAATATAATACCGTTTCTGACAGCAGAGAATGAATTGCATGGGGAACACCCCTGATGAAATACGTATAGCAGAAGAGTGTACAGAATCTCCTGCAATTTTTTCATGACCACCATATGCCTTTTTTATTTCTGTAGCTCCATTGATAAATTACGAAGAAAAACAAGGATTATGCAATGCACTGAATTGAATTCATGACCTTCAAAGTCTAACTTCGTTACAAGACCAATAACCACAGAAGTGTTCCTCTTTTTTCATTCAGAATAGTTAGGGTTATAGCTATAAATGAGAGGAACTGTAACACTGGTTGCTGCTCCAGCACTTCATCCTGGTGCAAAGTGTATGGGTTGATGGTGCCTGTTGGCAGTAAAATGATTTTCAGCCTTTTCTATCAACTTCCATGTAAAATAATAAAAGAGAAAAGAAGGAAAAAGAAGAGCTTATTTCCACATGTGGAACTATCAGCATCTTGTCCAAATCTCTTAGGTTTTTTTGTGTACAAATTACAGCTGATTGGTTTTCAACACTGTAAGAGTCAGTGCCTAATTCCAGCTATTGCCCATTTTCTTTATCAGATTTTTTTATTTTCACTGTTGAAATGCAGACTTTTGGACTGGAGATAGGTAATTAATAATTTAGCACTGAAAAGTGAGAAATATTTGCCAGAGGGATTTGTTGTGTGGAGGAGTTGTTTGTTTGTTTGTTTGTTTTAGATGTTTTAGCTTGCTTGTTTGTTAGGTTTTATGGTTCTCTAATACTTTCTGAAAATCAGATGACTGTACAGTAAGTCACACATGTAGAAGGGAATAAGTCAGCCACCTGGCTTCCTCGGTGGTCACTGAGCCAGTAATTTCCTGATGGTCTAAAGTACTAATATGTCCATTCCAATGCCATTTTCGGCAAGATGATTTGATTATCCTTGGAACCGCCTATTGCCGGACATCAAATTTACCTAACAGACCTCTTTTGAACACAATATGGTCTTCCTTAACATGACCTACTGAGTTATATTTAGATGGAAACTTTGTGATAATTTTTATTGTGCCATTGTTGCTTTTTTTTTCTTTTTGTTTTTAATATTAAAAAAAAATGAGTAAGAATGAAGGGAGCATTTTTACTTGAGTTGTTTTCCCACCACTGTTTGGTTTTAAGAGACGGATTTAAACTCTGATGTTCCCTGGTGTCTCAGATAAATGGTATGTGGAGCACAAATTCTACCTGAAAAACAGGAAGAAAGAAGTTGGATCATTTATCATACAAATTAATATGTATTTCTTCAGAGTGATGAATAAATAATTAAATTTGTAGCACTTTATAGAACAAATCATTAAATTGACCATGTTTTAGACACAAAAAAATTAAACATAAGAAACATTTATACCCCATTTCAGGCTACAGACTCAGGCTGACCACTGACACCAAAGTAAGTATAATACATGACTTAAACAGACCAACTTTCTAAGCTGCTTTCAAAAGATGACCAAAGTGGCTACCTGACAATGCCTTTGTTTCAGTGACATCATTCTCTTTCCCTCATTTCCCTCTGATGACTGAAACATTCAAGTTAGATAGGGTTTTAATATCTATTTTAAAAGGAAAGGAAAAAGGAAAAAAAAAGTGCTAACATTTTAATTTTCCTAATTCTATGTGGCCTAAAATGGATATAGGAAAGCTTTTCTTCAACATGTTATGTTTGAAACATAGATGAGTTTCTTGGTAAAGTGCAAACAAATAGAAAATCTGTCTGTTTGAAGTTAGTACCAAATCTGAGACAGCCTAAGCTTCTCTACTTAGATATATACAAAAGCTGTACATATCAGGCTTATGAGAGGCAGGGGTTAGTGCTAAGGCACTTCAGTGAAATGTAAGGTAGCTCAAATCATTCTAGTAATTTCCCTTTAACAAAAATTTGAAAAGGAAGTACACTACAGACCTGTAAGAAAAATCCACTGCAAAAGGATGCAAAAGACAAAATAAAAAACACCTGGTCTTTGATCTGGTGTTATGTTTTTCTTTTCTTCTCCCCTCCTCCCCAAATGTATTTGAATAAGCAGTCTTAGACAATGCATGTTGAAAGATCTGAAATTCCATTTAAGAATGTGGTTTAAGTAAGATTTACATGTTCCAGTAAATTCTTTCAAAACACAATCATTGACAATACTTTATAGGAAGTAATGAGTTTTTGAAGAATCTATAGCAGGTTCAGTTTTAAAAATTTTGGATACTTTAACTTTTAGGAAATAATTTCAGGAAAAAGCAGAAGAAATATCCATCAAATGTACTGCAATGAATACTAAAAAATTTCTTAAATCTGTGATCCACAGATAGCATTCCTGTAATTCCAACATCCCAGAGTAAATTGATAATCTATATTTAATTTAGAGAGCTACTCTTCTTTTGTGATAACTGACAAAATTCTGTGCAATTAACTCAACTTCATATTCACCTACCTCTGTTTCTCTGGGAAATGATGGTGGCAGGGCACTGCTTTCTGGTACTTTGACAAGATCCTTTGTAGGCTACTTAAAAACAGTTTTGATGGGGCAAAGGAAGAAAGTTTTTCGACTCTCCAGCGATAGAAAAAGTCTATGTTGCAGCAGCTGTCAATGGAAACATGTCAAAGAGGAATAAAAGGGCTATCCAGGGGAATATGTAGCACAAAAAACCACCCCAAGCATTGAGGAGGCTTCTTAGATACAACCTTAACCTGCCAAACCTACTCTTTTCAGATTGTTAGCTCTAGAACCTAAATCTTTAATCAAAATTTCTGCAAACTAAGAGACCTCTTTCTCACCTCTTCCAGGCAACGTGAAGTCAAGTTTCAGACCGTAATATCACAAGAGGGATTTTAGAAGCAACACAAAATTATGAGAGACACGCATATTTTTCATTGAAGCTTCCCTGTTTAAGCAAGTAATCCCTTGGTCTAAAAAAAAGTATACATCAATTTGTAGCAACTAATTCTTTAACAGCTTAATAATCATAACAATGGTGTACACATATAAAATGTTTTGCTCCTTGAAGCAAATAAGATGACATTGTTGTTCAGTATTGAATCACAATTTAATCCTGCACATTCTCACAGGAATTCCAAAGTACACCATTTACATATTTACCCAACAGTACATCACTGAACTGAAAATATAGTAAAATTCTGCCAATGTTTGGCTGAAGTATGCTATGTAATCTGGTTGATCCTGCAGTACACTTATGCCTGGATAAAACTAATTTTCAGTGCTATTCACTTTTATTCATACTACTTATCAGACAAGTAGGGGAAGTTTAACTAAATATTACATTTTCAGACCCTATATTTGTATATTTAAATTTAGGAAAGTTTGCCATCAGTTATGTTTCTTGTTTTCAACTGCAAGAGCAGTAGAATACGTAGCTTTCTACAGTGTAGCTATTCTAATTCCTTAACACAAAAGAGAGGAAAAACAAAGCAAGCAGTAAGCAGTTCAAAAAGTTTGAGTGAGAATATTTGGCTTTGTTTTCTTCTGTTTAAAGTTTAAAAAGAAGAAATGAGCAGGAATATTAAAAACAGGCTCTAGAGAATAGCAGCAAAAAAAAACCAACAAAAAACCCACCCAAAGCAGATAAGATATATTTAAAGCTAAACTTTGTTTAACGTCCAGTTTTAATATTTGGTTTCTTCACAAAAAAAGATATGGTTTGCCAGGCGTAGAGACACACTACCACTGGGGATAAGAATAAAGTAAATAACTGCTTCAGGTTTTGTCCAGAACACTAGTATACATGATGCTTCACTTCCAAAATAATTTCTGCAAACAGCAGCTTGAGAAGCTTTCTTTAAAAAAACTAAGAATTTATCTTTGCATTCTGTGACTCCAGAAGCTGTTCTAATAGAACCCAGAGTAACAGTATCATGGTGCTGAACTAGACTAATTTTTGATAAGAACAACAGTGTTGTATTGAAAAGGAGGATTACACAGTTTATACAGATTATTCCATTCTGGAGTGGGAAGGGGAAAATACCCAAAATATTGATTAGATTTAACTTTGTCCAATGAGAACACCGACATGTCATGACAATTCTATCAAATTCTCATTTAAAGCAGATACTTACTTCAAGAAATTACTTATTTTTGGTGGGTTTTTTTTTCCTTCCTCATTTTATTTTAGTGTGAGCAAAAACTCATGAGGTAGAACAAATACTTCCACCCCATTTTGTAACCAGATCATTATTTATTTACTGATAATCAGATTACACAGTATTCTTCTTATTTCACAAAAGCCTTTATATGATCTCCAACTTCTAATCAAGTGGATTAAATCAATATTTTGATAGCTAAATGTATTTTATAATACATTTAAATTCAAAAATGAATGTATTTTTAAATAATGCTAATATGTTAAGGAACTGAGTGATAATTCAGTTCCAGTAAAGGAGAATTTATCTGATTCTTCATTTTGCCATGGTTGATGGTATAATTAACACTATTAAGGTTTAGAAACCATTACTGGAATATGAGCCAAGCTTTTTCAAAACTAAATAAAGTATATCATAGTCCAGAGAAATAGCAGGTTCTTTGCAAAATCAAGTAGGTTTCTTCTCATC
This sequence comes from Argya squamiceps, assembly GCA_037834095.1. Lineage (NCBI taxonomy): Eukaryota > Metazoa > Chordata > Aves > Passeriformes > Leiothrichidae > Argya > Argya squamiceps. The sequence continues at coordinate 44,505,442 of JBBMKD010000115.1, read as the reverse complement.
AGTTGCATTCTGATAATTTTGAAAACACTTTATGAAGAAGAATAACAATTGCTTTCTTGTGTTTTTTTGTTGTTGGCTTTCTGTTTGTTTAGTTTTGGTGTTTGTTTGTTTGTTTGGGAGGTTTTTTGTTTTGTGTTTGTTTGGTTTGGTTTTGGGGTTTTTTTGGTTGACAGGTTTTGAGGTTTAATTCTCCAAGAGAGAATTAAACACTCTCCAGGAGTTTCAGAAAGTAGCAAACATCTCCTCCATTCAAACACAACAAATATACAGAAATGTGTGCAAACAGTATAATTTCATACTTTACATAAAAGACCCCAAAACAAGAACATCATAAAAAACAAAACACATTAACCAAGAGTAAAATACAAATTAAAGTCTCTGAAAAAGCTGCATAACATAGGCCTTTCAAAAATGCCAAGACATTTGGCAAAATAGTAAAAATATCTCAATTGGTGTGTTTTCTTTGTAGTTTCTGTGTATTACCACATGACCTGTAACCATTGCACACTTTCAAATACTACCTATTTATTATAAAGTTTGGATATATTAAATTCAAGACACAGATAGACAAAAGCAAAACCCACAGAATTATGCCCCAGAATGACACTTTTTGATGTCTGACAGGCAACCAGACATGAGAGACAGATTAGATTTCTTGCAGCAGCTACACAGTCTATGAGATCTTTAAAACATTCTGAGAATATGCTATGTCAATAGTAAAGATGAAGGATTTTTACCTTCATCTTTATAAAACATTAATTCAATCTTCTGCTTGTATAGGATAGCTAATTGAAAGCAGAGGAGGCATGAGACAAGAAGCCAATAGTGCACCATGTTTGAGAAAGCATCTATGGGTTATACCTTAATTGACAAAGCCATAAAATAAGATTCAGTAAAGGCTAAAACTGCTGGAAATACTAGTAATCCAAGACATGCAAGACAGATATAGAACTGTAATTTAATTAAAAACAGCAAGCATGGATTCACAAAAAGAAATAATAGTAGCTCAAATTTTCAAAGAACGAGCAAAGAATCTCTTAGGGAAAATGCATATGTATCTTATTTCTATCTATATATTGTATTTATTTATATTTTCATACCATTCCCCACAAAAGATACTTTGATATTTTTTACTATATATAGTAAGATCCTGCATACATAGTATATCCTGCATATATTCTGTATACCTTGCTAATGTAACACAATCATTTTTTAAACTATATATTCTTTTTGGAGAAGTAAAGGATATTAAAAAGTGATTTACTCTTCAGAAACATGGAAAATCATAAAACATACTTATTCAGATTTAAAAATAACCCTACTCTGTTGCAGTGCATGTTTCAACCCTTCAGTTACATGTATCAAGTTTTCTAAGTGCTTAGCCTGTTCCTTCCCAAACCC
>JBBMKD010000115.1:44478330-44503938 GCA_037834095.1 Argya squamiceps | reverse complement strand
CTTAGGCCAATCTGAGCCTTTTTTCCACATGAAGATCCAGCAATAAACATCCTTGCCAACCACGGAAAGAGGTCCGCTCTTTTATTTCCGAAAGCTTCACCACGCTTCTAGCTAGCAGGACTGGGTTACCCACGAACTGTTGCTGCGGCCTGGAGTAAGCAGCAAAGCCGGTAAGCTGCTCCCAGGGAGGAAAACCGCAATACTACTCTTTATATCTGTGAGTGAGAGTAAGTTAGCCTTTTAAAGGCATTTGGCATTTAAGAGCCTGCATTTTCTGGTTTAGATCCCACCAACAGTCAGGGCATACCAATCAAGTATTAGCAATCATGTGTTCTTTCAAGTCATGTCGTCATTAGAATGCAGTACATCACATAGAGTTTACTTATTTATTTAAGTGAGAGTCAGGGTGTGTATGTGTATGTTTGTGTGTGTGTGATTGTGTATACACATATATTTGTTTATAAACATAAGGTTCACTTATTTCTTATCAAAGTTCTCAAGTTCTCTTTGGTATTTCTCCCTTTTAATTTTTTTAAAAAAATACTTATCATACCCTCCACTTTCTGGGAAAAAGTACCCATAATTTTGATGAACTGTGGTAAATTTTTCAGACTTTTCTTCAGACACATTCTTATTGTGTCTCTTCTGTTCTTTTGAGTTTTTGGCATAATAGTTGTTTGAGGTTAGCTGAGCACAGTTTTATTGAACTTCAAATATATTTTAGGACATTAAGTATCTTGGAAGTATTGCAAATCTGACATGTGCTATTTTTTCATCAGAAAAGCTAGGGAAGATTTTGACACCTCAGTTTTATTCAAATGCGAGTTTTTTTCTTTCCAGATTGAGTATTTTATCATCTTGAGGTATGGTTCTCTTCTTTCAGCCTCTGCAGAAAAACAATACTAGAAATTAGTCATTGTGTTTAACCCTAGAATTTAATTATTGTGATTACCCCTATGACTTTTTGGTGGCCTGTGGAGAAGTTGCTACTAAAGCAACATGTGAAATGTGACAACTAGTACCTCATATTATAATGGCTCCAAGTTTCTGTTGCCGTACATGTCATCTTTTTGTACTGTTGAAAAGACTAGGTCATTTTTTAATTGCCTAATCTGTGTCCTGGAGTTACTTACAAATGAGACTCCTGTCTTATGCTTTGCTTGGCTTACAGGATTCTTGTGTCAGTTTCTTTCTTTATTTATTTTTTCCTCCCCCTTGTTCTGTAGGGAACTGAGCCATCAAAATATTTGGTCATGATGTATTTCCTCTTTCAAAGTTTGTAGTATGTTTAGAACCCTAAGGGTTCAATTTCTTATCAATAGGATGGAACTTAAAAGACAGGCATTAGCTTTCTTCTGTGACTCAGTGTCCTGGTTTCAGGTAGGATAGCATTAATTTCTTCATAGAGTTGTCACAGTTCTGTGTTTTGGGTTGGAATGAGAATGGGTTTTGGGGTTTTTGATAAACTGTGTTTATCCTAAGCAAAGGAATTTTCCTTGTCTCATGCTCTGCCAGTGAGGAGGTGAGCAAAAGAAGCTGGCAGGGAGCACAGCTGCGACAGGTGACACAAACTGTCTAAAAGGATACATGAGATATTATGGAATGTCATGCGCACTATATAAACTGAAGGCAGTTACCCAGAAGGGGCACAGTTGGATTTGGGAAGAGGCTTCTGGCATTGGTAGTGAGTGTTAAGGAAGTGCATTGTGCATCACTTATTTTTCCTTTTTTATTATTATTATTATAATTATAACTTACCATTATTAGTGTATTTTACTTTATTTTAAATTAATGAACTGTTCTTATCTCAACCTACAATTTTTTCTTTGATTCTCCTCCCCATTCCACCAGGGTGAAGTGGACAAAGAAGGGGCTATGTGAGTAAATGGCTGTGTGGTGCTTTGATTTCCAGGCAGGCTTAAACCATGACACTGAGTAGTAAGCAGACAGAAATATGAAGCAATAAAAATGGATTTTAAAAACGTTCATCACCTATTCACCACTACTGAAAAAACAGCAGTGCACAGAGATACACTTTAAAGATATTTTTCAACAATTTCTTTTTTATTTGGGTGGCCAAGGCTCTAAAGGAATAGGAACAGTATGTCTAAAGAATGGCTAAGGATATACAAAAAAGGGTCATCTCTCTCGCAATCAAAAAAATTATCTCTGAGAACTCAGTTCCAAAAGACTATGTGAAATTCTGTTCTAGAAGCAAAACAATTAATTTGTTAGGCTTACGAATCTGCCGAAAGTCTGGATACTAGCAAGATTACTTTTAGGTCATAGGTTGGACTTGACGATCTCAAGGGTCTTTCCAACCTAGTTAATTTTGTCCTTCGGCAGTGCTTTTGTGAAGACTCTAACTCCTTCATTACAATACTTGTAAGGTATCACCTTGGAAGGGGAAAATGTTTTTGTTTTGTTTTACTAAAGAAACCCTTAGTTTAACACACACAGAATCACATGCCAATGTTTCCTTAAATGATCTCTTATCACAGAAATTAAATTTTTAATTTCGGTAAGAATAGAATGGTAGCATGGAAATAAAACTTTAACAGTATTTTCATCTTAGAGACACAAAATGGGAGAAGGTCTCTAAGTTTGTGGTGGAATTTGCATCATTAGAGGACTTTGGAAAGCAGATTTTACATACTCCTATAAAAAACAGTTTCAAATGATAAATTATTTTTAATAATATCACTGTTCTCAGAAAAGGGGAAGGGAGGAGGAAATAGAGGAAGTAAGAAAGCAATCAAGCAAAAATAGTTGAGGAAAAGTGACCCTTTTCTCATTTTATATTGGGAGACTTTCCTAAAATACTTAGATTCACTGTTACTTTAGAAGTAAGATATTTTACCAATGAAAATAATACTTTCTGGAGTAATATTCCAAACTGAAGCCAAGAATACCTTTTTTCTGGGCCAGAGGGCTAAAATGCACTTTGGAATTTATTGCACAGAAATTTATTCCTAAGTTTATGTCACTAATGAAACCCTTTCCTTCCCGGAACTTCCCTCTCTTTCTTTAGAATTTAGCTATTTGATTCAATTTAGAATTTAAATAGCGGGCATACATTGAGAAGATTTTATTTTATTTTATTTTGTTTTATTTTATTTTATTTATTTTAATTTTATTTTTATTTTATTTTTATATTTATTTTCCTTGCAGAATTCCTTTGAGTTAGATAGAACATAATTTAGATTCACCAATTTATAAAAAAGCTTACAGCTTCTCCCAAAACTGATGCTTATGCAGAACAGCTCTCCCATTACATTACATATTAAGAGGGTAATGTAATTAATATGAACCAAAATACACTTCTTAAAGATGTATTGCAAATGTCCAGCTATATTTTGCATTTTTTAGTTTCATCTCATTAGAGAAAGGTCAATTCCTTTCTCTGGCCAACTTCAGCTGTGGGAAGAGTTGTCAGATCTACAACCAAATCACATGGCTCTTGCAGTTATAAAACCTACAGATGTGAAAAAAAAAAGGTTTTATTTCCTTGTATATTTCTAAATGGACTGGTATTAGAATAATAGTTGTTTATAAAAATTGTCAAAAGTTCTCTTTTTGTTTCCTGACCTCTATTTCCTTGACACACAGACCTTCTAGGCATTTTGTACTAGGATGGAGTTTATTTTCCTTATAGTTACTTGTATGGAGTTATGTGTTGATTTGTGACCAATACACGTAATTATACCAATGCTTCAGTTACTGCTGAGCAATGCTTCCACAGTATTAAGGACTGTTCTGCTTTTCACAGTGAATAAGCTGGGGGTGCTCAAGAAGTTAGGATGGGACACAGCAGGGACACCTGACTTCAACTGACCACTGAGGTATTCTATAACACGTGGCATTAAGTCCAACAATTAGAGCTGGTTTTTTTCAAGCAGATTTTACCAGCTGTTCTTTGATAATTTTCACTAAAAATACTAAATCTGTGTGAATTTACATGAAATTGTAACCTTTCTGCTCATGCTCCTTTCCTTCCCTTGTTCTAGTAAAATAAACTTTTTGCACTTGAAATGTATCTGGTAATTTTATAATGTCCATAGCATGTATTATATGTAGAAGTTTGAGGATTCCACATCTTTGAAATGCAACTTCCTCTCAAAACTGTGTCTATGAGAACGCTGAACAAATTCAGCCTGCTCTACAGTTCTAATTGAAAACATATGGCTTACTCTGGGTGATGTTTGGAAAGATTTCTCAAAGCAGTATTATGAATTAGGTACTCAGCTTCTACTGGGTAGTCACGGTGATTTGGGAGTCTGAAATCCATCTGTTAAGTTTCTGTAAAATTGTTTCCTTTGTAGTGTGGTTATAATCGAAACAGGAGAATTAATTAACACATCAAAGCAGGAGAGAGGTCAAAATTCGTAAAAACTTGGCATATAAGTCTGTTACTGTTGCACAAAAATTCAGATCTCTCTAAAAAAAAAAAAAAATTACTGTAGCTGTGTACAACTATCTGTCCAGCTATCAGCTTTTAAAATTCTGCCATGGAGGGCACTGAAATACCCAAATCAACCTTACTTTGTCTCGAGGTCAATCATATGTATTGAATTTATCTTTTATTTAGTGCCACAGGACAAAAATTATCAAAATTAATGTATAGAAAATATCTTGTATAACATTTAATTTTTGAACTAACATGAAATAATAACAAAGATTTCAAATAGTGTATATTTTGCATCTGTACAAAGAAGAGATTGTTGCAGTTAAAAATACATCCTTTAAAAAAAAAAGGTGGCAAGAACAAGACAAGAAATTTCCTGGATAACAAAGGTATTAAGCCTGCTTCTCTATGCACAAAGTAGGTTTGCAGTAGTTCATTGTTCCATAAAGGAGAAAGGAAGCCTACCCAGTATTAATGGAGTGGCTGGCACCAAACAATTGTGCTGATTGCTAGCTATGTGACCCAGCCTTTTTGATTTTTGCCAGGGTTATGGGGAAAGAATCTGAAAGCACCTGGGAAACAACCTTGTTATTATTCTACAGTTAAACTGGATCTCCATATCATATACAACACTTAATACCTTTAATATCTCTAATATCTCTTTCCTAATTCTGGCTGACTTCAAATCCTTCTTAGGAAGTTTTCCCTCTATTCATTATCATGTCTGCCTATTATTGAGATATTTTTAGACAGTGCAATAAAATGGATTGAGAAGAAGCTGAAAATGTTTTACTTTCTGTCCATACAGCAATAACAATATGCATAAACATAAATGCACACACAGATACCCTTAACCACACCTGTCCTGTACACATATGTAAGAGTTTATAGAACATGGAGTCAAGACCTAAAAAGTCTGTTTACAGTAAAGTTACCACAAACCAGTGCACAGCCCAGTATCAATTTTGGGTGATAAATACATTGCCAGTAACTAAATTTCCTCAGGCAAAATCACAGAACTGTACTTCTCATGAGGAACTGTTGGCATAAAAGTATGCTGTTCTAAGCACCCTAGAATGTCTGAAGGGAAAATAATGAGAAGACATGTTGTAGGTATGTACTTAAAAGAGACAGAGAAATCGTGACATAACGACCATAATGAAACCTATGGGAACAGACAACTTTAAACCTGTTAATGTGCAGGTCTGGTTCTCCTTGAAATGAATATCATACAGTTAAACCAAAGAACTTAGCTTCTGCATGGATAATTAAATTGCACCTGAGATTGTATCAAAATTCTTCTCCACACATTTGTTTTCTGCAATGATCACCATATGTTTCAGTTTTTTTCTGGAAAACAACAGAGAGAGAGAGAGTGGGGGAAGAAAGTCCACAAACTGTCTTGCTTTTATAGAAGCTGAAGAAAAAGTGATTTATTTCCTCATTAGTTTTGACAGTGATCTATTTGTTTATTTTTATTGCTAATGGATGGGTAGGTTGATGCATGCCTGTGGTTGATCATCTTCACAAAGTCCTCAGCAGGACTAGTCCCCTACATTATTTTGGGATCACTAGCTATTCATAAGGACATGAGTGTCTGTGCATTTAAAAGCAAAGCTGGACTTGAATTTCTCACAGCAATTCTCCTAAAATATGTTGATAACTGCTAGCGAAATCCTTGCTGTGCCACAGACAACAGGAGCTGAGGAAACCCAGACCACAGTTGAAAATGACCATCTCTCCTACACAATATCCCTGCAAGCTATTGGCTCAGTGTACCTGGGTTCAGCAACAAGAGCACTGGAAAAGCAGTGGGTTGTGTTTCTCTTGCACATCAGATGGTAACTGTCATATTTATAAAAGGAATTAAATCCTGTATTTTCTCTTTGAGAAGCTTGTAAGGCCCCAGAAAACTCACTCCAAAGGGGTTTACAAAAGTTCTAGTAAGATTGGTAAAATACACAGGAGAAATACCCACCAGATGTTCTCAAGAGGTCAAAATAACACAAAGGTTTACTGGCAAATTAAAGAAAATCAGAGAACTCTGGGAAAAGGTTTAGTACAACCTCTAATCAACATAAAACACTTCTCAGAACATTAACTTAGCCCATTCAGTTTAGCAAACTTTAAAACCATTCAATTTTACTCAAAAACTTCAAAGAAAGAAGAAAAGAAGGAAAGAAAAGATACAGAAAAACACACATATGCAGCTCCTGGTTTCCAGCAGTGCTCACATTAAAACTCTAGAGAGGAAGGTAGGGTAAGAATATGCATGCCTCATGCTCACATGCATGAAAGTCCCAGGTGGGACTTCCAGTCATTTGGCCACTCAGAAGCTGGGCTAGGGAAGAGTAGAGCCCTGCCTCCAGAGCCAATGATTGTTAGGCACTGCAGGGCAGGGATACAGGCTCTAGGGCTGGGGGGCACGTGGGACAGTTCACTGTCTTGCCAGGGCAAGGCCTTACCTGCCCCTCTCCCCCACACACATGCATCCCAAAATGTCTTGAGACATCAATCCATGCAGTCTCTGTAAAGCTTCATATGTATGGGTATTTAGCCACCAAGAACTAGTGATTTGAGACTCGGTTTGACTAAAGTTAATGGAGCTACAAGTGGTTGACATGGTGTTTGACACTGTTTACAGAGTTCCTCAGCAAACATGTCTGCTGGATGCATGATACCACTGTTGTTTTTCTCACATCAATGCATAAACAATGATTTTTGCTTTCCAGGATTCTTTGCTTTCAGTCTCTGGATTTGATCTGTTCACGGTGAAGATAGCAGACAAAGCCTTTGGGCAGAGACAAGTACACGATCAACTCTACTCAGCTCTTGTAAGACCTCACCTGGAGTATATCAATCAGTTCAACATAAGAAGGTTGTGGACATGTTGGGGGGTGTCCCTAGAAGGATCACATAGGTAAGCAGAAGGCTGGAGAACCTCACTTGTTTGGCACTTAACAGGCCAAAACATTTCAGGCTGTTCAGCCTGGAGAAGAAAAGGCTTCAGGGATACCTTGTAGGAACCTTCCAGTACCTAAATGGAGAATACCAGAAATCCCTAGAGGGACTTTTTACAAAAGCATGTAATGCTAGGACAATGCCTTTAGGACAATGTCTTAAAGGCATGATGTCTTTAAGTAGAAAGAGTGTAGCTTTAGGTTAGATATGATATGGGTGGTTAGGCACTAGAACAGGTTGTGTAGAAATTATTGAGCCCAGATGGAATGGTTAACCTAGCATTGCCAAGACTACCATTAAATCACATCCCTAAATATCACATCTGCATGTCTATATTACCTTTAGGGACGGTAACTCCAACTGCACAGCTTGTTTCAATGCCTGACCGACATTTCCATGAAGAAATTTTTCTTAATATCCAGTCTAAATCTCCCTTGACACAACTTGAAGCTATTTCCTCTTCTCCTATAGCTTGCTACTTGGAAGAAGAGGCCAGCCCTCACTTCACTACAACTCTCTTTCAGGGTGTTCTAGAAAGCAATAATATGTCCCCTGTCCCCGTTATCTCCATGAGAAAGACCCCTGCTGTCTCAGCCACTCCTCATAAGCCTTATTCTTTAGAACCCTCCCCTAATTCTGTTATTTTTCTTTGTACACACTCCAGGATCTTGATGTCTGTTTTGTAGTGACGGGTCCAAAACTGAACACAGGATTCAAGGTGCAAATTTAAAGATGGATGAGAAGGACTAAACTAACAAAAGAGAGTTTGTGGATACAGTATGAAATAAGCTGGTGGCTGGTCACAGTTTTACCAACAGAAATTCTTAACTATAAAAGAAAAACTGGCAGACAGTTAGGAACACACTATACACTAGAGATCGAGGCAACTAATAGGTCCTAGGAAGCTTCTCCCACCACATTTTCTGTTATATGAGAACACAACAGAACAATCCTAAATATGTTATTATACCTGATACCTAATACTTACTGCCAAACAAAAAAGTCCCCAGAGAGTGGTTGGGCACTGGAACAGACTTCTCATAGAAGAAGACACAGCATCTGTGACCTGAAAGGTCAGGATTCATAAGAGCATTTGTAAAATGTTCCCAGGCACAAGGTGCTGTCTTGGGGCTGTCCTGTGTAAGACCAGGAGTTGGACTTGATGATCCTTTTGGATTCCTTCCTACTCAGGATATTCTATTATTCTATTTATAAAAAGTCTGATGAGACTAAGGAATCCTAAAAGAGCCATTAATTAATACAGTACTGAAGATGAGGAAATACTTATAGGTAAAGGAACACCTTCATGCAGAAACTTCCAAAATAAATTTTCTCTGGTGAGATTTAATATAATAGTCTTATTCTATTTTCTTAAGAATTATTTATTTTGACTAAAAGAAGTAGAAGACATAAACTTTAAGACCTGTATACAGTTCTTATTGTCTTCTGAGACTACATGGTCAAGCATAATCATCATTGTTAGAAAGCAGGCTTCTGGACATACCAGAAAAGAGAAGACTAGCTCTAAATTCTACAAAGTCCACAGTCAAGCCCTGCCCAACAATTAAGAAAACTGGCTGATGTCCTTCCAATACCAAGTTTCTCTAATTCTTCTTTCAAATGTCTATGCTTTAAGGATTTATTCCTTTGCTGTTTTCTTTCTATCAAATACCTGGACGAACCAGCAAAACTCCTGTGCAACAATATTACAGAACAATAGGTAGATAAGTAGCTGTGTGCTGCTAGGTTAAAACAGGACTATATCTATAAAACTTTGTTGTGCCTCACAATGTGGTCTGATTCCTTAGCCACATCACCCCAATAGTGGTGGCCAAGTGAGAAAAAACAGATTTGCACTGCATAGAGGGCAGATGTCATATTGCAATGTTAATTCTGGTGCTTCTTTACTTTTCATTTATTAGCTCTGCCACTTTAGTAAGCTTCTTTGTAATCTTTGTAATGCACAGCTATGTATTCAATGTCATATGCAAAAAAAAAAAAAAAAGACTGTGGAAATTGTGGACAAACACCTGGAACACTGGCACTAAAAAAATCCTATAATTGAAGAAGAAATAATATCTCATAGGAAGATATGAGAGAAAGAAATAAGTATTAGATTATTGGGTGATGGAGCTATTCTCTTCATGTTCCTCAGTGTCCTGGATGTGAAGAGATGACCTGTAGGTTTGCTGCCCAGAGCTCCCCATGTCTCATGAAGAAACAGGAAAGGAAAGAAAAAAGCTTTGCTTTTTTATATCAGAGACAAGTCCCTGACTCAATGCAATTCAGAACACAATATAATATTCCCTCTATGCCTTGTGGGCAGGAAACAGGCAGTAACACCTGTGTCAGTGCTCACCAGCCAAATAGTTGATGTTCACTGGGGAAATATTTCACACCCTTCAAGATGTGTAACTGTATGACTGAATTCCTAATTAGCAATCCAATTTATTCCTTTCATTTTTTTTTTGTATCTCTTTGTAATTTCTTATCAACATGCTTATCCTCAGCATGCCAGTTGCCATGACAACTACTTATTTTGATGTCTTCCATCACTGTTTTTTGGTAAAAGTTTTTAGTTTAAAGATAGGTTGCATCCTTCCATGATTGCTCAGAACCTGTTGATTCTTTGCTCAGGAAAAAAATTGACCTTTTCTGTTTGCTGCAGGTTGAGGTGGTGATTTGGCACCTGATGGTGATTTTGGTATTTAGTGCAAAATAGCAGAGGAGCCCATATGGACGCATCTCCTTGAAAGCAAATAAATACAACATCCGTTTAAAAGATATTTTAGCATGCATGATCTGAATCTGACTCAGAGCCTCCATAGAAAGATAAATTAACTACTCTAACTGCTACAAAGATGTAGGGTAATATCTTCAACACTTGACTTGGAGTTTGACTGCTAAAGTTCACTCTCTTTGTTAAAAATGGGGTTCAGTACAAGCAGTGGCTGCAGAGGCTGTAAAGGACTTTGCTGAGCAAAGCCCAGTGCTTTTCTCACTTTGCTCACCACACACCCATTTAGTAAGAGACTTTTAACTTCTCCATGGCATACTGATCTCAACAAGCCAGCTTTTGTTGGCTGAAATTGTAAAAGACAATTAAAACCAGCATTGTTTAATGGCCCCATAAACTTCAGTGTAAGCAAGGTCAGAATCATATCCATGTCTCTTTGGAGTGTTACACTTTAAATTGTTTTGGTATAATATTCCCTCTCTTTCTTAGACTAAATGAACTATTTTCCTTTAAGTAGCAACTAGTTATTACCCTATAGACTCGTTGTTGCAGAAATGCCTTTTTTTTTTTTTTGAGTAATCATTAACAGATGTCCATTTATTGAAATTGCCAATAGAGAACAAAATCTAACAGTGGAAATCTAACAGTTAAGGGGTGAGTAGGAGAATTAGTACAAATAAAAATAGTAAAGTAACATCAACAAATAGAGCATGTCCTTTTGTTTTATTTGTAAGAGAATAAGGGATAACTATTGGCAATCTTTCAAGAACCACAAAATTTAACAATGCAAGTAGCATTATTCTTTATCTATGTTGTGTGGGTGAAAGTGCTCATTATTTGTGTATTTGCATTTTAACTGGCCCAGAGAAAGAGGGGTAAAGGGATAGAAACAGACTCCATTTAACTCAAACAGATATAGGTTTTGCTTTTCAATTAGAGTTTATATTCCATTGCAGTTGCAGGCCTGTTGCTGTGGGGAAAAAAAAATTAGAAAGGAACCTAACTCTGAAAACAAATGCTACATTCATCCAAATAGTTTTAATACTTAGTATGCTACAGTTATTTTCTCAGATTAAGAAAGTGGGGTTTGGGGATCATATCACAAGGATCAGCAAATTCTCTTTGTGAAAACTGCAATACCAGTCAGAATTTATATCTAACTGTCATTTACTCTTAAATCTGCTAAATCTTGTATCATTATTCTAATACAGAAAGAAGCTAAGAAATGGAACATATATGTTATATATATATATATGGATATGTATAAATAATTCAGTTCTAATGCAATTTATAGGAGATAAAAGCACCTGAATTCTTGAAATTTAAAAGAACTCTCAACAGGTCTAGTGAAATTAAAAAAAAAGCTACTAACATGTATGTTCAATTAAATTTTCAGAATTCTAGAGGAATAGTTTTAATTCTTTTAATATAAAACAATTTAGAAGGACAGATATCTCTAAGATGTACTAAAAAAAATTCATTAGATCATATTTCCTTTGTTGTTAATTTTTTTAATTCCTTTCTCTACCAGAACATAACAGATACAACATAATACTTCACTGGCAATAAAAATAAAGTGGAATATTCCAGTATCCATTGAAACTAATATATTACAGGACTATGTTAAATAATTATTTTTATGGTACGGGATTTACATTTTTTTTGCCTATAGGCAGTAGATTTTAGCGTAATTTCTACTGTTCTGTAAAATACTGCTCAAGAGTTGTAATGATTTAATCACATTTTTTTCTCTATTTTTCAACCAGTTTCAAATAGAATGGAAAATAGATGGCAAATCTTGCCTGTGATTTTAATGCCCTGTTCAGTTAATATGTTGTACATTAATGAGTGCCTGATTTTCACATGTAACTTCCTTCAATACTTACAGGAAAAAATGTCTCCATCAAGAAATTAAAGAGAGGCATGTAGTAGGATGCATATATTGTTAATTGCTCTAAAGCGTAACTTTTTTCTACCTCCCTTGAGACTCCATTGCAAATCTCCTGTTATGGATGCAGTTCTCTCTCCAACACACCTACAGACACATCTGCATCTTTGGAAGGCATCATTTACCTGTTCAGCAACAAGTAAAACTCCTATTTCTTTTAGTGGTAAGCCACATCACTAAGGCAGTTGGGCAGGTGATCTTGACAGGCCTAGAACTGCCACAGAGACACCATTTCTACATGCAGTCCCTCCTGTTGCATCTGTAGTGTGGGAAATAGTAAAGATAAGAAGACTTCCAGAAAGATGTGAAAGCAGGCCTCAGAAAGAGAAAGAGCAGAGAACTTAGAACTAGCTGCAGCTGCAATGTCTGAAAGCAGAAAAGATACAATGATACAGCAAGCAAGGAAGTGAAACAATAGTTTGAGTTTTTAGGTTTGGCTGGGACAGACCTTAAGACTGAAAATACAATTGGCAAGATAGTAGATGGGTTTATATAAGCTTAATAATGGGATATTGTGTATTGTTAATAGAAAGCATACAAGCAAGCATTGTTTGAAGCAGGTGTATGTGTGCTTTTAGTGGTTGGCTAGAACAATTGTCTGTAAGCTTTAGCAATATGCTATTGGCTGGAAAACCTTTAAAATGCCCTGTAACAAAGAGATATTTGGCTGCTGCTGGAAGACATGAGCTGTTGTCATATTTCAATTGTCTTAAACTTGTAGTGAGACTGATACCACAACAAAGCCTGTGGAAGTGTCTCCTGGCAGTCCCATCCTGTTTGTGAAAATCTCCAACACATTGTAGCATTGTATAACATGTAAAGATAAACATAGTATTATAAAAGGCTCCTGAACCTTCTCTTCACCAGGCCTTCATACCCTTCTGCTCTGCTAGCTAATATTTTCATCTGGGTTTAAAAATGCTTTCTTATCCAAATCTCAGCTAGGTATTTTCTGGAGGAAAAAGTAATTTAAATGTTTGTTTTAGTGTGTTTTATATGCAAGATAGAGAAACATAGTTTAATTTACATCAGTATTGCCACTTTACAATACTTGAAATATTTTTACAACAACATAAAGCATTCAGAGCACTGCCATTTTTCAGTTTTATCATGCACTATATGCTTATGTACCTTGAAAATAAATGTATGTAAACATGAAGAATGTATGCACATGTACATGAGCTTGTCATTCTTGAAGACCTGTCTGGCTAGACTGCAGAAGAATGCAAAGAAGGCATTTTGCAGCTCAGCTTCTTCCATGTCCCGGGGAAGTGGGTTCCTAACCTTATTCAACAGAAGCAGCTCATTTTCCCTAATCTTCCTTTTGTCATCTACGTGATCTACTTACACGAGCCTTTCTTGTCATTGGCATTCCTTACCACATTCAATTCTATTTGGAGAAACTAAAAACTTCTGGTTTCAGGCCTTCAATAGAAAAAGAATGATAACAGAAATGACTGCGTTGAGCAGAAGCTGCTGAAAAGGTGGGTCTGGATGCCCTGGACTGTTCAGTGTAGCTGTGGGGCTGTGGCTAGCTCAGCCATGGCAAGATACTCTTTTAGAGTCTAAACAGCATCCCCAGCATGGTTTTGTTGGGCATGGAGCATACAATCTGTGTTCTTCACAGTGGTGTGTGAACAGCAGCACCACAGACTGAAACAAAAAACAAATTCAGGCTGGAGGTAAGGGGAATCTTTTCTCCACAGAGGTATCCTGTCCATGGAGCAAAGGCCAAGGAAGGCTGGCTGGCTGTGACAATGGGTGGTCCAACATCTGGACTGTGGAAAGCTCTGAGCAGCCTGGGCTGACCCTATGGCTGAGCTTGCTCTGAGACTGCAGACCTCCCCAAGAGACCTCCCTGTCAGCCTGAATTTTCTTGTAATCCTACAGCCAAGCAAAATATTATTCTTGCAGCTGCAAACTGATATAGTCAGGAACCCAAGTTTCTTGATAGTTGTTCAATAATGAATAGATGAATCATTAGAATCTCCTAAAATAAAATCATCATAGCATAACCTCAGTCTCTTGAGGCCAAATTTTTTGTCAGTTATACAGATATGAAAGCAATAATAGGTTAGTTTTTGCCTTAGAAAACTTAATTCTTACTGTCCATATGATTTTTTTCTGCTATGAAATTAAAGTAAACATAACCTCAATTGCTTTGCTGAATTAAGAACCTTAACAGTCATGTCTATTCCACCTATTTTTTTTCATTCTATGAATTCTGTATATTACTTTTGGAAAAAAAATCCCAAAAATGAAACAAAGCCAGTAAAAATCAGCTTCCAATAAATGAAGTACTCATCTTTATATATTGTTTTGTAGGCAGGAGTGAGAAGGAAATTTTTCTCATTTAAATGACTGCTGCATGTGCAAATGTATCAGAAGTGAATACATAAATTTTCCTTCTCTTTTCACATTTATGCACATTCATGCACATTCTTGTGTCCTTTCCACAGCAAGACCTCTTGAGAGATTTTTTTGTGATAATCTGTTTCCATGTAACCATCACCTACTTTGAAACAGTATGTTCCTATTTTCTGTTTTGTAGGAACTGAAATACCAGTTAGGAGAGGCTAATAAAAATAAGAGAGGAAGACAATATATCTGAATATTTTTTGTGTCATAGAGTCATTAAAAATGTCAAATTGGTAAATGGGAATTTTAGTCAGATAAATGAAGCATAAGATTAATTGTAATAATTATTGGGGGAAATCCTGCTCCGAACAGATGTGTCCATTTGGACATTTTGCAAAAGCAAAGCAAGTGATTCCAGACACTTCTCTGGCAATAAAGCCATTTGCTGATGCAGGTTGGCTAGACTAGGAGGTGTGCTACTGAGCATAAATCACAGCACAAACTGGCAGAGATCCTGCAAGATTAGGGCACTGATTCTTTCATCCTCTTTCTTTTGAAATCACCTGTGATAATTACACAACAGAGAGCATAAAAGGATCTTTTTCCTGATGATTCTTGCACGGGCAGTAACAGTGCGCATTCAAATGAAATAAATCTCTTTGCAAAAATGCATAGAAACGGGATAGATAGGTCTATAGACAGAGGTTCACCAGTTTACTTCCCTGGGACATCAGCTATCTGCTTCAGTATGAAGAAGTGGGTTTAGGTGGCACTTGAATAATCTGAACTTACTAAGAACATTTTTAGAATGCACATGTAGGAAGAAATTCTGTAGGTTAAGAACTATTGTTAATAACGGTACTGAAAGTGCATAATAATGTTGCTCTTACAGGAGGAATAAAAGTAATTTGATTAAGACTTCAAAATAAAGTGCAGGAAGAGCATGATTCCATTTGATAGATATTGATTTCATTTAGATTTGCTAAGTATGGGTAATTGGGTGGGTGTTGTGAATAATATTAGAAGATGTGAATAACAAGGGCATGTGTTATAGATGTAATTTTAATGAATAGAAGAAGACTGAATTTTAATGACTAGCAGAAACTAGAAAAGAATCAAGAAAAACACTGGTAGTTTTCTCTTTTAGTTTAACCCTGGTATCCTGGATGTAAAGGTGAAGTTTAAAATGACATAAATAGAATTCTCAGTAACTTGAGTAAAGTAATAAATTGGGTCAGATCCATTTTCTTTTTTCTGGGGAGGAACTCTATATTTCAGTATCTGCATATGGACTAGATGCAAGCTAAAGGATCAAAAAAACAAATGATACTTTTAACTATTGTCAAAACAATTTTTCATTACACATATTGTGCTCAAATATAATGGCTGAACCTGTATGATTTATGATGAAATTATCTTCCTTGCAATCATCAAGATTCTACAGATGTGAAGTTCAATCTAACAGAATTTTCCTATATGATTTTTTAAGACAGAGTATGTGCAAAGCAGGAGAAACTGGAAGTGAGGAGGGTAGATGTTCATGTGGAAATGAATTAAAAACAGAATCATGGAATCATAGAATGGGTTGGGGTGGAAGGGACAGCAGTGAGTCACCTGACCCAACCTCCCTGCTTAAGCAAGGTCACCCAGAGCACAGGGTTGCATCCAGAGAGTTCTTGAACATTTCTCGGGAGAGGCACTCCACAATCTCTCTGCGTAATCTGTTCCAGTGCTCGGTCACTTACACAGTAAAGAAATTCTTCCTTCTCTTCGGGTGTCCATCAGTTTCTTCCCATTGTGCCTTGTCCTGCTTCCTGGCACCGATGAGATGAGCCTGGCTCCATCCTCTTGAAACTCTCCCTGCAAGTATTTACGCACTTGATGAGATCCCCTCTAAATTGTCTCTTATTGAGGCTGAACAGGTTCATCTCTTTCAGCCTTTCCTCATAAAAGAGATGCTCCAGTCCCTAGTCATCTTTCTTGCCCTGTACTAGACCCTCTCCAGGAGCGGATTGTTTTCCATCAGGACCCCCAGGTCCTTCGTCCTTCTCTACAGAGCTGCTTTCCAGCAGGTTGGCCCCCAGGTTGTACTGGTGCACAGGGTTACTCCTTCAAGAAAAAAGTCTGTACTCAGAGGATCTTAGTGCTCTTAGTCAGCTTTTCAAGCATTGTTAATGCTTGAATATATATATATATAATAATAGAAATATAATAGAAATATATAATATTTTTAAAATATGCATGCATAAATTTGGGAAAAAAGTGAGGAATAAATCTGACGGGGGAACTTCCTCCTGAAAAAAACCCAAACAAACAAACCCCCCAAAAAACCAAAAAAAACCCACAAAAATCACCCACCCAAACAAACCAAACAAAAAACAAAACAAAAAAACCCAACAACAACAACAAAAAAAAAAAAAAACCAAAAACAAAAAACCCAACCCTCCCAGAACAAAAACCAAAAAAAACTCCACCAAACCACAAGCAACAACTTAACCTACCTGCAGATAAGTAAAAATGCTAGCCAATTTCAATTATAAACACCATAAATCTCTACTTCAGTATATGAATATTGCTACAAAATCTAGATGTAATGCATTTTAATATGCAAAAGTGATATGTGTTTTCTTTGCAGCTGTTACATGCCAGTGATTGTTGTTTCCGTAAGACACTTTCATCTGCCCATATGAGCACGCATCTGTCACCTGCACATGTAAGGATAAACATGTCCCTGAATTCATTTAGATAAGTTTTTTGCTATTGCGGCATCCTTTTATTCAATTGCCACAGGAATTCTTAAAAATTTAATCTGGAAGAAGAGATACAGAAATGAAACTGCATATATGAGTCTTTTTAAAAAGTAAAATCCATTTTTATAGTCACCACTACCGATTTGTTTCTTCTACACTATATCAGAGAGATATCTTTTACTTGGTCTTCATGTCCATAGCCTGTCAATACTACGGATTCCTATGAAAAGAGAAGTTCATATCTATATTGTATAGTTAATGTAGGCTTCAAGAAAACTTGCATAACTTATGAGAATCCTAATTTTAACTATCAGAATACAGTAGTTAAAATGCTCACAAGGAGAAAGAATAGCTATGCAATTATTTTCAAGTGGGAAAAGTGCCACCCATATTTACTTTTGTTTTAAATTACATTCTGAAGAGGTGAGACTAATTTTTGTTTGAGCACACATGTATTCTAATGGAGCGCTAACCCTTTTTCATTAATTCCCCAGATTCAAGTAATGATCTACAGGCTGCTCTAATATAGTTTCTTATAGCTCTTTCACATAAAATTTCATATAGAACCTCTGATGTGGTGTAATTAATACAGTTAAAGCCAGGGTGGCAACCATATCAAGTACAAGGGCATTGCTCCTAGTACCACAGTAATCCTAATTCAATTTTTGATATTGAAACATAAAAAAATTAATAGTCCACTTACACATGCGTGAACACTAGTACAGAGCTAACATTTTGAAAATGCCTCAGTGGTGTAAAAATCATAGTCTCATTTGTATAAGTAATTTAGTCTTTCTAGAAAAAAACTAACAAACTTGTGAAAAATGCCCTTTAGAGTTTCATTATGTAACAAGAACAAAGTGAATTGCAAGAACACTTTCCAACATATGAAATACATTTATGGCGTGTTCACCAAATCTAATGAGTAGTGCAAGTTGTGCCATTACAGTACAAATATCTAGATCCTCAGCAAACTGTAATTTTTTAAAAAAAGGAGAGAGACTATTTTTTATGGTCTATTTGCTCATATTTTGGATTATAACTATTTTCTGGATATAATGTATTTATATTGTCAAAACCAAACTCTAGAATTCATTGCCTCTGTCATGGACAATGAAGGTTCCTAACACAGAATGCTCTCTCTTTAACAAGAGATGGAACAAATTACCTTAATGAGTCTTTCTTTTTCCTGGCATTTTTGAGATCTGGTACACTAATCATCATCATCATCATCATCATCATCATCATCATCATCATCATCATCATCATCATGAAGAGTAACTAGGATCTATGACACAGTGAATTAAATCAGTGAAAAAAAATTGATTATATTTCTCTTTCTACCCCAAATTAGAGATACTGCATATTTCCTCTTGAAATCACCAAATTAGACTGAAAAGCTACCATGTCAATTGACTTCAAGTTAACAGAGGTAAAAATAAGCAGACTTCTCAGCATTGCAACATACATACAGAGGAGATACTGTGCAAAATCACTTGGAGTTTGACACATTACTGGATAAGGTTTTTAAATCTGTAAATAATAATTTCTGCATAAGAGTAGAAGGGATTTTAATTTTGAAACATTTACCAGTTTTGCAAATAGGTGAAATGTGCTTATTATATTTGTAGTCCCTTTCCTATCAAGGATTTAGTGGTTCATGCTGAATAACGTACTTCACATTTATATATGCATACTCTCTGTGTGTAGTCCCTTTATTTCTAAGTATATTCATATATATTTTGATGATGACTATGATGGCACTGTGTTGTACACAGGGTCCTGTAGCAGATAAGTATAATATTTTCCCACCTGTTTTTAAGTGACTTAATAAGAAAACAAAGAAAATAAAGGAAATGGGTGGGTGGATATAGTAGTTAGTAGGAAAGCAGCCGTAGGTACTCTCCTCTGTTATTATTCAAGTAATCATGTAATATTTCCTCTTCTCATTCTCTCTCTCTTGCTACCATTTTATGTCTTGTATTTTGACTGAAAACTCTTTGGAGCACAAACTCTTTCTTTCTTTCTGTTGCTTGCTTCCAATAAAGTTATGGGGACAGTGACAAACATTCCTACTGAAAATACTGAATTTCAGTCCACATTCCAGTGTAAGCCTGTCAATGCTTGGCTATTCCATCAAAACTACCAAACAAATCAGATTTTCTAATATTTCTTTCTGTATGAAAATTTAGTTCAAGTTATTGCCCTGTGCTTTTTTCTGGTCAAGACATGGGACTTTTTTGCCACAACTGTTAATATCCTTATATTATACACCCATGAAGATTATTATTCCAAGAATTACTGTTTCTCTTAAATGCCATAGGAACCGTTTCCAGAAAAAGAGAAAGAAAGAAGAGAAAAGAGGCAAAGTCAGCACTGCAAGCTGAGATGCTGAGAAGATATAAGGCCAGATAACTAGTTTATCTGAATTCCCATGACCTTTTTTGGACAGTCTCGTCTTCCTGATGCATTATTTGGTCACGGAGCAAGAACCACCTTGTAAATAACTACACATTTGTTCATTGGTTGCAGTTAAAGATTCTTCTATTCTTCTTCATTGCTAAACAGAACACAGAAGTAAACAAATAAAACGAGTAAAAGTTAAAACTGAAGTAATTCCATTTTTGATACCAAAGATGCCGCAAGCAGCAGAACTTAACTTTTAAACTTAGCTAAAAGATCTGCTTCTGTTGGAGGCTTTATTAACTCAGATGGTAAGAGCACAAGTTAAAAAAAAATGTGCTGATGCTTAACAGATAACAAAGACCCTATTTTTAATTTTTCATATGTCTATATGTGTCCTCAGTTTGTAGCTTTGCAAGTAATTTACCACAGACTTAATGCGACTAACAGAGAGGTAAGAACATTCTATAAGAGCATCAGCCTGGAGCTGGACACTCTGTATTTCCTAGAAAAGTTATTCATGCTTTAGGAATATTGAGTTTATATTACATATATACTACAGTTTGTAAATCAGAAATGCATTTGAACTATTACTAAAGTAGTTTAGTCACGTAGAGAAAATATTTGAATGACATACATAAATCTAATACATAATGTAATAACTGAATAACAAGACATACTGTTTTTTAATATGAATACATTATAATGGCTCAAGAAAGAAGTATTATTTTATCAAGTTGAACTATTTTTGGTGACTCCATAGAACAATGTACTTATATGAAACTTGCAATTACTGCTAGGTAGCAGCTTTAAAGAGACATCTCCATCAAGATCTACAGCAGTCAGACTCAAGCTGAAAAAAGATCACTAAAGAACTGGAAAAAAAGAAAAATTGAAAGGAAACTACTCTTATCAGAAATGTTACTGACAGATCAAATTACCAGATCTTTCAGGAAGAAAATTTACTTTTGTAGTAGATCTGACAGAGTTTTCCCTTGTGTTTGGAAGCCTGACTCATACTCTACCTGTATGATGTTTTATATATATATATATATATATATATATATACATGGTAATATTTTGAATCACAGCCTTAAATAATACTCAACAGCATACTTTTTGAAAATACATATTTAAAATAAAGAAAGCCATCTTTCGGGGAAATTCATTCAGCCTTCTGGATTAAGTTGATTTACATAAGCATTGTGGAAAGGAGAATTACCCCCTAGTGTTAAATTCAATCTCCACAGATGGTCTTTTTGATCTGTTAATCAGATTTCCTGTATCCATAGACAATATCTTAATTGCTTATGGCCTCATACTAAAATAAAAAAAAAAAAAAAGGAAAATAAAAGACGAAGAAAAAAGAGAGATAATTATATTCAATTATCTTAAGGAAGCAGGAATAAATATGTGCATTCACATGCTTTTCACAATACTGTGAAAGTATATTAAACATAATTCACCAGAACAGAAGAGTTGCATTTAATAAGAAAAATATATGGAAAGCTCTGTATGTTTTTCATTACTGTATTTTCTGTATCAGTTCTAGAGGAAATATCCTCTTTAATTGTATCCATATTCTAGAAAATTTATTTTGTGACATTTCCAAATTGTGTGGATTAATGTGGTGAAATTTGCATATTTAACGTATAACTACTCCACATATTAGAGACTTCCTACACCATTGTAAAACACAAAATCTGCTTCTTCTGTTTCCACAGTTCTAGCAAAAATCTTCAAAACCAATCAGCTATTTTAGTGAAGACGTGCTGTGGGTTTGTTTTCTTTCTCTCCTACAACATATACAGAAACACCAGTGGCAGCAGTGACTGATGTAAGTCCAGGGGTGAGTTTTCAGCTTGGCTCTACGGGACTGTTTCTGCATTCTGGGACAGCCAAGCAGCAGCCCAGAGCCCTGTCAGGACCTGAAGTTCCCAGCAGAAAACCAGGTGAACAGCAGTCAGCACCGGGAGCACTGTGGGAGATTTAAATGGTTCCAGGGAGCACAGAGTGCCGCTCCAGGAGGGCATGGCATTTTGCACAGGCAGGGTGAGCAGCATGGTGTGGTGTCCCTCCCACCAGCTCAAGAGTTCAAGAATGGCTCTTGTTCTGCAGGGTGCTAAGCCATTTCTATGTATCAGAAAGTATGCCACAATGAAAACAGAGATGCTGAGGAAACATGCAGGGTCCAGGTTACATCAGAGAGTAATAGAGATAATACTTGTGTGAGGTGAGAGCAGGTAGTTGATCTACTGAGTTTGGTGGTACAAACCAAAGAGCAGGTGGAAAGGTTAAGGAGCTTTAAAAGTCCAAGGAAGAAATTGTCTGGTGGAGCTGTCACCTTCTTGCTCTGAGGCAAATGTACTGGCCAAATGTATCTCACAAAGTGGAGAATCCTCTCTTCTCTACACAGCACATAGGAGGGGACCTAGGAGATGAGGCAGAATGGATATAGGTTCTTTCTTGGGGTGGCAGATGAATCCACTCTTGGCTTCCCTCCCCACATCCCCCTAAAATATATATATATGAGATTCTGGAAACTGAGGGGCAGGAAAATAACAATCTAGATTAAGGACCATCTAAGGGGTTGCCTAGGCCAGTTCAGGTGACCAAACATATTGCAACAAGCTCTAAAAAGCAAAAAACAAAGGGCAATTGTTGTAGAACTCTCCCATTGGCGGGAACAGGGTTTGATATGTGGAACAGACCAAACTCACAGCGAAGTGTTCTTCCTCCCTGGGCCCATGTAAGGGAAAGCTGCTTGATTTTGTTCAGCTTTCTAACTAACACCCTCTGTTAGTATTCTGGGTGCATAGAGACAAGACTGAGGGAAGAGTTCCCAAGGTAATCCAAAGGGACTTCAGGGCGCTGGGGTATTTGGTTAAAGGAGTAGGTGCACAGGTAGTATTCTCCTAAAAATTCCTTCAGTGTTAGGGGAAAATAATGAAAGGAATAGGAATACTTGACTGATGGCTAAGAGGCTGATGTCATAGTGATTTTTGACTGCAGGTCAGCATATATGGCACCAGGCCTGCTTATGCTGGATGGGGTACACCTGACTCAGAGTGGGAAAAGGATTATAGCCTGGGCTATAAGGATTTAGCAGGTCTGATTGAGCAGTCTTTAAATTAGTTTCAAATGGAGAAGAAGATGAGGCTCATTAGAGATAAGCATTCTTGCGTTAGCCTAGCTGAAGAACATCTATGCCAATGCATGCAGTCTAGGCAGCAAGCAGGAGGAGCTGGAAGCCATTGTAGAGCAGGAAACTTGCAATGTGGTTGCTATCACAAAAATGTGGTGGAATGAGTCTTACAAATGCAGTGTTTGGAGAGATTGGCAAAGCAGAAGGGATGGTAATGTGGTACTCCATGTTAGGGACTGTTTTGATTGTATTGAAATTGATGATGATGATGAAGATGACAATGTTTAGTGCCCATGGGTAAAGATTGGGAAAGGTCAGCAGGGCAGACGTCATGATGGGAATCTGTTGTAGACCACCAGCAAGGATGAACAGGTAGATTAGGTGTTCTACAAGTGGCTGGCAGAAGTCTCACACTCACCAGTCCTTGTACTTATGGGAGACTTCAACTTGCCTGATGTCTTCTGGAAATACAACAAAACAGAGAGGAAGCAGTCTAGGAGGTTCCTGGAGTGTATGGGGGACAACTTCTCAATACAACTTCCCAATGAACCTTGAAGATGAGGTGCCCTGCTGGACCTGTTGCTTGTGAACAGAGATGGATTTATAGGTGATGTGGTTGTTAGTTAAAGTGGCTTGTTTTGTGGGGACGCTTTCACCGGCTAGCTGATCCCCAAGCCAATTTATAGCAGTCTGTGGGCTCTCCAAGTAGCTCGCTGAGGCATGGATTCAGGCTCGGAAGAAGGAAGTGTACTCTCTCTTTTGGGTTAGAAAGGTGTTTATTCAGTGCAGTCCATGCGGTTGGAGCTTTGCCAGAGCCCTTGTGTCCACATGGAGGGAAGGTGGAGAGAGAGAGAGAGAGAGGCTCCTGCATCTCCTTGTTCCTCAGATCCTGGCCTGGGCAGGGAAACACTTTGCCCAATGGCGAAGGGAAAGGAGTGGGGTTACATCAGGAGGAATCCAGGTATAGGGATAAGGAATGGGGGGTGAAAGGGACATACCAAGTACACATAACAAAACACGATACAAATTCAAAAAACCTGAATCTCGCACTGCTACAGTTAGTGGCTGTCTAGGGTGGGGTAACTGTGAAATTTTAGTGGTTTCACACTGGGCAAAGTAAGGAGGACAACAGACAGAACTTCCAAACAACAGAACAACAAACAGGACTTCCACCTTGGACTTCAGATTGGCAATCTCTGGATTATTTAGGAAATTGATTGACAAAGTCTCTTTGGAGCCAGTCCTGAAGGGCAAAGGAGTCCAGGAAGGCTGGATGTTCTTTAAAAAGGAATTTTTTAATATTCAGGAGCAGGTCGTCCTTGTGTCGGGGGAGTCATCAGGGGAGTGGCCCAGCCTAATTAAACAGAGAATTTAGGCTTGAACTTAGAGGAATAAAAGACAATCTGTCATCTCTGGAAGGGGGAGATGATTTAGGAAGACTATGAGGATGTTGTGAGATCATGTCAGGAGAAAATTGGAGGGGTGAAAGCCCAACCAAAACTTAATTTGTCCACTGCACTTAAAGACAACAAAAAAACTTTTTCTATAAGTATATTGGTGGCAGGTTATAGTCAAGGCAAGTCTTCATCATTTGTTGAAAGTTAAGGGTAGTGTAGTGTCAGGGATAAAGAAGAGGCAGAAGAACTTAATGCCTTATTTTCCTCAGCCTTTAACACCAAAGCCAGTTGTCCTCATGATATCCAGCTTCCAGAGGTGGACATAAGGAATGGAGAGCTGGATGAAGCCTTTGCAATTGAAGAGATTGTTAGTAACCTGCTATGCATTTAGACACTGAGATATATGGCATCAGGGCCATATATCTATGGGCCTTTATGGGATTAACCCCAAAGTGATGAGGGAACTAGTTAAAAACTTGCTGAACTCTCGGTCATCTGGTGGATACCAGCACTCCTGGATAACTGGAAAAGCTCCAGAGGACTGGAAATTAGCAAGTGTAACACCCATCTGCAAGAAGGGTCAGAAATATGATCTAGGGAACTACAAGACTGTCAGCATTACCTTGGTTCCAGGCAAGATTATGGAAGAGAACATTCTGAATGCCATTACATGGCATGTTTAGGGAAACCAGGGTACCAGGCCCAGCCAACACTGATGTACGAAGGTCCTTCTGGACCAACCTGATCTTCTACAGCAAAGTGACTGACTTAGTAGATGATGTAAAGATTGTGACTGTTGTCAATATGGACTTCAGTAAAGTCTTTAACAGTGTCTCCTATTGCATCTTTTTTAAAAGACTCGTTGCTTGAGGCTTGCTTGGATGGTAGATAAAAAATTAGCTGGACAGTCAGGCCCAGAGAGTGCTGGTAAAAGGACCGAAATCCAGTTGGTGTGTGGTAGCTAGCAGTGTTCCCCAGAGCTCAGTTTATGGGCTGGTCCTGTTTAACATCTTCATTCATGTGGGGGTCAGTACTACACCCTCACTAAATTTGCAGATGAACACCAAGATGGGGGGGAGTGTTGATCTATTTGAGGTAAGAAGGTTCTACTTCTTAACAGAGGTATCTTAACAAAGTAGATCAATGAACTAAGAACAACTGCATGAAATTCAGTAGCGTGAAGTGCCAGGTCCTGCACTTGAGTTGCAACAACCCCAGGCAGTGCTACAGGCTTGGAGAAAAGTAGCTTGAGAATTGTTCAGCAGAAATGGACTTGGGAATGCTGCTCAACATCCATGAGCCCACAGAGTGCCAAGATGGCCAAGGTCAATGGCATAGTGGCTTGCATCAGGAATAGTGTTGCCAGCAGAAATAGGGAAGTGGTCATCCTCCTGTGCTCAGCATTGTTAAGGCTGTACCTTGAGCACACTGTGTTCAGTTTTGGGCCTCTCACATCACATTCTTGTCAGGAATGGGTGAGGAAGTAGGGTGTGTTTAGTCTTTC
>JBBMKD010000115.1:44450393-44465126 GCA_037834095.1 Argya squamiceps | reverse complement strand
AGGAAGGAAGGAAGGAAGGAAGGAAGGAAGGAAGGAAGGAAGGAAGGAAGGAAGTTTTATGCTGAATTTAACGGAGGATGAAATGAAAGTTTGGGAGTTAATCCAGTGTGGCATAGCTGTTCAGCACAGGTACTAAAAGATGAGGCTAGATGACTTGATTGTAAGGGGCATCTTTCTGTAACCTAGCACACAATGATATATCTGTTTCACTCTAAATTGCTTTTGGGAATCTTGTCCTCCTTACCAGCATGACTTACTCTCACTTGCTGGTGGGTAAAAACTTTGATCCTGTGTCCCATGGAAGTCAATGGGAGCACTGCCTTTGACATCAATGAGTGCTGGATCACACCCCAGGTGAAAAACAATAACTTTGCTTCTAGTCAAATGGATGAATAAATCAGAGCCTTGTGTTTGTGGAGTCAGGACTGGGTTTGTGTGTTTCTTGGAGAAGAATTTTACAGTCCAAGTATGTGTGACCAAGGAAACCTGATTAATTATTGGATAATGCTTGAGGCAAGCACAAAGTTACATACCAGCTAGATAACTGTGTTATAGAGAAATGTATAATACCTTTAAGTATCAACTTCTTAATCTTCAGGGGTATTCAAAGAAGAGAGAGATAAGATAATGCTTCTTATGTGTTGTTAAGAGAAAGAGACAGCAAATACTTATACATGTTTCTCTCTCTGTCATTCAGTATTAGGCTCTAACTCTGTGTTCCAATTCCAATTACTTTTGAAGAACTGTGGAAGTTTTCAGAAAAAAGAACTGGCTGCATTTAGCATTGAGTACTTGCTCTTCATCTAATCGCAGCACTTGAACTGTGCCACTATGTTAGGTGTTTGCAAACTGCTCTGTCACATATAAATGAGACAGAAGTGGCAAAGAGCAGAGTAAGCATCATGATAGGCCCTGTGTGTCTGTGTCCTGTTCTGTTTTGTCTCCCTGCACCACTGAGGTCGGTAGCAGACCTGGTACTGCAGAATGCTGTGGAAGTGCTGGGCTACCTGAGGAAAGTGCCTGCAAAGCTGATTCAACCTCAGATTTCTTTGTTCTATGATTTATGCTGGCCCTTCAAGCTACCCAATCTCCTCACAGCTTTTCCTGATTTCTGCATCATGCCTTGTAACAAATTTTTGAGTGTGAAGAGAATATAGTTTGGCATATCTTTCTTATTCAGAACACTAGGAAAATGGTTCCACTTTTTTTTTTTTTTTTTTTTTCACCCAAGCTGAGCTGAACATGGAGAGTTAATGATTTCAGAGAGAAGCCCTGAAGGATGTTCTGGATGACCTCTTGTGGGACATGTTTCCTTGAACTGCAGTGATCAGATATGGCTAGGGAGAGAAAGTTGTGAAAGTAAAATGACAGGTCATGTGCCACAAGCACAGTGGGGGCAAAAATTGTGTGGTCATTTAAGATGCATAGGTAAATTCCACAACAGCAGCTGTAGCAACTCACTAGATTAGGAGGTCTTTTCTGATGGATCAGCAACAGATCAAAAAAGAAATAGAGGAAAGAGTTTCACTGTCTTATTCTCACACTATAAAGCCATTTTTGGGACACAGATGGTTATATTTACTGCAATAGGTCCTGAGATTTTTAAGAATTAATGGGTGAGTATTATTTGCAGTGAATTTTAGGGGTGGAAAATCTGTGTTGGCAGGATTTGCTCTACCCATCAAATAAGAGAGAGGGAAGTCTATGTGAGATATGGGACACAACACCATTCTCTGGAGACTTCCAGCTTTGCTTTGCTTCTATCTAAGGATAAATAAATGTCTCTGTGTATGGTGTTTTTAGAGAAAGCTCCAGTTCAATCAGGCAAATAGTCTTTGACTTCCTAATCTAGTGAGAAATGGAAGTGCTCTTCTCTTTCCCTTCCTCTTCATTAGTTTATGTACATCAGTTTCCATCATGTTTACCCATGAAGAAGTGGTTTCAGTAGGACTGCTATCTTAGTAGCTTTTTCTATAAACACTTCAAGCCACATTGTATAACTTAGATGGAAGCAAATAAGCATTCAAATGAAACAGAAAACCTCAGGAGATCTTGCTTCCAGGACATAAGTTGTGTAGTCAGGAAAAAAATAGCCAAAATAAAAAGCTCTGGGCCATGCCTCATGTTAACAGAGACACAGGGGTTTCCTCTGACTATTTTGAAAAAAGGCCTCAGCCAAGCTCTCTCCACATGGCTTGAAGTGGGAATGCATCTTATTGTTCAAGATGCTAAAAAAACTGAGTGATTTACACTCTTCTAAACCTACTCTGCACTTCCACCGTTAATCATACATAATCCACAACAATGGCACTCTCTTTGTGCGCCACGTTGGAAGTATCTGTGTATCATATATTCAAATTAAATTGTATGCTTGAGGGAGCTCGTGATCCCCAGCATACTTCTGTGGCAGCATGGTTTGCAGGCTCTATATGCTACTTGTGAACAATCTATTGTGTATGTGATGGCAAGCTTGAATCTCTGCCTGGGATTATCTGAAAACTCTGGAACTTGCCAGAAGTAAAATTTACAGTTAAACAATTATATTGTTGAAACTCTGACAAATCCACCCCAGTATATGACTTTGAAAATAGGGCTAGGTGTATGCAACTGAATATATAATACACTGTAACACAGCCTCCTGGGGGCTGCATTATAGAGTCTGTTTACTTTGACTGACACATTTCATTTTTCTTTTCTTCCAGACATTATTGCTGCAAATTTTATCTCTGCTCAATATGGATTTTCTCCTCAAAAAACTGGTTAGGTATTTGGATAAACATCTTCTGAACAAGTTATTTTATTATTATGTTGATGATTTTTGGAAGCAATCCAGCTATAATGCAATACCCACCCAATGCAATGTAAAAAGCAGCAAACAGACCTGCATTCTGCTGGTTTATCAGACCACACGGAGGTGGGATTTCCAGAACTTCTGTCCAATGGAAAGTAGTTCAAAAAATTCCAAAGCTTCCAAAAGGAGAGCATATATTCTTTTTTTCTACCCATCACTTTTCTATAAACAGAACTTTACGTACCCCCAAATAAACTGGTGACTTCTTGCCAAGGGTGAAATAAATTTCATTCAAGCGCAGAGTAACATTCATTTTACTTAAGCAGGCAGAGATGTTGTTTTAAAGTAAAACTACTCAGAAAAAGGAAAATTTGTTCTTAAAGTCAATCACAGTTTTTCCAGAATCAGCACTGCGTCATGCAGAGTGGCAGCTTTTTCTTCATGCTGTATTGGTACCAGAAATTGGAAATTCACTATAATTTTCCAGTTTCTTCAGAAATTTCAATATCTCTGATGCTGAATGCCAGAACAGATGGCAGTGACTGGTGACCATGTTATGCACAAGTACATTAGCCTGAAGAGTGGTGCTTTTTTCTCTTGTATTTCCAGAGAAAAAGTAGAAGAGCAAAATTTCTTTTTGAGATCGTTCTCTGATTGCCAAATAAATCATCCCTCATCTCACTCAGGAATGACCAAAGAGCACCTTTTAAATAAAGAGATGGCTGAGAGATGGCATTTTTATCAATGTGGGCTTGAGTTGTAAAACACAAAGTGTACCTTTTAAGTATAATTTTATGAACAGAAAAAGTATATTTTGGTCTGATGCATGAATCTTTTATGTATCTTACTCCTGCCATTTGTATTTCCTGCCATTTGGGAATATCCCAAATGGTCTCTGCTTCTCTTTGTTGTTTTATAATTCCTTTTGTACAGCAGCCAATGCTAACATTTCTTTCTGAGTGCGAAAGTTGCTTATGGTTTTGATATACATGTACTGTACAGTCCTTGCCAAGTGCTTGGGGTGGACAACATGCTTCCCGAGTTCATTAAGAAGAAAATTTGACCTTGTTCACCTTGAGGAGAGATAATTTCTGTGTTGAGTTCTTGCAGGACGTGAGAAATGTAGAAAAGCTGCTGAAACAGAGGGCCAATGAACTCCAACAATAAACTTAATTCTCTAGTGCCTTTACAACTACCAGTAATAGCCCTTGCTGTGCAGCACATGGGGAAAAAAATGCTGCACAGTGGTGTGGGCTCCACCTAGACACTGAAAAACCTGCTATGATTTTTTCAGAAGATACTCAGAATGGATCTCAGAGGTGCCTCAGTGCCATCAGCTTCTTATGCTCTGGTGTAGCTCTTGCTCTGTTATGGAGAGATGACTTGGGCTCTTTTATTTTTCCCTTGTCTTATCACTCTGGTCCACTGCGTGCAGGCTCTCACTGGCTGAAAATCAGCAGTGTGCTCTGATCGAAGACTATGTAGCCATAGGGCTGAGGACACGCTCCCTGGACTAAGGGATGTTCCCAGTCCTGCATTGTTACACCCCCATGGAATTTTTCCCATCATCAGGGAATCCCAAGAAATTAATTTAGGGCAACACTGATACAAATGCAGCACATACAAAAGCTCATATTTCTTTATTTCACTGAATTTAAGCTGTTTATTTATGTCTTATAATGTAAATGGGACTAGAGGTTTAGGCAATAGGTAACATCTTGTGAATAATAATGTATAATAAGCGTGTTATGCAGTCACCCTGTATTCATCTTTACTAGAGGTCATCAAAACGTGGAAGGAGAGAACAAGGGGGAAGTCACTCCATGATCTTTTCTTGCAGTGTCTTCAACTTATTTACTGCAGCATGATAATTTTCAAGGCTTTCTATGCATATAAAACTGTCCCTACCCTTGGCCAGTTTGTGCTAAATCTGGCTGACACTTTGCTGAGGATTGAAAAGAAAAAGACATTAAGCACTTCCTGTGGCAGAAGTGCCTTCCATTTTTGGCTTAAAGATTGAGCAAATTAAAGCACAGGCTTTTCAGTAAAGAAATGTGTCACCTAAGGATGTTTTACTGTCTCAGCAAGTGCTCTGCACTCCAACACTGCAAGTAGCACAAATAATTACTTCATTCTGGAAAGAAGGATAAAATTGTAGGGGAACTGAGTAAATTTGTCCACTTGAGAGAGGCATACAGTTTGTTGACTGACCCTGATAATAATTTTTTTTAGGGTTTTCCATGAAATTTTTATTTTGGGAAAAAGTGGGTGCACACAACTGAAAAAGAAGACAAGTACTCCCACTTATTCTCACCTCAGATTCTCTACCCTATTTCCTTTTTGCAACTTCAGTCAGTAGAAGGATGGAAGATGGACGTAGAAATTGTAAGCAATTATAATTTCTTGTGCCTCCACATTCTAGAACCCACAGAATCTCAATCTTCATGACTGAATCAAAAGGGGCCCAGTCATCCCTGCCTGGTGCTTTTGTATTCTGTGTATATAATTTATGGGAACAGATAATAGCAGACACAGACGTGATCAGTGATCTGCTGAGAGTGTGTATGAATAGTGTCTTACTTTCAATGGAGTCCTGAGCATGAGGCTATGGAGGATCTACTAAGACCTAGATAGTATATAAAACCTGCCACTCACACCAGAAAGCTACTGCTCACTTTGAGATCCCATGTCAGCTCCTTAAATCAAACCCTTCCGACTCAGGAATGAAGTAAATAAATTATAAGCTTTATTGATTGTGTCTGCTGTGTGAACGTTCTTTAGCATTGACTAAACCATTCAAACCATTGTCCCAACATGGATCAGGCTCCCCGTAAAACCTGAAATGGCTGCTCAAGAGGGAGCAGAAATGTTTTCTTTCGTTGATCCAAGATTCTGTCAGGGAGGGGTTTGATCTCTACAACTTCACAACATCCATATGGTCAGGAATGAATTAGTTGGCTCCTTTGACTGGGATATGTGTTCAGAGTCTTAGATTGGCTAGAAGCCACTGTGATACAGCCTTTTAAATTTTTTTTTTATTTTAATAAATATTACTGAATTTCTCGAGATTTTTGTAGCCATAGCCCCACTTTGTCCCTTACTTGGTCTCTTGGTCTGTTATCCCATCTGAATGACTCTGTTGACTTCAACTAAATCACTGGTATAAATGCATCCTAGACTTCTCTTCCAGCTAATGCAGATAGTGCTGGTGATTGCTGGTTAGGGGTTATTTTGGGGGAAGGGATTGTTTTTGGTTCTGCTTTAAAACAAGGAGGTGTGGTAAATCACAGGCATCTTTCTTGGGATGGAGATAATAAATCATTCTTCCCAGGTGAAATCTTTTATTTATGCTTTGGGATTCCATTTCATTGAGGAAAGGTATGTTCTTTTGACTTCAGCCAGACTGCACTTTAGCAAATGATTCAAATCAAGCTGACACTTATTAGTGAGCATGCTGAACACTTTGCTCCCAGGCACTTCACTGTGCTGCCACCATTCTCCATTCTTCACAGATGTTTGCTCTCCTTAGATTTCATCTGGAAGCAAAATCTCTGCTTGCTCCTCATGTCAGTGGAAAATCAGCTGCAAAGAGCAGCTTGATTTTAGAGAAAATGGATCACTCCCACCAGTTAAAAAAAAAAGAAAAGAAGGGGAGATGAAATAATACACTCCCAAATCAGATTGAGCTCATTTTTCTGGTCTGAAATTGACCAAGCAAACTTTGTATTATCATTTATTATGTGTTTAGCCCTGTCACCACACTCAATGTTAGACAGAACACATTCAGTAATAGTAGCTTCACAGACAGTACCATTAACATCATAGAGATGGCAAATTATTTAATTTCAAAGCAACAACTTTTACTACAAGCTGGTGTCTATTAAAAAAAAGCCAAAAAAACCCAACAAATCTTGAACAGTAAAAAATTATTCAGATAAGTAGTTCTAGATGCTCTTCTTTCTTCAGTAATACTCCTAAATTAATCCCTACACACACCATGCTTGTGTTTCCTTTGCAGTGCATGCACTTATTTACTACCCTGAGAAAGCATGATTCAGAGGCAAGAGCCTATTACTAAGTCCTACTGTCAGGAAAGAGGGAATAAATGGTGCTCATTTACATAGCCTCTTGGTTAAATGTAGGTTGATTTCTGTCTAGAAAGAGGTGTAACACCTCACCAGATCACAGATAAGTGTGGTGTGCTTGTGACAGAATTAAAAAGAGGCAGCAGTAAACTTCAGAAGATACCTGGATCATCTGCCCAGGTTGACAATTTTGGTGGCACAAGGCATCTCTGTATGCAGGTTACATGTCACAAGAGAGGGGTGGCTACTGTCAGGTCTAACGACCTGTATGTGCCCAAGTGACCCTGTGAGATGTGTGGGAACTCCAAGCCCTTCTGCCAAAAGCAGGAGTGTGTGCTTATCCAAGCTGATATGGCAGGGATGTTTTGCACTGGCCATTTCTTATTGCTCATGATGTCTTGGGGAGGCTGAGCTGGAAGAAAGCCTAGACAGAGATAAGAGAACAAAGTAGGTATTTATTAAAAGGCCTTAAAGGATATGTCTTGGGCGGTACAAGAGCCTGGCCAGGGCTACACCCAAGATGGACCCAAAATGGTCACAATATGGATAACTGGTCACAGGTTTCACACTTCCATATGTTTTGGTCCATTCACATATTGGGGTTAATTGTCCAGTTATAATCTCCTTGTTCTCTCCCCTCAGCCCCCTGTTGTTTATGGTTTTTTTGGGCCTGAAACTTGTAACAGTTGCCTTTGGTCTCAGGCTGGAAAAGGACTGTTTTGTCTACTCACTCTGTGAAGAGAACTGACACTTAATATGAGGCTCAGAGCTACACACCCAGGCAGCACAGAATCTGAAAAATATGAAAGACAAAACTTAAGGAATCAACCTATCAAGTAATTCAGAGCTCTATTATTTTAGAGTCATACTTTTCCTTGGACTACTTATTTTCTCTTTCTGTGCATTAGTAATACTTTCCCTCTGATTTCTTATTCTACATATACAGTGGATTACCCAATTTCTTCTGTGGAGCTTTCTCTTTCACTCTTCCCAATCTTCACTTTACATCTATTTCTGTTCATGCTGGTACTACTTATTCAGAAACTTTTCCCCAGTTTCCTATTTTCTCCTTTTTTTTGCCCCCAGGAACATTTTTGCTCTTTCTCTTACCACCTTACAGAACACCTGTGATGAGATACATGGTCCCTGAGATTCAAATGATGTATCTCAGGAATACTTAGAGTTCCACAGAAACAAGAGACAGAAAACTGTACAAAGGAAATAATGTTTGAGAAATGTATATGCTATCCATCCACATGTGTATATATCATTAATTTAAAAAAGCAAGATTAGGATCAGGATATTCAGTTTCTTATTAGGAATTAACAGGTTTAAGTATGAGAAGTTGCCTGCTTAATGTGTAAGGTACTACAATCATATACAGTATGGGGTTTTACAGAGATTTTTAGTTTTACTTGCCC
This sequence comes from Argya squamiceps, assembly GCA_037834095.1. Lineage (NCBI taxonomy): Eukaryota > Metazoa > Chordata > Aves > Passeriformes > Leiothrichidae > Argya > Argya squamiceps. The sequence goes on along the minus strand of JBBMKD010000115.1, from coordinate 44,456,829 downwards.
TGTATCTCTTTATAAAATATTCTTCTGTCCAGCTGGTACTAATTTGCTGAGAAATATGGGTGTGAAGAAAAGAAAGATTTCCTGTGGAAAAAGAAAAAAAAACAAAAGGAAACAGTGCTTTTATGTCTTGCTATTCATTTCTCATCAGTACAAGGCCTAAGGGTGTTGTGCACATGAGGAGTGAGCAGTGAGCAGTGAGCAGTACTGTGACTGACACAGAAAAGGGAAAAAATCAGAAATCTGAGAAATGGGACAGCACGGTCCTTTGTAGAATCAAATTGTTTGGAGAATGGAAGGCAAATCAGACTGAGCTGCAAGTCAGAATGGGTGATAAGATGAACACATTGATTTAAAAAAATGCTTTTGTGGGACTACCATAGGAGCTTCATGGATTGAGACAATATTCAGTCAAACCTTCTAAAATAATTACTTTTCAATTTGGTATATAAACACATAAAATACAACCAAAATATAAACCAAAACCAATTTATAAAAAAGGCCAAAAGGGAGAAGCTTAGGTAAGGCATTGACTATTAGGTTTTGTAATTTCTCCTAGCTTTCTAGAGTCTGCTTTCTCTCTTCTGTTATAAAAGACAAAGGCTCTGCAAAATATTACAGTATTAACAGTAAGCTCAGTATTTAAATAGTTTTTAGAAGAATTTAAACATAAGATAATTCTTCGAGTTAAATAATATCTTCCTTTAAGATTGGATGGGACTGGATTTATGTACATGTGATTAATTTTGAGTGATGGATACTTGTTTTACTACAGTTTTGTTTTTCTCTTTCTCTATGTGCTTTTTTTCTGGAACATGCTTTCTTGCATTTTGCAGTCCAGTTAGGGACACAGATGTGGCAAGTCCACTTCTGTCAGGTTTTGTCCAGCAGTGTTTCTCAGCAAAGAGGAATTACATCACTGACCATTATTCTTTGGTCTCCACTTTAAAGCTAGTGGGAAAGAAAACATATAGAAATGTTAAAGATGTATAGAAAAGAATGCATGCAAATATTTTAGTTCAAGATTTCTGTTGCTTTTGGGAAAGCATTCTGTCATACAGTTTTTTTTAGAGAAACTATGTGTTTCTGCAGGCATAGATATGTTTTAAGTGGATGGAGCCTGGAAAAACAACACATTATTGTGAGCCATATTGTAGCTTTAAATTAGAAGTCAGATCTAGTGTTCAAGTTCAAAATCAGATGAGAAATATTGTTACAGTTTTCTCTTAACTCTTCAAATTAAGGTAAAAACTATATCAAAATTATAAACTATGATTTAATCTATACAGGTTTTTTTCTTCAATGTGTCCACAGCTCATATAGTTTTATCTTAGAGGGGAGGAGAAAGAGTGATATTCCTTGGTGAAATTCCTTTGAGGAATTTCTTGCTTCCCAGGAGCTATGCTTCTGTCTCTGAAATATTGTGACATTGAACAATATAGCCATTTTTACAAGTGGGTGGAGTATCATACTTTTGTTACTGTTGAATACTTACCTGAAAAACCTTTAAATGTCATAAATCTGAAAGAAATAATCTCTGTGAAAAATTATTCATTTGTTCTAACAAGGAAACATATTCATATTTATATATAAAATTATAAGATATTATGATTTATATATATTAGGTAAATGTCCATCTCAATCTTCTTCACTTATATAATAGGAATATCAGAGGTCAGATTCTCCAAGAATCTAAACAGTATTTAATTGTTTACAATAGTTTTAAATAGATTTGAATCCATATAGTTTAAGGAGTTGCATACTGGCTTTGCTTTCAGGCAACTTGAGTTTGAAAAGTAAGTGTGACAAAGAGATTGCATATAGTATCCCTATGTCATGGCATCATGGGTATCCCACTATTAATTTGTGCACACATAGAGCTAACATATAAGGGTTTTTCCTATTTCTCCTACATAACTCTTGGCCATTTACTTATGATCAACTTTCCTTCAATTTCATCTTTCTAAATACTGCATATATGCATATATAAGTCTATACACAATGATGGGAAATAAGTTTGAACTGCAGTGACCAGCATCCATTCTAAGGTATTATTATATAACCTTTTTTTGGCAAGTTGCCATTAGGGTGTTTGTTTGTTTTTCGGTTGGTTGGTTGGTTTTTAACTCTGATTCTGTACAGAATAACATACTGGCATTAAAACAAATGTAAGTATATAGAAAATGACCTTGAACTCAGATGATAGCATTACTATCATAAGATTGGGGTTTTCTTTCATGAAAATCACAGCTTTTAGAACAAGAAAAGTCTACAAAAGCCCGCTTGAAACAAATGAGATCAAATGTTGTCTGTTGACTACGTATTACTGTTATTGTGACAATTTTTAGGAAAAGAGAAGGTTAAACTTATCTCTAGCATTTTGTACAGCGACAGCACATCTGTGTACCTAAGTGTCGATAAAGACAGATGGTACATGGAGTAACAGATGCCAATGCAAAAATTGCAATATGTAATGTAGGAGTTGAAAAGAAATCATTTGGGCCAGATCAAAATACTAAGGTAAGTCTTCATGTATCACAGTGTGTCAAGATTGCTTTTCTAAAATTAAGAATCAAGATCCTGAAATAGTGCTATCTGAGGCAGATTAGAAAGGTTTTGAACAATTCAGCTCTCTAAAATGGAGTCATGCAGATGCTGCTGAGGATCATCAGTCTAACACTTGAATGCTGGATAGAAAACAGCACTAAGAGACAAAGGGGCCTAGGGGTTTGAACCAATGTCTAGAGGCAATATTTGGTTGTTGCAGCCTCAGGGTCTGAGTGAATATCTTTTAGATGAAAATTCATTCAGTACGAGAGCCATGGCAGCTGCTTAATACATTTCCAAACCTCAGCGCAAGGAAACTCCACCCTTGATCTAAACCTGAGTTTTGATATAATTTCTTACCTCAAGCATTGGTGCTGGTGAGGTACTGGTGAGGACTGAGAGCACTGTTCTCATTACAGAGGAAATAACAAGATGAGATGATCAAGAAAATTACTTTCAGTGGGATTAAATGTCCTGGTGTTCTCAGTTTAGAAACTGAAATTATATTGTTCATGCCATAGCAAAGCAGGAAAACATGGCAGTGTGATAACTAGGATGGCAGGAATTATATTTCTGCTCAGGAGAGAAGGATACAATTCATTACAATTCAGTACAATTCGGTTAGAAAGAATGGGATGTGAACTCTCTTAGTAGGTGTCTCTTCTTAATAGGTGCCTTCAATAGAAGTCTTCAAGTATTGTCAGATGTACAGTAGCCCGCTATTCACTTACAAACGGCCTAATGTGGTGTTCCCAATGTGATGTGGTGATAAATCACAGAAGCGCCAATTAAAATGGAACGCTTATTGTGTCAATCATTTAAAAGCAATGCTAAGCTCTCGTAACACTCTTTCAAAAATAAAAGGAATTATAAAAGCTTTATATGCTGAGCTTCCTCTTCATATTACTGCCTCCTGGTAAGAGGGGTTCTTACAAATGTGATTATAATAGAAAATCCTTTGCTTTGTCATTTTCATGTTTCAAAATTTCAATGGCTCCAATCTAAGATAGTCTTCATATGAGAAAACTGGAGTCAAATACTGTCTTAGGGCATTCTTGTTATAAATAATTGGCATTTACTGAAATTTTTAATTCTCAACACAGTCTTTCTCACATTCACTCAAAAACCCTCGAAATCTCTGCTCACAAATAAAAACACAAAACACAAGATGTAATAAAAGTGGAGAACAAATATCTCTGAAATTCATTATGAGGATGAAAGTAGCAGTTACCAGTAAAAATGGACTAAAAATCTGTATTAATAGGTAGGACCTGCTCTTTTATCATCTCCCTGTTTGCCAGTCTGCATGTTATTGGTCTGAGTGAAGTTCTTAGATGGCTCTTTTTTGTGACTGCAGACTATTTTTTAAAAAAAATCAAATACTTTTCTACCTTTTTTATCAGAAACCTATTTTACATCAGACCAATTAGTCATATTTATGCCAGTCTAGGTAGCATAGCTGAGAAGAATAAAAGCAAACTGGCTTCACCATGGGCCCTGTTTTATACACATGTAGGCTCCAAGGGTTACATGTAAATTCTCATTAAAGGAAGGTGCTTCTATTTCTGTCTGATCAGAAGGCTTTTTCCACTAAACAATAAAATTTCTCTTTTTCATTCATATTTTTAACTTCCTCACATTTCAAATATGCAATAAAACTATTTTGGAGCTCACCAGCACATTTGTGCCTCCAGCCTATTACACAAAAAATGCACATTGAAGAATTATATACTACCATCAATATTTGTCCTCTCTGTTTAACCAGTGCTTTGTTACAGAAGTAAGCCTTTCTTCTCTCCTTAACTTCTTTCATTAAGAGCTTAGGTGTAGATGCATTTTTATTAGAATTGTTATGCACTAATTGTACATACTGTATTATTAGCAATAACATGGCAAAACAGAATTAAGCTTTCACCTGAATTTGCTTTCTTTTATGGATTTTCTTTAAAACTATAAGTGCAGATTTTTATTAGAGTGTGTGTGGGTTTAGCCACGCAATTCCCATTAATATTAAAAAGAATCACGCAGCTAAGTCCCTGCACACTACATTGAAAACACTCTTTAACGTTATTTTAATGAACATTCTTTTATGACTAAATTATTTCAGAGTAGCTGAGCAGTTATTATCTTCCTCAGTAACTAGTGATCACCCACAGGGTAAGTTTCTCTAATATTCTGTTGCAGCTCCTGTGCCTTTGCCATGTTGTTATGGGACCTTTCTAGTTATAAACAATTTTCATTTCAGTGTGCAATTAGAAACTAGCCAGCAGAGTAAAGCTGCAATACTTGATTTTGGCTGCAAGTTGAAGCTGCCCCTGGGGGTTTTTAATTTATGCACTGTCCTTTTTTGTATAATCAAGGTTTTTTTGAAATGTGCCCAGTTTTTTTCTTTAGAGGGAACTTCTCTCTCCTTCTTGAGATTCATTCCACCTTGTTTGTGGTTTACAAATCTTTCAAGGTTGTTTTGGACAGCTTGTCACGTGCAAAATTACAACATTAATCTTTAATGAAACTTGAAACTATAATTTACTTTATTTTCTACACTTACTGTTTGAAACTTGGTATGTTACAGCCAGAAATCCATTGCATAGTTAAATAGTGAACGTGAGCTGTGTTTTTCCTTCTACACACAAATGACATTCATTAGCAACTACCTTGTCTTTTTTATATAGAATGGCACCACAGACTTTACCACATGCATGTCATCCTAATCCTGCACTACCCATTCTCTTCCTCCTCCTGCCCAGGAGGATAAGAAAGCATTTTAGTCTTATCTCTGTGTGTGGGAGAACTATAGACGAAAATGTGTGGATTGAGGTGTTGCTAATGGTACCCAATAAAAAAAGTTGATCTGATCTATAAAAAAATACCTGGAAATTGATATGACAAATTTTCAGAAAGGATTTTTTTTTCATTTTGTCTTGTTTTTTAATCCAGTCAATTACATAAATATTCCTTATGTAATCCCTGCTTGTTTCTTAGATCAAGTACAGGCACTGCTAATATTTTACCAGTTCTAGTGTTTTTGGGTTTTTTTCCCTTTCTACTGGACTCCTACTTAGGCCATGGGACTCAGCCTCAGCTAACACATATATGTACAATAAAAAATATTTTGAACTGCCTCCTTTAGACGGGTGCATTCTCTTCATATGATGATAAAATGTAATACATAACAATAAAAATACCATTCTCTGGTAAAGAAAATGGCATCAGTTTTATAATTATTTCAAAGTTATTCACTGTGATTGCCATGAAACAATAAAAGTAGACAAGTGTAATGTTATGGGTTTTTTCCAGTTTTGTTTCCCAACTCACATCAGTTTCACTGTTTTATTTCTAGGAGAGGTGAAAAAATCTCTTCTATGGGTTATGTGAATATTCTTCCTAGTGACCAATATAATAATCTCATTTAATCTGTAGACTATTATAACCAATGGAATCAAGAAAACCATTTTGAGTGTCCTTGCTTTCATCAGTATGATCCCACATAAATAATTCCTTTGAGATTATATTCTAAGGGAAGAGAATGTTTAGCTTGTGAATATATTGAAACTGATTAACTCCTATTGACGCTGGCTGATCTCACAAATTTGTTTCTTGCTGCTTACTAATAAAGAGTTCATATGATGTGTCACAGCCTATGACAATAGTAATGAGCATTAACCAAATTAGCTGCCCCCAACTGACAGTGTTATCACATTATTGAAAATAAAGAAATCCACAGACTCAATCAGTTCAAAAGGACTTTTTCAGCCATCTTAAGAAATAAAAACAAGACTAATAATTTAGTAAGTCTGGATTCTTTCTTTCTTTCTTTCTCTCCCTTCCTTCCTTCCTTCCTTCCTTCCTTCCTTCCTTCCTTCCTTCCTTCCTTCCTTCCTTCCTTCCTTCC
>JBBMKD010000115.1:44430433-44450293 GCA_037834095.1 Argya squamiceps | reverse complement strand
GATGCAACCGGGAGCGGCCACGCCGGCCTGGCCCGGTCCGGCCGCAGCGGTGACAATGGAGCCGAGAGGGCAAGTGGTGCTGTCTGGGGCCGCCTTGGGGTGGTGCGAGCGAAGGCGGCCCGTGACGGGCTGCGGCGGCTGGACGTGGCCCAGGCTCTGTCCGCACCCGTAAGGGCGGCGAGCGCGCGGCGGCGCTCGCACAACCGCGCTCTGCTCGCTCTCACGGGAAGAATCACAGAATCAATTAAGTTGGAAAAGATCCCCGAGATCAGCGAGTCTGACCTCTGGCCGAACGCCGGCTTGTCAAGTAGATCACGGCGCTAAGTGCCATGTCCAGTCTTTGCTTGAACATCTCAAGGGACGGTGACTTCATCACCCCCCGTGGGCAGCCTGTTCGGTGTCGAGTCATCCTTTAGGAGAAATTCCTCCTAATGTACAGCCTAAACCTCCCATGACACAGCTGAAGACAGTTCTCTTGTCTGTCAGTGGTTGCCTGGAGAAGAGGTGGTTTCCCACTTGGCTACAGCATCCTGTCAAGTCTAGAGGGCGATCCCCTGAGCCTCCTTTTCACCAAGCACCGCCAGCTCTCTCAGCTGCTCCTCATCACACTTGTGCTCCAGACCCTTCCCCAGCTCCGTTTCCCTTCTCTGGACTCACTCCAGATCCCAGGATACCTGGCTACCATTCCCCCTGACACAGATGTTCAGTCAAGGATGGATCAGTAAATGGGAGTACTCTGCAAAAGAGACTAAAATAAAATGGAAATTGGGTTGACCGCTGTCTGATTTCCCAGGGGGGGGAAAAAATGTGTAGAAGAGAATCTGAGGTGGTTGTGCCAGACTTGAAGCACAGTAGCATCTGCAGCTGTCCCAAGCTCAGTGGCTCAGAAGCTAGGACACCTCTAAGGAAAGGATGTGATATTCAGGCATGGCTTTTGCACTGCACCCATCTTTCCCTCCTCTCCTGCTTTTGTTCTCAGCTAATAATAATATCTTCATTTAGGAGGGTTACTATCTTGCAGCACAATCTCATGGTGGTTGTGGACTCCTGGGGAGTGGCCAGTCCCAGCCTTACATGTGTTTGGTAACGTTAGACATACTGATATACCAGTGAACTCACCCAGTAGCTTAGTTTAAGCAAGATGTTCATTACCACATTTCATGTTTTCAAGAAATCATGACATAGCATCCTTACTTTGAAGAGAGTAAATCACGGGTCAGGTCTTGCCTTGGACTTCCGCTACCTGCAGAGGACCCAACACCACTTCTGCCTCTTGGAATAGCTGCCTTCTCTTCATCTGCAGCTGTGACTGGGGACTTCAGATTGTCTAAAATGTGCTCAGATGGGTATCAGGACACCTCAGGCTCCATGGGCTTACGTGCTATGAGTCAAAGATTCAGGGGGAAAAAAGGACATTTTATATAGCTTTCAAATACTGGTTATGAGGTGGTGAAGGATGGTTGAGAGAATGTCACTGGGGTATTTGACCACAAATGTAGGACCTTAATAATAATGCAAATATTTTAATATATTTGTTGAAATATGGAAATGGGAAGATATAGTAAATAAGAACTTAAAGACAGAGTCAGGCCTAGATCTGGGTAGTTCATTTGTTGCCTGAAAGTAAAGTGTGACTTGCATAAATATTGGCAAAAATATTTAATAAACAGCTAAATTTAATAATACACGTATGACCTTTTGTAGAAATACAATGTTTAATAATACAAAAGGCATTTGTTTTATAATTACTAATCTTTTTATCTGCAAATCTCCTAAAATCTTTTTTGGGTGGACCAATTACAGGAGACAGAACATTGCAAAACTTATAGATAAATTATATAAGGCGAAAATGAACAAAAACATATGCTGTTCAAAAGAAAAAAATGATTAAGTATTTCAAAAGCAATTGGGAAACTGTAGAACTGTCTCTTATGCCAGAAGATGGCAGCAGTGAAACACGCTGATCTACTGAGACACAAATTCTGCTCAGCTCTTGGCTTTAGGAAGTAGGTTTTATGGCAAAAAGCACAAAATTAAATGAATGTTTTACTGACTTCACTCTTAAGTAGTGTAATTTCTAATTTTAAAGGGGAGAGGAATTCATCACCTGGAGGGCATAGTGACCTTAACTATGGATTGGCACCAATCAGCTGCAGCAAATTCTTTTTGTGTTTGTTTGACATGTTCAAATTCTTTTACATTATTAATATCGGTGGGGTCTAAAATCAAAATGAATGCAGAAAGGGGCACAGGAAGATCCTATGAGTTCAAATGCCTACGGCTCTCTTTCTGCCTGCAGTAACATTTGGATCCGCTCCCGCCACAGAGCCAAAGGGTTGGTGATTGGGAGTGGGGTCTTGTACGCTACGCGGGATCAGATGATGGTGTAGTGGGAAGCCTTTTGTTTGTTTACCTGTGTTTGGAAATTGATTAGATTTTTTGGAAATTCTGGAGGCTTAAATGGGATCCCCTCCAGGCAAGTGATCAGAGGGTCATCAACAGTGGCTGAAGATAAGCAGAGGCAGTTTTGCCATAGCGCATGAGCAAGGGTGACCCACATGTTTTTATGCGGTTGGGGGATGATCCATGCCTCCTGTGCTGGCTGAGGAAAAGGAGGAACAGAAGGTGGCACAGCTTCATCATCTAATTCGGGATGGTGGCCTCAAATACTGAAAAATGGAAAATAAACAAATGAGAGGACAAACAAACTCAGAGAGAGCTGAGACAACTAGGAGCTGCTAGGGTTCTGTTTAGGGGGAGACTGGCCCTTTCTTTACTGGCTCTTTCTTTCCTTTATGTCAGTGTCAGTATGACAAAACTGTCACTCCTGTGGGGGTGTTTAGTACAGCTGGCGTCATGCAGGAGGTATTGCCTGTGGTTTTAGAATGCACATAAGGCTTAACTAGTCTTGTATGTACCCACTTTGGCCCAGAGGGGCATACCTATGCCCCCAGGTAATCAAGTCAAACGGGCCTTCTACCTTTTTAGTTTCAAGGTCTCTCACCAGGACTGGTGGTTTCTTGGCTAGCTCCAACCTGATATTTTGGTTGAAGTGACAGACTGCCAGTAGATTCACGTTTTTGAAGGAGCAGTTAAGAAAGTGATGGTAAAAAGTGCTTTGTTCAGTCACTTATGTGGGGAGGAGAGAAGTGAACTAGGGACAGAACATTTGCATATGATCAAAGGCTCATGGGGCTTTGCAACAAACTGCTCTCCCTGAGGACCAAGGGAGTGTCTCCTAGAGACTCCTCTGTGAAATGATCCCACTGCACTATGGGCTGCCAGCCCTCCATGGAAGCACTGTTTTCTCCACGGTGGCCTCAGGGGCCTCCACACCTTCTGGCACTCCAGGACCTGCTTGAGAGTATGATGGGCTCGTTCTATTACTGCCTGACCAGTGGAGGAGTATGGGATCCTTCACTGATGTTTCATCCCCCATATCTGCAGGAAACTGCCAAACGCTTTGGAAGTATACACTGGTGCATTGTTAGTCTTTATCAGCTTGGGGACCCCCAAGGTGGAGAAGGCCTGCAACAAGTGTTTGCGTGCATCCATGGTCTTCTCCCCTGCATGGGCCGAGGCATAAACAGCACTGGAGAAAGTGTCAATCGAGACGTGGACATATTTCAGCTTCCTGAACTGGGGAATGTGGGTGATGTCCATCTGTCACACCTGACAACTCCCAAGCCTCCTGGGGTTCACCCCAGATCCCAGAGATGGCATATTGATTTGTTGGTGTTGGGGGCATGTGGTCACGATCGCCTTGGCTTGGTCCTGCCTCAGGTGAAATTGGCAGACCAAACCCGGAACGTTTTGGTGGAACTGCTGATGGCTGAGGTTGGCCTGCTGGAAGATGTCAGGTTGGCCAACCAGCTGGACTGGAGCGGCTAGGGCATCCGCCCTTTGGTTTCCTTCAGCTATGAACCCTGGAAGGTCGGTGTGCAATCTCACGTATATTATAAATGAGGCTGGGACTTGGATGTAATGACAAAAAGGGCACTCGTTTATTTAACTTTAAATAACCACTGGGAGCAGGAACCTAGAATAGGCCCAGGTTCCTCTCAGCGAGCCAGAAAACAAGAGACATCATGACATCACACTGGGTGCACCTTCAGACCCCCAGAGTTCTGAAGAAGGACCCCCTCCCCACAGTCTTACAGCCTCTTTTATCATTTTTTGCTCTCTCCTGATTGGGGCGCTTTGGATCCTCTCCCCGATTGGCTTGTTGTCAGGGTTCTGATTGGTCTTTATCAAGGGTCATTCCTGACCAATCATTTCCCAAGGGCATCGAATGATTGGTCAATCGCATCCCTTTCGTAACTATTATCAACAGGAGGGCCAATATTAAAGGGGTGCACTCTCCCACCCATGTCTCCCCTCTGTTCCCCTTAGAGGATTTGCAACTCCCTGTGGCAACAGTGTATCCTGATCTGGTCTTGTCCCCCTGCAATATTCTTACCAGTTACTGTCATCCTTCTTGCTGCAGGAACTTACTTCCCCTTTTGTATCAACTTGTTTCTTTCTTTCCTTTTTGGATTATGAATACTACTGTGTGTGGGAGGATGCTCTATCTTTCCAGATGGTAGGATCTGCAATGAGAAGTACTAAACATTAGAACAAGCTTTATATACATAATTTGCACAAAATTTTATTTAGATAATAATTTATTTTAACAATCTGGGGTAGAATTTATCTTCTTAGATGGTTCTCTCTTCAGGGTTAACCTGGTATCGGTAGCTTTTACCACAGCCCATTTAGTTGGAGGAGGGACTGGCCCTTTTACTATAGAAACCTGTGTCCATCCTCTCTCCTGCATTCGCACTGCAGTCTCTGTCATCAGTAGGATCTGAAAGGGACCTTCTCACTTTGGAGTCAAAGATTGTTCTTTCCAAGTTTTAATTAGGACCCAGGCACCAGGTTGGAACTTATGGATGTTGAAGTCAAGAGGTGTAGTCCGGGAAAGGTGTCCTTTTTCTCTTAGTTCTTTTAAAGAGGTAGTGATGGTCTGTATATATTTCTCCACACTCTGTTCACATTTTTCATAAGTTCCAGGGTTGCCAGGAGTGGGTAGAAAGGGTAAGCCAAACATCATCTCATATGGAGAAACACCAATATCTGCTCTAGGACTTGTTCTGATCCTCAGTAATGCCAACAGAAGACATTTTAACCAGTGTGTTTTCATCTTTTCTGTTGATTTGGTGAGAGCCGTTTCAAGCGTTTGGTTCATTCTTTCAACTCTCCGAGAACTCTGAGGTCTACGTGGGATATAAAGCCTCCATGTAAAATTTAGGGCACTAGTAATTTGATGTAACACTTCAGCTGTAAAATGTGGGCTCCTGTCTGAGTCAATTGTATTTACTATTCCATACCTTGGTATAATTTGTTCTAGTAAGATTTTACTCCTTCTCTCTATGTCTTCATTTGGATCCCAACCTGGTGAATTGTGTGGCATCTTCTCTTCTGCCTGTGGACCAACCCAATTTTCCCTTTCCCAAATTCTCATTCCTGCTGCTCGTATTAGTTGTATTTCTTCTGGGGAGAAAAGGATGCCTAAGATTGAATTTTGTTCTTCCCAAGCGTGTGTACTAGGGCCAAGGAATTGATCTAATTGTTTGCATATCCCTATAGGGTTCTCTAATAAACTTTTTATCTCTTTTTAAAAATTTCTTACCTCTGAGGCTGTTAAAAGGGCATTTACAAATCCATTCCCCCTATCACTCCACCCATAGGGACTTCTCTAAGGAGGAAAATTCTCTCTGCCCGTGATGCCTTAGACCTGGTGTTACAATAGGCCCCTTCTACACCGTCGGTGTCCTGAGAAGTAGCAGGGGATACAGGTTTTGGTTGGTTCAGCTCCCAACTGGGAGGTGGCAAAGCGATTACAACGGGGGGGTGGGGAAAGACCTGAACATGTGGTAGGAGATACTAGGGAGGAAACTGGGGAAACTGTTGGAGGAACTGGGAGAAAAGTTGGGGTTATGGCTGGGTTTGAGGAAGGAGAGAATGTGATAGCTGGGACAGGCAAGGGACCTGAATTCGGGACCGGAGTGCTAGTGGGGAGTGGCGATTATATTACTGCTGGTGAGGGAGAAACTGGGCTTTGGACTAAGTGAGGTGGAGATTGGGGTTGAGGAGGTGTGGATTGGACTGGGAGAGGTGGAGCTTGGGCTGGAGGTGATATATGAAGACTGGGAGAATGAACCACAGGTGGGGTTAATGGTGGGGGAGGAGGAAGACAGTCTAGGGGATCCCATCTCCTTTCTGTTGTCTCTTTTTTATCTTCCTCTTGTTCCTTAGTTATTTTGTAAACTTTCACCTTCTTTTCCCAGATCTTATCTTCTAATCAACAAGCAGCATATTCAATTTCTTCTCTGTTTCCAGGCTCTTTTAAGTTCACATGCTTATTCAATGCCACACACAACCATCTTTAGACCCATACCAAGGCCAATACACTAGTCCTTCCTGAATGATCTCTTCAGGCCAAACTTCCATACAGTGTTTAATCATCTTTATCTTGTCTAAACCATTTAGACTATTCTCACTTTTCCAGTTTTCCAACATCTCTTCCAGAGGGCTGTTAGGGGAAATATCCCTTAGCTTAGTCTTTCTTATCTTGGATTTCTGAAAACCTTTCCTATAGCGGATTGCCTCCCTGGGAGCAGCTTACCGGCTTTGCTGCTTACTCCAGGCCGCAATACCAGTTCGTGGGTTCCTCGGCACTGCTAGCTAGAAGCGTGATGAAGCGTTCAGAAATGAAAGAGCGGGCCTCTTTCCGTGGTTGGCAAAGATGTTTATTGCTGGATCTTCATGTGGAAAAAGGCTCAGATTGGCCTAAGCATCGCTCTTAAGTACCTCAGAACATAGCTCGAGGCCACAGAGGGCTTTGGCCAATGACCAGGGATGGGCTGGGTGTCCTAGAAGGGGTTGGTTGTCAGGACAATGGAAGGGGGCAGGTGCCTGAACACCTATGCAGGATGATTGACAAGGTGGGCCAGGGGAGGGGTTTGGGAAGGAACAGGCTAAGCACTTAGAAACTCGGTACATGCACTGCAACAGGCTACACTCCCTGCTTACTTTAAAAAAGTAGCAATTATAAATATGTTTTATTCAAATGGCTTAGGTTGGTAGAATGAGATTTTATAACCTGAGTTTTGTGTAAGAAGTATGACAAAATGAACTTCATCAATTTCACAGAACTGCAGAATTGTTAAGGTTGGAAAAGTCATTGAAGACCATCTAGTCCAAATGTCAACCAGCATCACCACAATCACCCATAAATCATACCCCCGAGTGCTACATCCAGATGCCTCTTGACTATTTCCAGTGACAGTTACTTCACCACTTGGCAACTTACTCCAAAGTCTAAGCATTCTTTCAGTGAAAAAATATTTGCCGATATCTAAGCTGAACCTCCCCTGTTGCAAGTTAGGACCATTTCCTCTTGTCGTTTCAAAACAAAAAAAACAAACTAACCATGAAAACAAACTAGGCAAAGCAGTATCTGCTTTATAAATACTAAGAAACATTACACAGTTCAAACACGATAGATATATCTATTAAAAAAAAACAAACCAAAAAAACAAGGAAGAAGAAAATAGAAAGATAAGCCTGTGATTAATCTCCTAAAATTAAGTCAAATAACCCAAAAGAGAAGCATTAAAGACTACAATTTCTTTCCCATACAGTGGCAAATCATTTCATACAGTCATATAGTCTACTGACAGTCTACGGACAGACCTACTTACAGATTTCCTAACAATTATTTTCCTCTGGAGATTAATAAATATTGATACCAATTATTATTGTCATCACCATCATCTTAATATTGATATTATTAGTTGTAATAGCAAAATCACTTAAAAGTTCACTCTCTGCTTTATTCTCTCACCCTGCAGACCCAATGTTAAGCAATGAAAGAGTTTTGAGTTTTCTCTACTTCCTTCTCTTCTGTTGTGAAAAGATAGCAAGCATTCTCAGGGCTGCCAGGTGTCATATACTGGGTTTGCTTCATTTAATGACTCCCCACAGTGTCACACCTGTCTACAGCCCAGCTTGTTTTAATGGATCTTGTCACTTTCCTAATAAAAGGAAGTGTCTTTACGTTTCCAAAACAAGGTTCCTTATTAAAGTATTTCTAGAGATGCTGCAGATAGCACTCAGACTGGGTTGTTATATATGACTATCCCCAAAGGCTTCTCCTCAGAATTCCGTTCCTGCCTCTTCCATGAAAATTTTCTCATTTTTTGGTAACTTTTTTCCTTTTTTAGAGTTGTCTTCTTTACTTCTTTTTATTTTGTAATAGCAAAGGTTAATATTTTGGGAATAGAACTTTGAAGTATGGAACGTGTCAAGGAGGCCTGACTCTTATTGCCAGCCTATTCTGGTCTGTTAGTAAGGTTATCCAGTGAAATGACTTACTAGAAACTGCAAATTTATCATGTCTAAATCATTTCCTTCAAATCTTTGCATGAATAACTGGTTGGAAGATGTTGGAAATGACTTCTGGAGTTCTGTCTAATGTTTCTGCTCAAACATGGTCGCCCAGAGCCTGTTTATCCAATACCAAGTCCAGACAGCATTTGAGTATTTCAAAGGACTCTCCAGGTTCTCTGATGAAACAATGCCAGTTCTTAGTCATGCCTCTTGTTAAACAGTTTTGCTTTATACTGAGGCAAAACCTCTTGTGTTTCTGTTTGTGACCCTTGCACCTCGTCCTTTCATGGGTACTACTGAAAAGAGATCTAGACCATACTTGGTTTATACTCACTCATACCATTGCTCATGTACACCATACTTCATCAGATTGTCAAAGAAAATCTTATGGAAGACCATGTTAAAAACCTCACTGTAGTCTAGGCAGAAAATGTTAGGTGAGTTGTTCTCACCTTTCCTACAAACCAGCCATAACAGAATGTTGTAAGTTAGCCAAGAAGGACGTACCCTTGGTAAATCCATGATTACTGGTCTTTGATGTCTTTTTTGTCCTTCATGTGTCTCAGAATAGCTTCCATAATTAGTTGTTCCATCACATGCCCTAGGACTGAGGTTTATCACCCTGTAGTTCCTTTGAACATCTTTCTTGAATTTGAAGTCAAAGTTCAGCTGGTCTCCTGGCTGAATTCCTGCTGGATCTTTCCATTGCTAAGGACTTGAAAGCTGCAGACCAAACAGAAAAAAATAATAATTAAAAAAAAAAAAAAAAAAAAATTAAAAAAAAAAAAAGAAGTAAAAGAAAAGAAAACCATTTTTGTAAAGCAGGTTTTACTGTTGTTATGTAGTATTTTTGTTTGTATTTTTCTTTGTACTTTTGCTGTTGGAATGAGAAAATTTTCATTTTTCTGTATACAATTTTCTTGGACTGTCCTCTGTATGGCTTCTGTATTTTTGTGACTTTATTCTTCCTATTTTACTTATATGGGTTATGAGTTAATGAATTAGTTAATTAATGAGTAGAGTTAATGAATGTAGTCTGAATTGCCTTGGTCCTGGACTACTACTTGCCTTCTCAAGTGTATGTTTGCCCCTTTAGTCTCTCTTTGTCAGTGTGCTTCTCTTCTCTGTTCCGTTCTTGTTTTCACCTCTAGCCCATCATTAATAAATTCACTGTGTCATCCATTATAAATACGACTGCTCTCCTGTGCTGCCAGACTACACAGCCTTTGTGGTAGTTAGATTTGTACCTGTTTTTCTTGCATACAGAAACCTTTGTCTCTTATGCTACAGAAACTTCTTTTGCTTGACATTATCTCAATCCTGCCTCTTGACTACCATTTTCCCTGTCAACTTTTAGGAGATTTCTCTCCATGGACAAGAAGCACACAATTTTTTCAGTTGTGTGACTCCTGAAATGGGCTGCAATATGATCCCCAAGATGGCACTTGGCTCTGCATGGTTGAAACTGTCCAATAGTGCTCCTTCATAAGAGCAGAATTGCTTGACTTTGTAAAACAAACTACTGGGTTTCAGTGAGGCCTTCTTAGGGAATATCTTACCACAACATCCACCATAAAAGGTATTAATTCATGATCAGTATGTAGTTCCTTGCATAAAAGATCAACATGAAATTAAATAACCCACACCTAAATTTCTTACAGATTTTTAGTAGGATATCACTGACATCTTTGGGGATGTAAAGTGCTTTGTGCCCCTATCCTTCCTCACATACATTCTCTCTTGGACACCCAGTTCATGCAAGTAGCACGTTCACGGCATATTTCCTATGCCTCCATTCCTGGCATGTATAGTGTGTATCCTTCTCATGATGTCACATTTAAATTGTGTTGTGATGACTTCCAATTCCTTTACAAGCAATTACCTACTTTGCACTGAATGCTAGCATCTTTCCTAGCAGTGAGGAAGAAGTTCCTTAGAGTCTGGCCATTGTAGAAATATTACTTTTCATATTTATAGTACCTCCTTTTTCCTACAAGCTTCCTAAATAACCTGAATTACCTGATATACACAGGGATAGAAGACTTCCATTAAGAAAGCATAGGCCTCTGTTTTAGGTTGTTATGCCCTGCCCTATTTGTCTCATTGAAAGAAGATCTCAATTTCAATTTTTTTTTTTGGTTATGTGTGCTTAAAAGTAATATACGTTCTTACTAGTTCATGAGCTTCTGCACCCTGACTTTATGGTCCCAAATTATATCTTCCTTGACAATATCTTCTCTAGTAATAAGGATAGCAAGAGTTGTGGTTTGCAGTCTATAGCTTCCTCTAGTACATAGATCAGCTCATGTTGGATATCCATGGACATTCACACCTATCAACTGGTTTAGCAAAACCTTTCCAGAGGGTTGGACCTCTACTAATAGGTATTCCACAAGCTATTCTTAATACTACACATAACCACAACTCTGTCCTGGATACACCTGATTGTCTAGTTCTATCTTTGGTAATACATACTCACTTCTTTAGTGCAACCAGTGTAATGACTGTCATTGAAAACTCCCAGTTCACAATGTATCTAATTTTTTTCACAACTTTTGATCATTGTATGTATGTAGTTTCTGCCTGTCATCACACATTCAACAGTTCACACAGGGAAACTGACACAACTACCTTCTTAGGTGGTTTATTTTCTGCCCAGAATAAATTTGCAATTTTTTATCTGGAACCTCTTATGTATTTTGTTTGTGTGACTGTTCATTTTTTAATGCAGTTCTGCTGCACTTGCTGATTCATTTTCATTCAGACCACATTGTAGAACATATGCCTATGAATGATTAAACTTTACAGGACTTTCTATGGTTCTTTTGGGGAGTGGTTGAGAATGCTGGAAGGACAGGATCATTTTTGCACTGAGCTTTGAGTAAAGGCTTCCTCTCCCATCATACACAGGGACCTTCAGCCCCTATCAGTGACAAGAGACAACTGTTCTGAGAGTTTAGGCAGACAGATGCTGAGCCAATAGGAGCAGACAAGGTGAAGAAGGAGAAAAAAATCAAAACAAGATGACAACAAAAACTTGTCCAAACCCCACAAGAAGATGTAAAACGTATTTAAAATTTACTAAGTTTCATAATACTGGAAAATTTTAACTGGAAGTGGGATTGCACAAAGTGATTCATATGATTTACTGCAATAATTAATTCCAGAAAGAAAAGGAAAAGTATTAAACCTCAAAGTATTATGGAATTCAGTATTTCTGAGGTTGTACTCAGAAGTAGTCTTCCTTATGTATTGATTGTAGATGTTAGTAAAACAGGGGTTTTTATTATTTTCTTATATTTTTTATTAAATTATAGTAGAAAATATTCTCTTCTATATTTGGTTGTCTATGCAACTGGCCAAACTATGTTCATTAGTGTAGGCGAGGAATGGTAACAAAAATTAATGGACTAATGTACTCAGCAAATTTTTTTGTGTGTTAAATTGCCTCTAATCAAAATAATAACCCCTGAATTCCACTAAATAAGTGCCTTCTTTTTTCACTCAGTCATTTTAGCCTGAACTCCAGTAGGAAAAATTAAATAAAACCTACAGTTTTCTCCATTTTTAAGTCCCTTGATTGTTTTTCTTGCTAGGTGTTAAAACACAGTTTCAGCTCATGAACGTTAGCAAATTAGTTTGGTATTTCACTTCCCTTATTCTAATTCAGGCAACATGTAAACAAGTTTAGAAGCCTCTTTTAGAATTTATTTTTTAAATATTCCACTCTACAACTAGTAAGATTCAGATCAAACCTCATTTTAAGTCTTAATTATTTTGAGATGTCTACTCGAATTTTGTAGTTATTTTATAGGTGTGTTTTAAGTTTGTATAGCCTGATCTAGTTTCAATAACCTCTGTCTGATAAGTGTTTCTGAATATAGAAACATACTAAAACACCACAAGCAACAGAAAAAGAAAGAGCTTATTCAAATGTGGAGAAGCTGTAGTTTAAAATGGAGCAATACAATTTATAACATAAATATCTTTCTTTTAGTCTTATTAAACATTAGTGGAAAACTCCTTTTTAAAATACTTTCTTTATAGAAAAACAATTCACTATAGTCTAATTAATGTAACAATTAATGGACAAGGTTCTCAATATGGATGTGAATGCTAAAAGTATTGTGAGAAGTGTTCTGCATAATGATTTGCTGTATATTTAGTAAAATTTCATTAGTATGCATATATGTCAGCAGAAAAATCTGCATAATTAAAAGTCCCCAAGTACCTATAAACATGATCAACTGTGATACCTTTAGTGATTGAAGAGAAGAACTATATTTAATCAGTATTAAAGATTTGGCCAAAATCTGCTGAAAGAAGGAAAGTTTGAAGTAGGAAGAACATAGAAGAAGAAGATTCTTCCTTGTGGCATTCTAAGGGTGTTGCAAATGTTCCTCCTAATAGAGAAATTTGAAAAAGATGGTGATCTAGCCTCTATTCTCCTTCAATTCATAGTAGATTATACCCAATGCAGAAGTTCAAATGTGCAGAAATATTTGCACTTAGAAAACAGACTAATGTAAGAAAACTCTGTGACCCTTGGATGGAACTGAAACTTGAATTCTGAATCACATTACTATGCCAGGCATTATTTAATCGTAGTTAAATTACTAAAAAATGGAAAAGAAAATGCATTTTTGCATTACTTATAGCGTTTATGTTTCCCAATCCAGAAATTCCATGATTCATTTTGATTCATGAATGTCACAGATACAATAGGCTAAACTGTTCTTCTATGTAACAGAATTTTCATAACCTTTATTTGGGTTTTTTGTGAAACTAGAAAGAGGAAAGAGAGTGGATTTCCGAAGTGCTTGTGCTGATTTTTAAACCTTTGTCTTAGGTCTATATCTATTTATTAATATGACTGATAGTCTAGTAATTTACACTCTCTACAGAGAATGGCAAAATTCCCCTCTTTACTGAATACTTCTGGGATTTCTTAAACAAAAAGATCAGATGTCAGCCAAAAGCTTTCAATATTTTTATTTTTTATCTTCCTATTCTAATGGTAATTCTAGTACTGGAGCTGTTGTCACAGGAGAATAATACCATAATGTCTTGGAAAGCCTCTGGCACTGTTCTCTGTGTAATGAATTTATAAAATAAATTACACCTTTTAAAATTACTTGACTCATCAGGATGTTGTATCAGATATACTTTATGTCAGCATTTTTTGCATGCTCTGATATCAATGTTAACATAATCATGCAGCACGTATCACATATCCTACTGTTATTGCAAATGGAAAAAAATACTTTTAAAAACATATTCACAACAAAAAATGTATTAAAAACAAAACAAAATACATGAAATCAAAACAGAAATCCTCAAGAATGGCTTAAGATGAAATAAGCTTCTGGTGTTACACAGTCCACTTGTAGATAAAATGGGCTTTTTATGTACAGAACATAATAACGCAGGGCATATTAGAAACCTTGTGCATCTCTAATGAAACAAGAATGGTATTATCATGCTCTTTTATAAGGCAATAATTCATTTGTGTTCTGGATAACATAAATGTAGCTTATCCAGCATTTAAAATAAACCATTATGAGGGTTCTAATAACATTATTATTAATATTTTAAGAAAACTTTTGGGTTTTTTTTGTTTGTTTCTGGTTTTTTGTTTTTGTTTTTTTGTTTCGGTTTTTGTTTTTTAAATAATGTTTTATAAAACAAAAAAATTAACAAAGTAAATGAAAGGCAGTTCATGTGAAAAGAAAAATCTGTGAATTAAAAGGTATGTTACTTATTTAAGTTCAAGAAGATTTTGCTGCTCTCAAGGGTGAATGAGCAGATGAGGTGTAGCAAATGAAAAGTTGTAATAGAAATAAAATTTGCAGTATGCTGGTTACTTTAAAATATTTCTCAGATAAAATATTGCAACTCTCAGAATCCTTATGCTGACTACTCAATCATATAAGCTCTCCAGAAGGATTGAATAGTCCGACTGTTGAAGGAATTTTGATTCATGGGACCATTTGAGTATATTTATCTCCCTTCTTACCAGTTACTTATTTCTCAAAAAAACCCCACAACATTTCAGAAACTCTAAAGTTTGGTAGAATGAGATCACAAAACTTAAAATGGGATTGATCAGTAAAATGGGATTTTCTGTCTGAGTGAGAAAAAACTGGGTTTCCTGTCATCAGAAAGCAAGACTAAACAGAGCACTGACAACATTGCCCAACAATTACTATTCTTTCATTGTTGAACAGTTTCCCAAGAAAAACAGCAACTACAAAATCTTCATAATGTAAAACAAAGCTTCAGTAAGACAGAATACTAGCAAATATACTATACTGACAAAAAAATGAGAAGAACAAATATACACTGCTGAGAAACCAAGTGTGAATTGGCAGGTTAGGTAGACAAGATGAATTATTGGTTTTTTCTTTGATGCGCAAGTTATTATTTCGGCAATCGAAAAACATTTGGGAGTAAGTGTTGAAAGCATTTCAACAGATATATCTTTTTTCCTTAATTGCAGAATGGAGTATATTAATGGAAGTAGGGCATATGTTCTTATCATGCACTCCTGCATATTGTTTATGTACATTTTTAAGAGAGTCTTTTGTAGCTTTAAAACAAACAGCAATTTTTATCTATTTTAAAATGACCTCTCCACACCTGCAAAGTTTATTGAGTTCTGTTTGTCTGAAGCCACTTTTTTCTGTATGCCTTTACCCTGTGTGTACAAAGAACGCAATAAAGGAATAAATGCACCCTTAAATACACCCACCTTCATTCAGTATGTTTTCAAGAGTCTGAAAAGGAAGGCAAAAAGAAGAGATAAGCTCTACATAGTATTTCATTAGAGCCAGCAAAACTGAACAGGGTATTTGTGTGGAAAACAGATTCTTAACTGCAAGTCTCTCATGAGGTAAGCTTTTCTGAGGAAGATCCAGCAGGAATGCTTTTGTGCTCATCTCAGCTTTAACAGTGTGCTATGGGCAAGATGTTGATTTTTCAGGTTATTTTATCTCAGACCATATAACCCTTTCTAGATTAAAGCCATCAGGAGGGAAAGATTGTTTTGTGATTATCACCTCTAGGGCTCAGAAAATTTGTGTTAACAGCCCCACCACAAACTGTCCAAGCAACTTCCCATAATGTGTGCAGTTCTTAGCCTTCAAGAGCAAAATAATTTCTCTTCAGTCAATCACAGATATTTTAAGAGGATAAAAAAAAATTCTTCTGCATTACTGAAAGTCTATAGAAGTATTTGCACAGGGAGAACCAGCTCTTCAGTTTTCCACCAGCCCAAGTGTGGATTCCACTAATGAATGTTGTGGAACAACATATCCTTCACAGGTTTCCGTTCCATTAATCTCTTAAATAACCACAAAAAGAACAGTTTTTGATATTTGTTTTTTAAAAACAGTTACTTGATATTCCTTGTGAACTCTTTCCTAGGATTCTTGCAGGTTGGTAGCTCCCGTGGGGCTGCTTACCGGCTAAAGCAGTTCCCAGACCAACCCGAACAGTTCGTGGGTCCTCCAAATCTGCTGGCTGAGTGTGGTTAAGGCTGGAAGAACGGAGCAGGCTCTGGCTTGGGTTGGAAAGGTGTTTCAGTCAGTGCAGCTCCATGTACCGGGAAAGCACTTGCCAGAGCATGTGCCAGAACTCCAATTTGGCCCCAGTGCCCTCCTCTTACCAGGTCGCAGCCTGGGCGGAGCACACTCTGGACCAATGGGGGAAGGAAAGGGGTGGGTCCAGGACAGGGTGATACCGGGTGTAGGGGTGGGGGTATTTTGAAAGGAACAAACCAAGTACAGACAAGTAAACAAAATACAGATACAAATTTAAAAACCTCAATCACACACCGCAACAGATTCTATTTTCCAAATATTTCTTTCACTGGTTACCTTAGAAAGGCTCCTTTACTTTTTAAAATTATGAAAGCAAGGCCTACCTGGCATGTGAAGCAGGCTGAATTAGGAAATACTTGTGTCCATGGATCTCAGCCACAGTTATATCTCATACTGTTCTACAAAAAATTCTGAATTGCAGAAAAAATGTCCTTTGTTACAAACCCCCCAAAACCCATGAAATTTAGCTCTCCAGTCATAATCAGCATCTGTTATCAAAAATAATTTATATTTTAATCACTCATAGATTACCTATGCATTCATTTTACTCCTATTTCATTCTAGAAAAGCAATTAGACATAAATTGTAGCGGGGAATATGTTTTTAAATATTGATTTTACTATCTAATTTATTTTCTTCCTTTCTTTTGATGTAATTTTCCCCTGGTTTCTGACCCTGAACTTTTCTTCACAGTGGGTGATACAGGGCTGTGTTTTGGATTTGTGCTGAACACAGAGTTGATAAATGAGATGTTTCTGTTGTTGGTGAGCAGGGCTTGCACACAGCCAAGGCCTTTGCTGCTTCTTGTATTGTCCCACTGACAAGGAAACTGGGGGTGCTTGGGAGGCTGGGAGGAGACACAGCCAGGACAGGAGACCCCAAATGAACAAACAGATATTCCAGACCATGTGGCATCATGTAGTATGCAAAGTGCAGGGAAGAAAGAGGAAGTGAGGAAACATTTGCAGTGATGGTGATTGTCTTCCCAAGTCACCTTTGCACATGATGGGGCCCTGCTCTCCTGGTGATGCTGAACACCTGCCTGCCCAGTGAATTAATTCCTTGTTTTGCTTTGCTTTTGTGCATAGACTTATTTTTCCCTATTAAAATATCTTTCATGTCAACACTTGAGTTTTCTTCCTTTTTCCTTCTGATTCTCTCCCCAGTCCTTCTGGTGGAGGAGTAAGTGAATGCCTGCATGGGGTTTGACTCCTGGCTGGGGTTAAACCATGGCAGACTGTTACAGAATTATTGCCAGCTTCAACCACAACACCAACAGTAAACAGTGAGATTACAAGTTACTCCTGAAATCTTCCCAAAAGTGAAGTTTTGCAGAGCCTGAATGCTTATGTGCAGGAACTATTTTGATCGTCCAAATGGTCTTTCTGACTGATATTTTCTTTTATTTCTTCACATATAATTTCTTTGAATTACAAGGTGTCTGGTTATGCATTCACCAAAAAACCTCCCATTGGTTTAGTTGGTCATAACATATGTGAAGAGCCTTGTAATAGTGAAAAGAAAAGCTGTCCAGTGAGGATAATTTTTTCTATGATATCAACATATATATTGTTGTAAAAGGCCACCTCTGCCTGACTATACAGCTTGCTTTCATTTCAGTAATATTCTCCTTTAAATGTCTGACCCACTGAACAAGAAAGCTAAAAATTAAATTCTTTACCTGACGAATGCTTTTATTTTTTGTTACCCAAACACTCTTCTTTCTAGCAATTTCTTCAAGCTCCATGAGCCGCTGCCAAGAGACATACATAGATAGACACCCATAGATTGTATTCAATTTTACATCAAATATCTGTCTCAATAGTACTACAACCTCTGTCTCCAAAGCACTGTAGGCATGGTCAATCAGCATAAAAGTAAGGGACAGCTTGCTAGCACAGGAAACAAATGGGCATATCAGTGCTCCTTCTAGTCAGAAACGGTGCATCTGATCAACTTCTATTCCCATAAACTGCATTTAATTTTGTAGAAGTAATTTTAAAACAAAAATAGAAGGTTTTTTTAAGACCCTTTATTTTTAATGATTGATTGTAATGAACTTACAGTTCTTGTAATGCATTGGATCTGCACATAAAATGTTTACATTTAATTTTGAGAAAGACAGTTTACTTCAGGATCAAATTACATAATTTATATATATACAATTATTATAATTTTAAAGCTGTGAGTGTCAGACTTTTTGTCAAATTCCAAATTGCTTATTCAGTCACTTATTCTAGAGGAAGAGTAAAACTTCACAGTTCTTGTAAAAATAAAAATTAAATAGCTTCTTTTTAAAGCAAATTAATTCTAATATTTTATAGGTGTACTATGCCACTATGACCCAATAATAGCAACATCTTTCTTACGGAGAAAAAAACAACTCTCAAAGAAGATGAAGAAAGGTAAGATATTTCCAAATAATTTTCAGTTTCTGACAGAAAAAGGTCATGAAGTTCTCAATTCTCATAAATTGTTCTGAAAAGACCTTTGGTATCTTAAATGTTACAAAGATCATTTTAACACTCCAGACTAAAATATCTGAATCAGAGCATTAAAGTAAATGTGAATGAATCTTCACATGTATTTTTTTTTGTGTGTGACCACATCAGTTTACAATTGTTAAGATGTTGATTATTCTTCAGACTGAAGAAATAAATTTTTATGCTTTTACCAATATAAAATTATGGAGTTTTTTTTCTCAAAATTAATTTAAGATGTTTAATTTAGGGGACATCAACATATAAGAACATATTTGCCTTTTATTAGAAACCCATTAAGGAAATATTCAGACCTTTAACATAGGAAAAAGCAAGACAATACTGCCACAGAGTTTCAGCACTCTAATATTCTGTACCTGCAGTCATCAAAATGTACTGGTTGTATCTAAAACAGTAACTCCAATATGAAGAGAAGATTTCAGTGAAGAGAGCATTGCTGCCTTCAGGTAAGAGAAAAGATAGGACAAGACTGACCATAGGTGCACAGTAGGTCAAAGAAACTAAAACATTCAGATTTGATACAATGACTTTTTCATTATCTTTTCCTTTTCTTTTTTCCTCCTCCCTCCCCCCTTTTAAATTTTTTTTTCTTTCTTTCTTTTCCCCTTCCTCCCCATCCACCCCCCAGGGACAATCAAACTAGTAGCCCTTCTTTAGAAGGAATCTGGACTAGAAAGCCTTCAGATATATATTCCAATGTCATCTATACATAAAAATTATATCTTTTTATGGTACGTCTGAAGCAGTACGAGCAGTAGTGAGGTGAAAAAGTCCAAGAGGCCTTTTCACCCTGATATTTACCACTGGTTTGGTCTTTCTGATAACATTCCTTATTAAACCAGAAGAATTCAGCCCAGCTGAAGAAAATAAATTATAATTTAGCAATTAAAAAACCAAACAACAAAAAACAAAAACAAAACTATGAAAAAGAAAAAACCCAAAGAGTCAGAAAAACTTCCACAAGTGTAATCACTCTCAAGATAGGGCTGTTTTCAAATGGGAAGACTCCTAATATTTTCAAATAATAAAAGACAGAACCAAATTTAAGTCAAGTTTTAGATGAAATCTAATAAAGGTTAGAAAAAGGAAAAGGTCAGAAAGCAATATAGTTTGCCAAAATTATTAAAAGATTATGGGGAAAAGATAATAAGGACATTCATACTTGGGATATCTGGTTGAAGGATTTGAAGTACATACTAGTGGAGTCCAGTTTGATCCCTGGTTAACAATTCATGGAGATGATTGCAGCCAGTCTGTACAAGTTTTCATGTTTACAGGGATTAAATGGTTTATTAAGTGTTTATTACCATGTATACATAAATGTA
>JBBMKD010000115.1:44386483-44419592 GCA_037834095.1 Argya squamiceps | reverse complement strand
AGAGGGAGAGGGAGAGGGAGAGGGAGAGGGAGAGGGAGAGGGAGAGGGAGAGGCTGCCCAAGGCCCACTTTTTAGTTGTTGCACCGTGGAAAAAGAGAGCCCCTGAACACACGCCATTGTCATGGGAGTCAGCATTTCAGCAGCAAAACCACCTGATTCAAAAAAACCTATCTCTGAACGTTTTGTTTTGTCCCCTTTGTTTTTCCTGGGGAAGAGGAGGGCTGAGAGAGGAGAACCTCTCCCCCATCTTGTCTTTGTTCTCCTGGGCCACGAGGAGCTGCCTGGAAATAGCAGTCATCCTGCTTTTGTTCTAAGAGGAGCAGGTGGGCTGGCCAGGAGGCAGTGGACATTTTGTCTTTGTTCCAGGGGCACTGCACAGCACTTTGCTTTTATAGCTTAAACCATTTCCCTCTTTCATACAAGTTTATTTTTATTGTTTTATTTACTGCTATTTTATATGTACCTTATTTTGGTAAAATTGTGCCTCCAATGTTTTTAATCACTTGTAGTTTCCCTCTTTTCTTGTTGGCTTGGTTTTTTTGGTTGGTTTTTTTTTCCCTCTTTGTCATGGGGGAAGGGAAGGGTTTAGGCAATCTTAGCTTTTTCCCTGCTGTGTCAAAATCATCACACCTACACAGAGATTAATACAAATATGACACAAGAGCAGCCTTGAGGAAAGCAAAGCAACAGCTTAACAAAGGATTGTTCTTCTAGGTGCAGAAGGCATCAAGTAATTGGAATAAGGATGTAAGATAAGCATGGACATAAATGTAATTCTATCCAGTGTCCCCCTTGGCAAGGAAAGGAGGCTTTTTGCCAGTTTGCTATCTGCTCTGCTTATAGGCCCAAGTCTGTGAGACTGAAACTCTCATATTTTCCTAACATTTAATACTATTTCATGAATGTCGTTGCAACTCCTCCTTTGCCCTTTCCCCAGCAGGTATTAGGGCTACAATTTTTTGGCAAACTTATGGATGAAAATTATCTAGGCAGAATTCCTATAAAATTCTGTGGAGTACTCTTGTTTTATTGCAGCTCATAGCTCTGTACTGAAATCAAACAAACAAACAATCCACCAACCAAAACCCAACAAAAATAACCCAGAAAAAACCCCATATAATCACAAAATAGAGGCACTTCACAAAATTTAACTTAGCTAACTTTAATTCGTCCATCTTTAATTTTCCTACATATAACAAGGCACCTAATCAGGTATTGGTTGGGATTTTTTTAATCAGTCTTATAATATATTTTGAGAAGAAGATAGGAAAAGAAACAATGAGAGAAAGAGAGAAAGAGAAAGAGAAAGAGAAAGAGAAAGAGAAAGAGAAAGAGAAAGAGAAAGAGAAAGAGAGAAAGAGAGAGAGAAAGAGAAAGAGAAAGAGAAAGAGAAAGAGAAAGAGAAAGAGAAAGAGAAAGAGAAAGAGAAGAGACAAAGAGATACAGGATAGCGATAGAAATATATCACGACCAGCAATCAGACTTGATTGTCGCATCTTTGAAGCCCTCCATTGTTCAAAGTGTGGTCACAGTCTTTATCCATAGAGGATGTGTGAAGCCCATGAAACACATACTTTAATGGGTTAATATACACTAAGGATAGAT
The DNA here is from genome assembly GCA_037834095.1 of Argya squamiceps. NCBI lineage: Eukaryota > Metazoa > Chordata > Aves > Passeriformes > Leiothrichidae > Argya > Argya squamiceps. Next base: position 44,417,987 of record JBBMKD010000115.1, on the reverse strand, counting down.
GGGAATCTCCAGGTACCACCCCTGGCATGGAGAGTTTTACACTACCTCATGTAACACTGTGGATCACCTGCAGTCCTCTTTTGGAAGGCCCACAAATGATTCTGTGTGTGCTTGGGGCTCTTTAATGGTTTATGACACCTTCTAAAGCATGACAGCTGCCTCTCATGTGACCATCTGCATAGCCAAGCCAATTATTTACAATTCTGTTTGCTCCATTTAAAGTTTTGTAACTCTCTATCAACAAATGTCCCTAGCAATCTTTCTTTCAGCTGTAGTATCCTAGATTACTTACCTGTTCTTCATACAAAGCTATTCCATAACTCTGAGCATCTTCAATTTTTTTCTCTGGAAATTTTTCTGTTCTACAATGAAATTCTTGAAAGAGGACACAAGAGTTGCAGTCAGTATTCAAAAGGCCAACAAAAAAAAGATATTAAAAACTATCACAATTAAGTCCTGTTATGTTTCCAATCTTTTCCTAATGATTCCCACAATTTCTTTTCCCTTTTACTTTTTAATTATTATGCCTGCTCACCAAACCTTAGATTTTCAAGGAAGTGTCCATTGCATTGCCAAGATTTTTTGAGTGACTGTGGTAAAACAGAGATGATCACTTCCTACAGAAAATGTTTAGATTCCATGGCAAATCCATGACAATGAATTAAATTTGCAATTTCATTTTCCAGGCATTTAGTTTTTAAGGTTCTTTTATCCTGAAGATGTTAGCATCTAAGCTGAACTAAGTTTGGCTATCAGAAATTTCTAAGGAAATTGCTGGACTTTCTTGCTTGCCCTTTTCAATTCTCATAGACCAAGATACTTCTAAGTAAAATCTCACTTAGATTTGACACAGTCATAAGCAAAAAATAGTCTAGTAGTGTAGTGTCATCTTAGTAAGGAAGTCAAATAGCTTTTGCCAGCTTTTCTTTTTTAAGTATTCTTGATTGGAAGAATTATTAGTCCAAGTTTCTTTTAAGCTGCAAGTGATATAGAAAGTTCAGTACCATTCACATGTGAGGAAAGAATGTCTTTGAGCTAGCCTTTGTGCATTATTATTATGAATTCTATTATAATTTGGGCATTTTTCCACTTTTTTACTTTTTTTTTTTACATTACAAATATAGTAGGGAGTGAGTTAAAGTGTTAGCGCCACGTTATCAGTCAAATATGGCTAACTAGTATTATTGTTATTAAAAGCCTTTGTTCAATTATTGCACACGAAACTTAAGAGGAAATCCTAAGTTGTATTTCTATTCAACTCAGGAATACCAGAATTGATACAAGATGATCCTATGCATTGATTTACTGAAATAATAAGACTCCACAACTGTTCCCCTCAACTGTCCCCAGATTCAAATGACTCTTCGATTTGGAGGAACAGTCCTATGTCCAGCAGGAAATAGGGAAGATCAGATAGTTTCATACCTGTGGGTTTTACTGCTTTGGGCTTCAGACTTCCGGTAAGATTTTTTCCATGTTCCTTCTTCTCCTGATCATGGGATGCCTGATGGCTTATTTATCACAAAAATAATATTTTTTTTTCCTATTCAGGAAATGTCCAGTTTAGAAAAGGTGCAATACTTTGGGTTTAGTCGTATAACTGAAATTTTCACTTGACCCATTTTTTTATCCAATTATTCTTTATTGTTTCTGAAGGTGGGGAGAGAAATGATATCTGTGTATTCCATGACAGATATAATTAATAACAGCATGGCTATAATAGCTTAAAGGCTACAGGTTTTCCAATAGGAATTTATGAAAAATCTACCCAAGTTAAGTTTATGCTATCATTTTCATGTATTAGTCACAGATCTTAGTCATCAGCTTGTGAACATCCACAGAAAAGATGTATGTGTAGAAAAAAGGAAAGCCGTTACAGCTAAAGCCCGAGTGACAGATATTCTTGTAATGAAATGAAAATTGAGAGACTTTACGGGATTTTAGAAGTGCTGAAAGTGAATATTTGAAGTTAAATTCCTTGCTAATATAACTCCAAAGGATTTAGGGGACTTCTGCAGATAATTTGTTTCTTAATCTACAGAAGCGCTTTCAGTAGGAATGGAACTAAAACACTAAAAAAAAATAATGAAACCTTTTTAATACCTGCAAAATATTGTTTATACAACATAGGTGTTAAATACTTGGGGTCACTTTCTGTTTTGATTTGAAATGGAGATTTTAATGTATTTTAATGAAATATATTTTGAAGCAATATTATGAAAACCAGGCATAACTTTTGTTGAAAGAAAAATTATTTAAACACAAAGAAGACCTTCAAAATTTCTAATGTCACTCTCAAAAAAGGAAGAAAAAAAAGAAAATTCCCCCAAAAGTCTTTAGCCAGTCTTGGTAAAAAGGTATTTAAAATCCTTTCCTCTTGGTTACTGGATTTTCCTGATACACAGCATCTTCCAGTACAGCAGACAAGCTGCACAGGAAGGAAGCAGTAAATACAAAGTCTGATGAACATAAAGTACATTACCTCATTTTCTGACAAAATGCTGCAAGATGCAATATTTGCCCTACAGCTCAAGATATTTGATACTAAGGACTGTGGGGTTTTTTTAAAAATAAAAAAATCAATGTGTGTACGTACATGTGAACTTATTATAAAAAATAGCACATTATTGATCAAGTTTTGGTTTTTTTCCTTGAAGAAGATTTTAAGAAACAATATTACTTCACAGATCACTGTGAAGACAGATAGTCAAATCACTGATTACTCTCATGATCCCTAACTCTTGTTATCTAGTGATAAGAAGATCTTCAGGGACCATTGTAAACCAAGTTGTATATTAGCAATAGAAAATTCTGTGAGGTTCAGCTTGCAGATCAATACGTACTCCTTTGTTATGGCTCTGAGTTAAGTGAATAAATTTATTGATTTGGAAAAATATGTGCTCTTTCACATTCACACCAGTAATTGGATGCCAAATTGTCCAAGAGATAAGATGAGGTAACATGTAAAGAAAGTATTTTATTTTAATGACTGCAAAAAATGTTCACCACTTTTTCCCATGTTCAGTGATGAATTCAGGGTCCTAAATGGAGTTGTGCATAATTACTTCTTTTTTCTAAGTTTTATTGTGAACATTGATTTTGAAGAGAAAAGAGGAGGAAGATTTGATACACCTTGTTCAGTTTTGATCCCACATTTTTCACTATTCTTTTCCGCCAAGAAAGAGGGACATTAATAAAAAATATAATACTGAAAAGCAATGTTCATTTATGTACATGCAAATACATAGATGAAGAATGAATGTAAATCTAGTACAATTTTTAGATAATCATTGGAAAACATAATACTAAATCATTTCTCATTGATTAATTTTTGAATAAAACATAATGGATGTGATATCTTGCTTCCAGGATATGAAAAGTATAATTCTGTTAGTTATGTGGTGGGAGTACGTAGAAAAAATGTGGTACTTGAAGCTTGGTCAAAATGTGATGCATTTATTCTAAAAAATCTGAGGAAGAATCAGAATTGTAAAATCACTGAGATTGGGAAACACCTTTTAGATCATCAAGTCTATCTATCAACATAGTACGACCATCATGTCCACTGCTAAACCGTGTCCTCAAGTGCCATATCTACAGGTTTTCTGAACACTTCCACTTTACCACTTCCCTGGGCAACCTGTTCCAATGCCTGACAACCCTTTCCACAAAGAAATTTTTCCTTATATACAATCTAAAGTCCCCCTGGAACAACTTGAGGCCATCTCCTCTCGTCCTGTTACATGTCACCAACCCCTACTTTGTCACTACTTCCCTTCAGAAAATCTTTCAGAGTGATTAGGTCTCACCTGAACCTCCTTTTCTTCAGGCTAAACATCCCCAACTCCTCCTTATAGGACTTCTGCTCCAGACCCTTCACTAGCTCTGTTGCTCTGCTTTGGACACATTCCAGTACCTTGATGTCTTTCTTGTAGCGAGATACATAAAAGAAAAATTGACTATTTCAGCATTTATTAGAGTTGATATTCAACATTCTGTTGAATGTCTTGTTTAAAAAGATGGTAAATTTACAAGGGCATTACAGAAATTTCAAAATAACTTTTAAAAATAATTCTAATCTTGATAAAAGAATCTGAAGAGGTAAGAGAAGAAAAGTTCAGGCGGGAATAAGCTAAACCTAAAAAATATTTATTTACTGATGACTTTTACACAAAAGACATGCAGTTTTGAATGACATAAAATACTTTACCATTGAATTATGGTACAAGGCTACATAAATACTAGAAGATATGCTTCAAGTGCTCCCACATAAAGTTACCTGAGAATCTATATGCAATAATTTTGTTTGTTTCTGTTTCATATTTCATGTAGGAGAGGAAAAAAACCCACAGCAAAACAAAAAGCAAACAAAAAAAATTTCCAAAACCAAAACAAAAATACTAATTCTAAAGAGAGAAGTTACGGAGTGTTAATGAGATTCAAACAATACAGTTATGATGGACTATAGATAAAAGAAAAATTCCAGTTTCTCCACATTTTAATCACAATTTTGATGAACGGACCACAGGGACAGTTTTGTGCTCTGCTTCTACAGTGAATGATAAGAAACAAAATGACCAGTTTTATATTGAACATTTAGTGACAGATGATGCATCCTTTGAGATTAAAATTGGAACAATAGGGAAGTAGATGCTTGCATAGCAAAAGAAGTGCTACAATATAACTTCAAGGAAAGACAGATATCCAAGTGTAATTATCGAGAACATTTATTAATACCTTAGAATCAATTTTTCTCCTTTATAATTTTAAATCTGTTGTAATTTTGAGTGGTGAAGTATCTTTGTGATTAAATAATTATGAAGCAAGAGTAGAAAACAGATGGGGAAAAAAAAATCCCAATTCTGCCATTCTTCCTGCATATCCCAGTTCATCCATGAAAAACATTCTGGATTTCACATATATGGAAAAAAACTTTACTTTAATGAGGGTAATATGTATACAAAAAGTTAAAAATCTGTTTAAAAATAAGTTGGTTAGTGTTTTAAGGAGTATAATAAAAATATTTACATCATAGTTGTCAACAAATGAGGAGAATATTATTATATACTGAGAAAAACTCCATAAGTTCACAAGTATTGCTTGTCATAAAAATTCTACAAAATACACTGAACCAGTATTCCCAAGAAAAACAAAGTATTTGGTATTGAAAGTTAGATTAGGAAATAATATAATTATTTATCAATTCACCACAAAGAGGTCATACCTTTGCTCTAGAATTAGCCGTTGTGCCCAGTAATTTATGGATTATTTTATGGCCAACATCTTGCTAAAAATAGTTTTTTTAAAAAAAGGAAAACAGATCTGAAAACTTGAAATACATATTGAAGAAATGGAGTGATGAATAGTGAAGAGCAGATATCAAAGCTCTGATATTAAGAAGGACATTAGGAAAAATCTAAACTTCAAAAGTAATACTGTGACTTTGACTTTTTTGTATAAAAGTGAGGGAGAGCTTTGAAAATGGCAGGGTTGTTTTTAATAGATGGCACTGCAAGGGACACTATTGAAATAGCTGTTTAGTTGACATACTTTTTAAATATCTGGAAACATGGATGGGAAAATATGGAAAGGGAAGATGGATATGAGAATGATACGAAACTTCTTTTACAGTAAGATGATTAGAAAAATTATTAACATATATTTTAGCTTTTTAGTGTCTAAGGAATTTATAGTGAAAATTCACCTATCATCAGTGTAGTGCTGCTTCTGGGGTAAAATAAGGCTTCATTTTAACAATATAAGAAGTTATATAAATCAATCCCCTAATGACTTTGGCATGCAATCAAACACTTCACGGATGGAACTGAAGGGAAATATTTCAAGTTTAAGAGGACAGCTATGTCTGAGACTAGGTGAAATTATTCAGAGTTTGATGTGTCTGTGTAACTGAATGGTAGGTTTCATCTGTGTCAATATAATGGAGATTACTTTATCTCCCTACCTAAAAAGCATGTTATAATAGTTCAATACAATCCCAAAGAAAAGTGTAGCACATTACAGGAAGATGCTAACCTGAAGACATTACTATCAGGTCTCAACTTTAATTTAGTATCTTTGGTTAAGGTTCTTGAAGCCCTTTGATAACTAAACAGTTGCATGTACTATAGCAGTACCAGGTATCGGATAGTCAAATTATAACTGAATTTTGACTGAGCTTTCAGAGCTAGCACACTTTTTCTATGGATTAAATATTTTTTGAACCCTGAAGAAAGAAAAATAACAAGCTTAGTGTAAATTCAGAGAGAATGTACCATTAAGGCAGGGGTGAAGATGAACAGAAATTTGATTGTGAATATTTTTTATGGGAAAAACAGTTGTTCAGGTGTGTGCCACTCATAATGGGGAGGCAAGACAACATTAATGGTGAAAAATACAAACATTTCTGCCATTTCATTTAATTAAACCTTTACAAAATGTAATGGGTTTTATCCCTGTATTGGTCATTCACTTAACAGCTGGACTTGATGATCCTTGTGAGTCCTTTTTAATTCAAAGTATTCTGTGAATATTCTGTGAAGTAAAATTGAGTACTGATTGCAGTACTAGAAAACTAAGCCTTGGGCAAAAAGCACAAAATTCCCAGATTTGCAAAATGTTCTGTGAGGTATTACATATTACTGAGAGATCATAACCTCATTCATATGATTTGTTTGAAAGATATCCTCTCTGTTTGTGCTGTGACTACCCCTTGGCTTGTTTACTGATTGGCAGGGAGGTGTGCCACTAGCTGAATCACCCACACAGATGAGAAGGTTGCGGGAATGGAAATAATAAATTAGGTTGACCTGCAAGAACTGCAAGAGCCAACTAGACTGTGAAAATAAGCTTCATATGAGTTACAATACATTTCTGGTGACTTTCTGAAAGAACCTTAACAGGAGAGTTCCACTTATTTAATGCAGTTGCTGTTATGACTTAGTAGAAAGTCTGAACTTGTGAGCTCTTTAATGCTTTTCTTTTGCTGTTTCCTTGTGCTATACAACAATACTTAAAATTGTAAATATTAAGGAAGATTGGGTCAAAAGGTTATTTTCTGCATGATTCTAATTAAAAATCAAGTTTTTCTACTTAAAATTTTCTACATAAATTTTGTACATGAAAGAGGAAAACAGATTTCTTAGGTATTTTTAATTAGTAGTCCTGTTTCTCATAAACGGTATACTGACTAACTACTTCTAAAACATTTTAAGCAGAAGGGTAGTCACTATGGAAACAAATTATATCAAGTTAATCAATAAAATTACATCTTGATGATATAAAACTTCCCATTCTACATATTTTAATGGTTGCATTTGTATGGTCTTTTACAATTATGAGGAGAAAAGTAAACTCTTATTCATTTGGAGCACTTAGGTAAGAATGTAAAGACATAAAACTGTTTTCTGTAGCAGCCATCTCTAAAAAAATGCTCATAAGAAAATCCTGTAAATCTTAAAAAAGGCAATGCCTGAAAATATAATGCTTTATATTTGCACTTGTAATCAAATCACTATTAGACAACCTTGCTTAATCTACAAAGACAAATACCTAGCACTGTACTGATAAAGAGATTTTCAAGTGATCATGACAATAACCAGCATCCTTTCCATAGAATAAAATTCCCTGGGAACTAATACAAAATGAATCACTCAAAATCTCTGGAAAGGAAATGGGAGACCTGGGAAAGAGCCATGTTTTTATGTTACATGGACACTGATGTAATGATTCACAGCCTATCAATAAAAAACCTTTCTCTAAACAATAAACTGATGTTTACATTTCTATATATACATATATACATCGTTATATATAACTTAAAGAAATATATATATTACCTCTTGTTGTTGAAAAACTTTATACACAAATATTGATCAGATTGATGCTAATCTTTTCTTGTTTTTGAACAACCATGCTGCTTAATGTGAACCAAAGACAAATAATGAATAAGCAAACAACTCTTTTATTATTGTGTTGTGAGGGATTAATTTAATAAGGTGAGTTATGAGCATATAGTATGGCTACATTTTCAACAAACCAAATAGTAAGTAAGAATGTCATGCGAAGAAAGGACCTTTATCCTTTCACCTTGGGGAAAATTTGCACTCTTTTACAGTGTCTCAGCCATAAACTTCTGAAAACAGAAAAACAGACATTCTGCTTGCTCAGATCCATATCAGCACACACACACATACACACACACAAGCCACACACGCACACACACACTTTCTGAGTCGGTAATACTGCTTGTATTATCTACTTCACCATGATTGATTAGCAAACGTTGCTGTTTCAAGCTCAGTGTATTTTTTTTTCACCGGTCTAGTTAAAAGCATTGCTCAACAGTAAATTATCCTGTCTGGAGGGAAAGAGGCTTGGAAAAATGAAGCCAGAGCTATTAAAATTATTTGTACTGGTTCTTTTCCTCAGTAGGCTTAAAAATATTTCAGAATTGACTAAAAATCCGTCACCTCAAAGGTATCTCTTCTTGTAGATTGGAAGCAAGTGATTTAGTTCCTATGAATTGTCATCATAAATATTACTCATGGGTTTGAAATCCATTATAATGATTGCCCAATTTTTTTTTCTGGAGAAAATCAACTTCTGAGTCAAATGAGTCCCCATTTGCTCATATATGACACCCATTTTCTTCTCAAGTGGACACTCCAGAATTCCCCCAGAGAAACTGTCAAATCTACTAAAAAACATAGGATTGTTTCACAACAAACTGTGAACGGCTTCTGAGGAATTAGAATAATATGCGGGCACTGCACTGATAACTGTTACTACTGTCTGAGTCAGAAAAAACAGCAAGTGCCTACAAGAGCTTTCACTCATTCCTTTTCCCAAGTACTTTCTTTTTCTTGCTGTTTCAGAAGAGCTTTTTGTAATCACATTGGAAAGTTGCAAACACCCTGACTCAAGTCATGTCCCTTTTGCTTCCTGGAGTGCCTCACTCTAAGTGTGTTTATGAAGAATCTTTCCAAAGAAGATGTTTCTCAGAGGTTTTATAGCAGTTTCCTTCCTCTTTGTACTGTTGCTGTCATTTTCAAAATGCGAATGGCTGCATTTTGAAACTATATTTCTATTTCTACTTTCCATATTTAGAATTTCTTGAGTGTGAACTTGCATAATAATCTTTGTTAATTTAGCTTATTTTTCTGTCAGTACTCGAATACTGCTATGAAATAACATCTTTATAAATTATTGCCACCTGTCCCAGATTCATATCAGTAGTGAATTTAATAATTATACTTTCATAATTCTGTAGAAACAGATCCAGAATTTGTTCTGTTAAGTTTTATAGATTTGCTCATTTGCTACTGAATCATTAACAAGGTTAAGAATGAGGAATATTTTCATTACATTGACTACCCCATGGAACTATGCTTTGCAGATAGCACAAGAGATGAAAAAAGATTTTTTCACTAAAAGCTGAAAACCCCCTTATATATTTTACTAGTATCTCCCTGGTAGCTGTACCTCAGTTTCTCCTATATCAATGTTTTTGCTTGGAAATCTGGTGGACCAAAAGGAGATAAAAAATACATTTAAGCTTAATTACCTGCAACATTCTGAGATACTTCAGAATGTAAAAGTTACTCATAAGCTGTTTGCATCTTCATTAAATCTCTGAAATGTCAATACACTTTTACTTTTTTATTAAATGCATGTTTTACTTAAGAGTACCAAAAATTATCTGGCACCCCACCTAAAGACAAATTTTACACCTGTAAGTGGCTATTGAACAGTAGATACCACAGGGAATGGACAGGATGACAAATAAATTTCCTATTTTTCAATGTATTGTAGTCTATAGTCTATATTTAATGCATTTTGTATAATAAATCTGTCAGTTCTAAAGGTACTTCACTAGATCTACATTTGTTTTAGCAGTTTTTCACAGTAGTTCCTTATGAATAATTTTTTCCCCAAATATAGTTTGGCTATCACAACTCCTTTTCTCCTATTAACCATTATTTTAGCTTCAATGCTCTTACATACAGGTTTTCAAAGTGTGTCTCATTGTAGGCTAAATTTCTGGATATGCAGGATTTCAAAACTGCAATACTATCAAGCTAGGCAGATAACTTGCAATCCACCCAAAGTAGCCCCGGATAGTCAGTTCTACTGCTATGTGTTTTTACCTTTTCCTTTCCTGATCTTTCTCACTTCACAAAAAGTAGTAGTACAGCACTGTTTTTCCTTTTCCTTAAACCTGCATTCCTCTTCAGAACATTTGATGGCTCTGCTGGAGCTTTTTTTGGTGTTCTCTAGTTTTAGCTCACTGATTTGCTTGTTTGTTTTCTTTGTCTTGCTGACATTTTTTTTTTCAGTGTACCAACCACACATTTAGGTGTTGGATTATTCAGCAATTTGCAGAATATGTTCCTGAAATGGAACATATACTATTTAAAAGAGGAAATATCAAGCACAAAACAGAATCAGAAAATAAAAAAACAGTATATATATACACAAATATAAAAGGACAAATCTCATTCTCACTTTCCAATGCTTTAGCTAGTACTCCTGGAAAACAGAGACAGCATTTATTACTAATATTCATTCCAACTGGCTTTATATATTTTCCTTTTTGCAAGACTCAGTATTTTGAACATAGTTTTGGGTATAAGGTTAGTAAATTTTAAAATGCTCTCATAGTAAATTTTTGTCAGTGATCATTCCAGCAATCAGATTTCAATAATTAATTCAAGTTACATCAGGCTAATTTCAATTCTGTCAATTCATTATATTCCATAGGTTTCAAGTCCATATGCTTTCCAAAGTTCACTTACTCTCACTGTAGTCTTTCTGATATTTGCCCTGTTCCATTGTGGCATCCTGTACATACTGAAGCGTTGGAACGGATAAATCTTAAAAGTCAAGTAAATGTGTTAATAAATATTAACAATGAAAAAAGAAATTGTAATCCTAAATTTGAAAAATAAGTATTGGCCTCATTGAAAAAGTATTGCATTATGTTTAAGTATTCTAATGGTTAGAAATTTGCACAGTTCTTTTTTTTTTTTTTTGAGATTTCTCTGGAATAAAGCAGTAAATGACTTCCTTTTAATATAAGCTGATCTTACAGTCCAAGTAAGTAAAGAATGATGCTTTATCCAATAAGGGTCTATTCCTACTTCTGCGGGACATTCTAGTGTTAGGCAAAGCCCTGGACAATATTTCTGGTCTTCTACAGAGTGACATGGGTTGGAGATACTCATGATTCACTCCATTACTTCAAATACATAGTTTGCAGCACTTACTGAGGTGTGTTTGGATTTGAATAATGAATTTCATCACGGAATTTTAGTTGAAAAGATGCATGATACAAGCTGCTTTTGCATAACAACAATTTCCAATGCCTCCTTCATGACCTTGGTCCTCTTGATCTACTTTGTTTCTGTTGGACAATTTTTGCAACCCTGCTTGCCACAATTTTCTGGTGATTCTGTATTAATTCAAGACAACAGGACATATTGTAAATACCCTTACTCACTGACCCACTCCAAATGTCAGCAAATACAGCTATTTTAAATGTGTTACCCAGCAACATTTGCTTTAGATGGGCATACTCCAACAGCATTGCCCCAAAATGAATTTTTTTTCCCTCATGGAAAGGCTCACATTTGTGCAAGCAAACTCAAAATAGATAGAAGATAATTTCAACATAAATGTCTTATCTTCTTTATTCCTGAAGAGTTTGAAGTTCAGGACTGCATGACTAAGGCATCCAATTTAATTTTTGTCCCTTTCCTATAAATAAAATAATTATGCTGGTTTAATGAAGGAACAAAGTTTTAAAATGTCTCTGTTTACTGATGAGCAAAAAATTTTTCATAACTACTGGGTAAGCTTTTAAGTCCATTCTTTAATTTTAGTAAATGATTAGGTCATTCATAATTCTGCAATTTTCATATTTAACTGAGTTTACAACTGTCAGTGTTTCTACAACTATCCTTATTTTAGTCTTCAATGATGAATTCATCTTGGAAACTTTATTTTGGGATGGGTGGGGCTGGGAAGAGACAAGTAGTGTTTTTTAGGGTTGGGCAGAAGGAGGAGAAGATGTCAGTTCTGTGCCTGTACTGATAGATTTTCATCCTCACCTTGGTGAATATTCACTTTTCTAAAACTATATTCTTGATAGAAATGTTTGTGTATTTCACCCTTGAATTGTGCTTTACTATTTTGACCTTTCAAGTAGAAAACAAATTAGGTGACATCTGTGCATTCATAATTTGGTGAAGATGAAATTCACTCCAAGGTTTACAGCTTGATCAAGACTTATTCTCCAATAAGATATCACACAGACTTTATTCTTGCTTGCTTGAATGTCTGCTTGCAAAACTCTACTCTCCATTTCTATGTAGAAATTATGTCTTTTTTCTCCTTTTTTTTTTGCCCAGCAAAGCCCAACATATAGTATGAATATCCATGAGGGGCTGCTTCTTCAAATCCAAAAGACAAAACAATGTTACCTCTGTGAAGCCAGTCTTACTCAACCTGAGTTATATTAACAATGCTGCTGGTATGCTGAGCATGTGGATCAGGTGGTGCTGCACTGTATTTTTTCATCTGCAAGAAGAAACAGGAAGAGTTTATCTCAGAGAATGATGTATATTTCAAGATATTTGGCTTGTCCCCCTACATTTACACTGCTGCGTATCATTTCTCCAGATGTCCCATTTTTCTTCTTTTTTTTGTTTTATTTATACTATATTTTCATAAATCAAAGTACCGGACTCACTTTCAGAAGTCATACTCTTTACCAACTAACTCAAGGACTTATGAAAGTCAGATATACAGATTACTGATGTGAGCAGATATTTCTCATCACAGAAGGCTTTAGATTTGCAATAGATTTCTAGCATCTTTAAGTCTTACTTTTCAAGGCATTTAGATATTTTTCCTAATCATAAATCTAGCAACTGGCTAATATTTGTAGTTAATGTTTATTATTATTTACTATTATATGGTCACTGAGGTGGCTTTATTTGTCATCTCAAGTTAATATATCTTCTAGTTTAATTCCTCTCTAGAGATGTTAAAAATTTACAAAGACCCCTATTGGAACGTCATGATCTACATATATTTATGTTTATTCGATGCCTTGATAAAACAAAGCATTTCTTTTGAATTTTAACTTGTTGTCATCTTCAGAATTAGCATTATACACAATATTATGGTCTGAATAGACAATTGTATTAATATAAACCAATCATCTTTTTAATTAGAAGATCTGTGGTATCCTGCGTGTGAAAATTTGGAAATTGCAGTGTCTCAAATATACTTGGTAACTGGCTAAATTTTGAGCACATTTAATTTGTAAAAAAAGTGTTAACAGATTATTATAAATAGTGCTTAAAATTTATTCCTAGAGAAAATTTGTTTAGGGCCTTTAGGAATCAGCAACAAAAAAGAATTAAAGATATGGTTCAATATAATTATTATTAAAGCCCCAGAGGATACTCCCAAATCTAGTGCCATAAATTATCTAACCATCTGGAACTTAGATTTTGTTCCTCCAGGAGATATGGTTATTATGACATATTTGCAATTCACTCTTACCTTTTCAATTGTGCAGGGTATGTTTCACTATTTCTAAAGTAATAGGTCTAGACAAAGAGTCTAGAACAATAATTTGTGAGGAGCTGACACAAATTGCTTCAACTATATATTTCTCAAAGATGATACTGAGTTCTGCTAAAGTCCAACACAAACATCAGGCACAGTCAACATGGGTCCAGAAAGGAAAAATTCTATCTAATTTGATGTCTTTCTACTGTAAGAGATCACCATCCTGCTGGTGGATGAAGGGAGCACATTGAATGTAGTTTATCTGCATTTAAATAATGTTTTTCATACTGTCTGTCAGAGTGGTCTTCTGAACGAGTTGTCCACCTGTGAAAAACTGGCTGCATCTGGCCAGCACCTAGCCAGTGTTGTTTCTCAAGCCTTAACTTTGGGGACAGTTCTGTTCAACATTTTTATAAATGGTCTATATGCAAAACGGGAATGCTCCATCAGCAAGTTTATCAGTCATACATACCTGGGAGGTGCTTAAGGGACAGGAGTCTTTGCAGAGAGAGCTGAGTAGATCACAGCATTGGGTAATCATCAATGACATGAAATTTAGTAAGTGTCAGATTCTGCATTTAAGGCAGCGTAACACTGAACCCAAGTTGAAACTGGGAGAGGAGTGAGTGGAGAGCATCCCTGGACGTATCAAATGCAGCATCACCAGCTGATCAAAGGAATTGATTGTATTCAGTGTTGGTGAGGCCTCACCTTGAGAACTTGTATGTACTGTGGTTCTGGGCCTCACAATTTAAGAATTTTAAAGTCTTTGAATGCATCTGGAGGAGTGCAACAAAACTGATGAAAGCACTGAAAAATATGAAACATGAAAAACATGTCCTGTGAGGAGTGGCTAAGTCTAATCACTGGAGCTTGTCTAGTTTGGAGAAAAGGAGCCTGAGAGGTGACATCATTGCTCTCTGCAGCTTTCTGAGAAGGGAAAATAGACGAGAAGATGCTGATGTCTTGTCCCTCTTTCCAGGCACAGTACTCATGAAAGCATCAGACTTGACATTAGGAATCTTCAAGGGAGTCATCAAACACTGAAAAAGGTTTTGTAGAGATGTGGTTGATGGCCAAGGCTTGTCAGAGTTCAAGAGGTATTTGGACAATGTCCTTTAGAATGTGCTTTAACTTTGATCAATCTTGAAGTGATCATGCAGCAGATGATAGTTGTAGCTCTGGTACCATTCTATTCCATTCTATTCTATCCTGACTTAACCCAACAGGGTAAAGTCAAGTCGAAACAGGGACCCCTCGTCAGGGCAGGCTGTCTAAGAAGCATTTAAAGAGTAATTAGGTATAAGTAAAGCTACAGACATCCAATTCTTCTTCAAGACTTCTATGGTGCTCATCCAGGAACACTGTGATAGAACACTGATGGAATATTTCTATAATTTTTTCCAAGACTACAAGGAAGTTTACTGTATTCTTATAATCTGTCTAATGAAAACTTTTCAAAGAAGGCAGGTTCATTGTATTTAGTTATTTGAATGATCTGTGCACAAATCAGAAGTCCAAACTTGTAACAGTAACTGAGATAATTTTTCTGGGTGGGAACTAGAATGAGGAGTGTAGTAGAGATGACCTGGGCTGGAAGCCAGGCACTCACAAAAGTCACGCCCTTGCTCCCCTCTACAGCAGGACAGAGGAGAGGAAATTTAATGGAGAATTCATGGGTTGACACCAAGGCCAGGCGAGATCACTCATCAATTACCATCAAGGGCAAAACAGGCTTGACTTAGAGATATGAAGTAAATTTATTGCAAACAACACCAGAGCGGGATAATGAGATAGTAATGAGAAGTAAACTAAGCCCTTACCAACATCTTCCCCCTCTCTCCTTCCAGCTCTACCTCCTACCCCAGCAGCACATCACCAGTAGCTTCTCCTGCTGCTCAGGGAGAGGAGCCATTCCCCTGCTGCACTGCAGGGTCCCTCCCACAGGAGACAGTTCACTGAGAACTTCTCCAGCATGAGTCCATCTCACAGACAGCAGTCTCCCTCAAACTGCTGCAGTGTGAGTCACTCTTCCACAGGGCACAATTCTTTCTGGACAGGCTGCTCCATCCTGGGAGCAGGGCCCTCTCTCCACAGGCCGGGATCCCACAGGGTCACAGCCTCCTCTCAGACATCCCTCCATCATGAGGCTTCTCCATGGGCTGCAGCTGGATCTCTGAATTCCTGTGGTCCTCCATGGGCTGCAGGAGCACAGCTGCCTCACCATGGGCTGCACCATGGGCTTCAGGAGAATCTCGGCTCTGGCTCATCCTGGAGCACCTCCTGTCCGTCCTTCCCCACTGTCCTTGGTGTCTGCAAAGTTGTTCCTCTCACTTGCTCTCACTCTGGTCTTCTCAGGTGACAACTTCAAAAGCACAAAAACTATCTATTTATCTTCCTTCTTAAACATGTTATCACTGAGGCATTACCACTATTTCCAATTGGCTCAGACTTGGCCACATGCATCCCTGGAGCCACCAGGTATTGGCTCTGCTGGATATTGAAGAAATTTCTAGCAGCTTCCTACAGAAGTCAGCCCTGTAGCCTCCCTGCCACCAAAACCAGTAGTCATGCAAAACCAACATAAGGAGTAAGGAAAGATTTAAGATAGACTTTAATGTGGTGGGATTGTTGGTGCTATTACACAAAGACTCCTTTGAGTCAATGAAGTGTTGTTCCTGCTTTTATGCTTAGCAATTTTAAGTAAATGTCAAATAAGTAGTATGTATGAAAATAGGAACTTACAGTTTCTTCAGTATATTAGAAAATATATTATTGAAAAGCTAGTAGGCTGCTCTTTTGCTATACTTGGGGAAGGACAAATAAAAATTATTGTGCCATATGAGTAATGCTATTAAATTCTGACTAGCAAAATAACAGAAAAAAAGTAGAAAAAGGAAGAAGTTCTTTCACACATGGATAGTTAAGAGCTATATCCCAACTTCCAACAGGGATATGCATTTTATCAATTTTTTTCTGAACTTGGGTAGGCAGAGAAAAATAATATATGCAATGACCCCAATTCTTTGTCTCTCCTATTGTACTCTTTGCATCTTGGATAGAAAATAAAATGAGTAACATTCATAACTCAAAATTGACTTGCAAAGCCATTATTGCTATGACATATAGTATAGCTATCTAATTAAATAATAATGCTAAATATTTCCACAAATGTGTAAGACCCTCCTAGAACTGAAAGTTAGAAAGGAGACATAAACAGTAAGACAAAGGAAATTAAGAGAGTGTCTTGCTTTCTTTTGGTTTTGTTTTGGTTTAGTTTTTTAATTGTCTAAAGTTCAAATGTGCTTTCAAGGGTAGGATAGGCAATATGATATAGAAAATACACTTTTCTCTGCTGCAGAATTTGTCATTATAAATTTCTGTGTGAGTTGCATCTCTTAATGTTTTATTTTTAAGTGGTTTTTGATTTAAGATACCTGAGCCAGTAATTTACCTAAGAAACATTTGCAGCAAATGTTTTCTGCAGTGAATTATAAGAAAAAGGATAAAAAATATGGAAGAAAGTAAAAAGGCTTTTCAAGCTTCTTGTTTCCTTGTTCTAACATTTTGAAGGAAATCACAATATTTGCATAAGTACTGTAACTCTTAATACATTTAAATTACTTGTGTCACACTTCAGACTGAAGGCATATTTTTTAATGTAAAATTTGAAAACCATGTTTTTTAAAATGTGTTTTTTTAGCACTTCTGTTGAAAGCATTAGAGTGCTACTGCCAACATCCACCTGCCTCTCTATACCCAGTGTTTAAATTGGAGGCATGAGGATTCAGAGGACTCCCAACTTTTTTCCCCAGTTTTGGGAGTAGCACATCTTGAATTAAAGTCTGGCATGGTTTTAGAAGGTGCAGCATCCAAAAGAAAGAGTCTTTGGGCAGAGGAAGGTGAATGAGAATTAAAACTTTCATTGTTAACATTTTGGTTTGTTTTCTTTTCTTTGAAGGACAGGCAGAGAAATTATATTAACAAAGGTGAACAGAATGGAAATTCACTATTTAAAGTGTCTTTTCTCTGTGGCTTGCCTGATTTTGGAAAACCATGTTGTTTAGTCTGAAATGTAAATTCCTTGTGGCTTCCCTGCTCTATGCAAGAGCTGCTGTTTAGCTGAAGAAGGTCACCCTAAACTTAGCTAAAACTTAGTTTGAATTCTATAAAACTTACTTACAGTTCTTCAGGGAGCAACATTATTTTTAGAATAATTGAATAAACAATAGTCTAACTCTTGTAGGGCTGAGGTGCATAGAGTAAAATCTGTGAAATTTATAATCCATTTACTACACATACACAATTGTCTTTTGTGTGTGTTTTAGGGAATCACATTGACTATGTGTCTGAAAGCCCTGGGACTCTTGACAGTCAAAGATATTTTAAAGTCTGCAAGTGCCAGAAGAACATCGTTTAGGTTCAGTTAAAACAAGAGTACATGGTAAAATATGCATAAAGGTGTACATGCTGGTACACAAGGGATGCTTATTTCAAAGTGGATGGAATATGTGAAGGCTCTTGGCTGGCAGAGGCATGCAAGGTGCTTTACAAAAATGACATGCACATGGTCTGTCGGGTAATATAGGTCAGAGAACTCTCTTGGTTTATTGAGTATTCCAGTGCACTTTGGTTCTGAGGACAGATAGTGGCATGTTAAGCTTGCCAGATGTAAGGCACAGCCAGGACTCTAATGAGAGCTGGGAGCAGGAGTGCATGTGAAAATGAGAGAGCATTTATCTTTTGGGAGGAAGAGAAAGTAAGGAAAAGGAAAATGGGCTCATGCTGTCTACTTACAGAAAATAACAGGAAAGGGTGCACTTCTCTGCTATGCAGGAAACATAGAAGATAACTATGAATTATTATGTGGGAATGACTGAATTATCTTTTCAATTAATATTTCTGGACAGTAGGAGGATGTCCCACTTCCACCCACAGAAACACATGAATGAGTGTGCAAGTTCACATTCATAACACCCAATCTCCCACCCATGCACCATTAAAAGTATGGACTGTATCTAAATATTTGCTCACTGTTGGCTTTAGAGCCCATCATGCTACACCTTATAGGCTTCCAAATATTGTGAATATCTGAATTTCTGATCTTGCTCCTGCCTTTTGTCTATCAACTGACACTGACATTAATCTAGCACAAGACCCAGAAGACCCCAGTGTGTTCTATTAAGGTATTTTTTTCCTAAGACTCTCCAACAGATTAAGCAGCCATATCAAAGACACAGTTATCTGTCACAGGACAGAGCATAGATATTTCTGACAAACAATTTGTGCAAAACTGTAAAACAAATTCTTTCTTACTGCATTTAACAAAAGCAGACATCTAGACAACGCCAACTTAACTAAGCATTATTTCTGTCTCAGTTTCTTAATGATTATAGAAAGTCACTGGGGTTTAGCAGTGAATTTTATAAAGTATCTGACATTTCTCTAATACAAATGGTTTCTCTTTGGAAATGTGTACGATGTCCATGCTCAGCTTGTGGTCACTATTTAAAAAAAATACAATTCTGTAGACCATGATAACACAGTCATTCTTCTTTTTTTAAAAAAAACCTATTTTTGCTAGCTTCTTGTTGTAGCATGTTCCTTTGGTTACCAGAGATATTTTTTTTGAGAATTTTCAAACAACTGCCACTTTTTACAAAACACCAGGATTCTCCTCTCTTGATCCAATCAGCTTTATGAATGTTCTTCATCTGACTGCATAACCATTAAGATCTAGTAAATGAAAGAGCTACTTTTATGTTCATTTGAAATGCCATGATTTAACAACTCCTGAGTGGGAAACTCTCACATTAATTGACTGTTTTCCAAGACCTACCTGTGACTATCTCTACATTTTTTGAGTATTCTGATGAAAATTCTCTAGGCCTGTCTTTTACTTAGATTTATGAAGGAAAATAAAGCCACAGCTATGTGAATATGAACTACAAACTGAAGAATTTATCCCTTTTCCTCTAGGAAAATTTTAATAAAGAATAAATGGAAATAAACAACAATCTTTTGAAAATAGAGCATGTAAAATATTTCAAGCATTTAATTTTTCCTTTCAGTGCAAATTAGAGGCAAGCTTTACAGAAGTTAAATCAAAAATGTCTCATGTTATTTGGTGCTGACTGGTGACGAGGACCAAATTGTTAGCTATTTTCCTTCTACTTCTGAGAATGTTATGTTAAGTTATGAATGTTAAGTTATGAACTTAACTACATATTTCACAGAAATCAATCTATATTTTTATCTATCAAAATGTCTCGGTGACATGTCTGTCCTGTCCTAACCCAAGCTAGCAACTAAGCACCACCCAGATGCCCCTTCACACAAATATGTTGCATTCTTATTAGAACACATCCTGTAACACATAAAAGAATCAAAGGACCTGCAAGGCAGGGGTACTGACATATTCTCTTGATTTTGTTTGCAAGGTGGTGTGATGCCGGTACCCTGTTGTTAGGCAGGGGCATCAGTTTTTAAATAAAACCTTATATATTTTGATCTACTCTTCCTTTGGAAATCATTATCTGAAACTTGACTTCAATATCTGTAAATTTTATTTGAATAAAGATTTCTTTCATTCATCTCAGTCCAGCAGTGAAATAATTATGAATTGCATAAACTTAACTGCATTCTGGACTTTGGCTATCCAAGGCTTATTCACAATTCAGTTTGGTTTTTTCCTGTGGCAATTACTCCCTTCTAGAGAGCAATACTGTGCACAGGAAGGGGTCTTCAGCTATATTGCTGTAACAGTGAAAGCAGGATAAAGAATTAACCTGTCAGAAAACGAAAACAGCAGCAAAAAATGTCCACAATGCCATTGTATTTGCTATGCTGGCTCAATACATTCTTATTCCACACTACACTGACCTTACTGAAGAATGATCTTCACCAGTTTCTATGACACTTTGCCAGGTCTGAGCCTTAACTGGGGAGGAGAATGCTGCTGATTTAGATTCCAGAATATTCACTCAGTCTGCTTCACTCTGCATTACCCTGCATGTACTGTATCTAATCTGTTACTTTGGAAGGGCCTGCAGCTGCTGTTAAGTGATTTATCTCAAGTAACCTCTGTGCTATGACAGCTCTGAGATACTAGATGGTCCCAGCAGTGATAAGAGCAGCCACACTCAGCACAAAGTGCACAACTGCATATTCATGTCAGAGTGGGGTTTGCCAAATAAAATCTGCAATGCTGTGATTAATCAGACATTTTTTTTTTCATAAACAAAATTCATTAGGAGAGCAATACAATCGTCAATATCTTTTGGAGTAACATAAATGTTTTTTGTTTTTTCATGAATGGGTATAAATTTATAAGACATATAGAAAAAGAGAGAAGAATTTCCTTTTTTTTTTTTTTTTTTGGTCAAACATATTGTTATTCAAATGCAGAGGTTTATACTAGGAAAATTGATCTCATTTTATTTTATAGCCTTGAGATACATCCTAGCAGCAACAATGTGAAATAAGGCATTATTGGTTGAGATGGCCAAGATCCATAATCCTTGAATACTTTATTTCACACTACACACTTATTTTTTGTGTATTTCATATCTCATGACCCTGTTAAAATAACCTTTACAGCATTAAAAAATCTTTCCAAAGTTCTTAATCAAATAAAATAAAATGCAATCTAATGTTTAAAAGGGACATGATGATAAGAAGATGCTAAAAAATTCCTGACTTCAATTATAAAAAAAAAAACATACAGATAATAGTCTAGTTTTCAATATGTCTGAATTCCCAAAGGACAGAATTTTTTGCTGAGTTGAAACAGATGTGATGGCTTACGGTTGATGTTACTTCAGCAAATGAACCTCCAAGAATCAGTTTTCCCCTTAACTAAAAGTACTGAATCTAGAACTGTGTCTGTTCCATCAAAACTAAGTAGACCTTTCCAGGTTTCTGAGAAACCATATCCTTGCTTGTCAAATTATGCTGTACTTTGTGTCAATGGATTAATAGCATTTACAAATGAGCTGAACTGATACTGAAGTCTTTCCAAAAAGTGATCATTTGGGCTTTGAACTGATATTTAAACTAGGGAAGAAATTTGCATTTAGCCTTTTATTGAACATCAAAACTCCCTGCTTTCAGACTTCATTGATGGCTGTATTGCGTTTACACAGCAAGGTTTGCGTGGCGAGGGGCTGCAGAGGTGGCTTTTGTGAGAAGATACCAAAAGCTTACACTATTTCTGACACAGACAATGCTGCCTGGCTCCAAGAGGATGGATGACTGGCCAAGGATAAGCTATCAGTGGTGATGGTAACACCACTGCATTAATACGATTTCAGAAGAGAGAGATAATTGCTGTGAAGCAGCAGCTGGAAATGCGGTGTGAGAATATCTGTGAGAAACAGCTCTGCAGACACCAAGGTCAGTGCAGAAGGAGGGGGAGAGAGGTGCTCCCAACCATCGGAGCTGAGATTCCCCTGCGGCCTGTGCTGAAGACTGTGGTGAGGAAGGATGCCCACCCCTGTGAGGGAGCACCATGTTGGGGCCACAGAATAGGCTGTTATCCCATGGAAAGATGACACTGGAGAAGGTTGGCTGGCAGAACGTGTGACTCTGCAGGGGCTTCATACTGGAACAGTCTGTTCCTGAAGGACTGAATCCTGTGGAAAGAGACCTACACTTAGGCAGTTCCTGGAGGACTGCCAGGAAGAATGTGAGGCAGACAATGAACTGACATCAGGGACAATGAACTGACCACAACCTCCATTGCCTATCCCCCTGTGCCACTGTAGAAAAAAAATAATGAAATTGAGAGTGAAGTTGAGCCTGAGAAGAAGGGACAGGGAGGGGAGGAATGTTTTTAGATTTGTTTTTACTTCTAATTACCCTACTCTGGCAACAAATTAAATTAGTGTTTGCAAGTCAAATCTGTTTTGCTTGTAACAGTAAATGGTGAATGATCTTTCCCTGTCCTTATTGTGACTTTTTTCTCTCCCCTGTCCAGCTGAGGATGGGGAATGATAGAGCAGTTTAAAGGACATTTGCCCTTCAGCCAAGGTTAACCCACCACAATGTCTTAAGCAAAAATTCTGAAATAGGAAACTTTAACTCTTTAGTTAAAGTTTAGTAGAAACCTAGGGTCAGATTCAGTGAGGTGGTTGTACCTATTGGTACAGCAAAGATGCAATAACTTTAAATCTGAAATACTAAGACAAAGAAGCAGACTTCACAGATGTCTGTAGGCTTTCTTTATAGATAATGGAGAAAAACCAGGCCCAGCAAGAAAGACAGTGCATTCAGAGAAGTATATAACTTCAAGGAAAGAAAAAATATATGTTTAAAATGCTGTTTTTATCCTGAATTTAAGATTCCCCTGTAGTAAGCATCTACATAAAAATAGAATTTGCAAATTAAATTAGGTTTTTTAAGGTATATGGCTTTGTAACAATTTGTGAAATGTTTCAGCCACTGCATGAATCAGTTGCCTCAAATCTTTTGTGTGTCCTGGTCTCAGTTTTCAAATGTATCAGTATATAAATTCAATTCTGCATCAGTCTGTTTGCAGTGATGAATATTTTTCTCACAGAATTGTGAAGACACATCTTTTTCTCTTTGGTCTTTCAGTTTAAAAATGCTGCAGATTATTTACCTCATTCTCATAAATGTGTATATTCAAAATTTTTGATAAATTATTTGATCTCTTTCAACGGCAGTTACAGCAAAGAAGTGATTATGCATAAATCCATTTGTTAAAATGATGGAACCCTACTTGCACATTGCAACAAATTAACTGCATTCTTTATTGGTGCCTAAAATGCCATCTCAATGAAAACACTTTTTGAAATGAAGATGTTTTAACTGTAGCAGGCCGAAATTTCCTTTTCTGTCATCTTTATGTCACCCGTCAACTTATTTTTTTTTATTTCTCTGGTACAATTATGTATACAGCAATCATGAATGTTAATTTTAAAGTTAGGTTGAACAGAAACTACAGAAAGAAAAGTCAGTAAGTAAATAGCACTGCAGAAAATGTTGTGAATTGAATGTCTGACTTCTAAAATGCTTCATGCCAGAAATCTGTGGCTCAATCTCTCTAGATTTCCTATTAGTTCAGGACCCACGTCACCTTTGTTTGCCTACATTTAGGTGGTGAATGCTTGACTTGCTTGATAGTGGTAAGAAAGGCTAAGTTTTATTATTGTTGAATTTGTCAAAAGGCACTAGATACCAACCCAAATTGCAGTATTGTTTCTTTCTGCATATATATGCCTTTAAAGTTTAGATAAAGTGAGTTGTTGTAAAGATGCTCTGCCATAAATTATAGCTGACAGTGGAAGTGATTAAGGCACATCGTTTGATTGCATGCATTAATCTCTACAACTTTCATCAAGTCTAATTTAATTACCTACAGGTATAAGTTTCTTTTTAATTTATTAGCTTTGTCAGTAATCAGTTGCACTGTATGTTATTACTTGCAAAAGGTGAAACTCAGCTACATTCATGGAAAAAATTAGAAATTGAAGAGCAAAACAAAAAAAGTTAAGTGTCACAGCCATCAAGTGTACAGTAACACTGTTAAAATCACATATTAAATTAGACTATATATTTAATCAGAAAGAATTGACAGATGTCTTGATTGAGACCCGTGCACATTCCCAGGAAAAAAAAATATTTGTGGAGGCTGAATAATTTTTGGAATGTTGAAACAGCTGCTGTTGTTAGAATATCCTGCTCAGGTGTCATCAAACATACAGACTTGGGTATTTTTAACTAATTTAATGCCACTATTTGAACCTGGCTATTTGTTGCTTAGCTGACAGTGCTGTCTTTTCCTCATGATCAAGTGATCATGAACAGATGTTAATTTTAATAGACTATTATTAAGACCCAAATATTTAGCATGGCCATCATTTTAGGTCTCATATACATGCTATGCATGTTATCTTAAATTTTCTTTGTTATGTAGATCAGACGTTTTAATAATTTTTGTACAACAGAGATGTACTCTACTGCATTTGTAGACAGTAACATTTGCAACACTTCTCAGAGGCATTGTCCAGTCAGTCTTTTGAATTTGATATTACAGAGTCTCATAAAGATCCATGTCTTTTACTTACAAAATCCCTAACCAAAAGGAAGATTGTAGGGGTTTGGGGTTGGGGTTGGGGGGATGTTGGGGGCGTTTCGTTTTTTTTTTTTTTTGGGCGGGGGGGGGGTGGGGGGGGGTGGGTGGGTTTTGGTGGGTTGTTTGCTTACTTTAATTTTATTTTGTTGGTTTAGATTTAGATTTTGTTTTCTTTGTTTTGCTTTGCCTTTTTTTGTTTATTTGTTCTGGGGTTTGTTTTTGCTTTTTTGTTTGTTTGTTTGTTTCCCTCTGAATCCTATTTTTCTAATAACAGACATAGAGGAGTTTTTGTGGGGTTTGTTATCATAATGAATTTTAATTGTGATTAAAACATTGGGAAGGAGATTGGTTAATGTTATTGATTTTTTCCACAATGACATGGAAAAAAAGGAAACACAAATCACTGTGCACCAGTGTGTGTGTAAGTGTCAACATCTTAGAGCCAAACTCTATTTCCTTTATGTCAATTCATAAAATTTTATACTGTGAAAGTCCCCAAATAAATGTATTGCTGACAGAGGAATTACCTCTGTTTTTTATATAACTCAAGAATTTTTAGTGCTTACTGGCCCTTAAATAATGCACAGTAAACCATTTCAAACAAATATCATGTTGAAAAGATACACGAGGGAAATAAAAGAGCCTTCCTAAATTGCACAGTACATGCAATTATTATTAAACTTGTTTAGTGAAACATGAAAATAAACTGCTTACTTGTGTCAAATGGATTTAATTACTGCACTAGCTGTCAGACAAAAACAAGCCTTCCTATGAAGTAAATATGTTATATTACTACGGCTATAAATTTAAGAAAATATTTTTTAATCTAGAGCACCTACATTATTACTGTTGATAAGCAATAAGCACAGTAGCTCCCAGTCTCTGGAAAAAAGTACAACTAATTAGGGCCTGCAAAGGAGTGCATGAGTGCATTCTACAGCACGCCAAACCTCATAAAACAATATATGGCATGATTCTAGAGTAATGCACACACTGCATTACTGAAAGGCCGAAGGGAAGCTTTCAGCATCGAAACTGTATACAAACCATATGATGTACCCAGCAAGTAGTAGGGAGTGATATGTCTGTATTTTATTGTTTCTTTCTTTATTCTTTTTTTTCTTTAATAAAGATATTATGCCATGGAGCTTACTCTAAAAGTGTTGCTACTTTCTGTGAGGCTAAAGGGTGATAAGCATTTTGTCACACAGAGTGAGAAAAGAGCAGCTCCAGGCAGAGGAGGACAGGATGTTCCCCTGTTACAGGCAAGAAGATGTTCCCCTCAGAAGACAAATACCAGGCCAAGTGGAAGTGCAAAGAAAGGTGCCACGGGGCCAAAAAGAATTCATATTGGACAACCAAAATTAAAGAAAATGCTCACCAAAGTCAAAAAATTCATTTGGCCCAGGGCCCTGCTACCCTCATAGGAAGAAAATCCTTAAGTTCAGAACAAGATAGTAAGGGTAAAATGGCTAAAACCAGTGAATGGACACTACCATCCTCAAACTGAGAATCAGCATAAGACAAATAAAAGTATATAAAAATGAAGGTTCCTCATAAACCCTTATATTCCTGTAATAATTTGCATTTCTATATTTTTCAACTGTTACTGTTTCATGCAGAAAATTACTGCCACATTGGGAGACCAAAAAAAGAAAAAAGAAATATTGCTTATCCATGAAAGCTTTCCATACTTTTAATCAATTTACAGAAGTAAACTTGCAATATTGCAAGATATTAAGAGACATCTTTATTCCAACCTGAACAAGAAGTTAAAATGTTTATATTGATTGGCCTAGCAATTAAAAGCCAATATACTCTACAATAGCTATTCTGTTCAATTTCTCCATGTAGTCCAAACATGTAAATCCATTATCTTTAAACCACCATGGATTATGTGGGTTGTTATAATGCTATACTGTTAGCCAAGAAAGTTTTTCACAATTCAGAGATGTTCCTCTTCATCTCTTTTCCTTTCTTGTCTGTGTAGAATGTTGCCAGGAGCATAGTGGTTTTTGACATCAGTATTAATTAAAGGCAAATAATGAGGGATAATGAAAATAAAGGTGAGGGGAGAGGGAAACTGATATGGACTTGTACAAGAAATTGCAGAGCTTTAAAAGTCACATTTCAAACTTGGCAATATCACTGAGAGAAATAAACAAACTGTTCAGCCAGACAATAGAGTTGTGACTTTAGTCACAATTATCTCATTTTTTGCTCTCATGTTCTGCTGGTTTTGACTGCAGTAGAGTTAATTTTCTTCACACTGGCCAGTATGGGTGTATGTTTTGTGTTTGTGCTGTAATGATAACAGAGATATTTTTATTTTCTCTCAACAGAGCCAAAGTTTTTTCTGGTTTTTTGTACTGCCACACTGATGAGCAGACTGGGAGCGCATGAGAAACTGGCAGGAGACACAGTCTGGACAGGTGACCACAACAAACCAAAGAGTTCTTCCAGACTATATGACTTCTATATATACTTTATATACTAAGTATATAAAGTATATACTAAGTATATAAAGTGAAGAGAAGAAAGAGAAAGGGGGAAACATCTGGAGTGATGATATTTGACATCCCAAGCCATTTTTAGGAGCAAAGGAACAAATAGTGTGTAATACAAAAATTGAATAATGTTAAACTTGAAGTAGAGAGCTATTTTCCCCAGTCCTGTACAATGTAAGATGTTCTCATCGGCTAGACATGTGAAAACTTCAGCATGATGGGGACCCTGCTCTCCTGGACATGGCTGAACACCTGCCTCCCCATGGGAAGCACTGAATTAATTCCTTATTTTGTTTGGCTTGTGTATGCAGCTTTTGCTTTCCCTATTAATCTGTCTTTATCTCAACCCATGAGTTTTCTACTGTTTACCTTTCCAATTTGGTCTCACCAGCGGAAGAGTGAGAAAGAGGCTACATGGGGCTTGGCTTCTGGCTAAGTTTAAACCATGACAGGTGTTGATAAGGTTGAATATATGAAGACAGAATAAAGATGGAATTTTTATTCTTCAGGTGTCAAAACTGAACAACAGCAAAGAGGCAGAAGAAACCCTGCTTATTGGATTAAGTTATTGCCTGTTCACCAGAGATGGGGATAGACTGGTCTCATTTTGCCTTCCATGGAATGAAATAGGTGATTCTTGCATCCAAGATGAGGAGTGTTTACTCTGATCCAGGTTCTTCTTTTCTTCTTCTCATAATTATTTAAACACCACAATAAACTAACTGCACTGCAAAATTATTTTTCAGATTAATTACCACTCAGAAGTAACATTAATTATAGAAGAAAACCATTTCATGTACTGAAGAGCAAAAGTTTACTTGTACTTTTTTTACTCTAACAAAATTTTAAAATAGAAGGAAAATGAGGATATGCAAATATTCTAGCAAGGACCCACACTGACCATCTAACTAGTACCGTCAAGTGTCTTTCTTCAGAGACCTTCTCTGAATCAAAACAGAATGAGCATCTTGTTCTGTACACTGCAAAGTCAGCTTCTGTTGTCTTATTCAGAGACAACACAGTAATATCTCTCATCCCTTTAATGTATATATTCATGATATAACTGTGACAATCTCCAGTGAAAGGTCGGTAAGACTAATCAGATATTGGTGACTAGAAAGTTAAATACTGACACTGTATGTACAAAAGGAATATTTTTAATTTACAATGTATTTTGTATCTCTAATAAAAGAGAAAAAATGAAAAAAAAGTCATTTTTAGGAGCAAAGGAGAAAAATACTGTGCAATACAAAATTTGAATAATGCTAAAACTGAAAGTTGAAAGGTGTTTGCCCTAGCCCTGTGCAGCACAGTATATTCTTATTGGTTAGACATATACAAAAAGTTTTGCTTTACTGAAAATAGAAGGATTGAAGGAAAATAGTTTGGTAACTGATCATATTGATTTGTAATGGATAAAAATTTTTAAGAACTCTTTCCCCAGAACAACTGTCCACTGTGTATCTTAAACCTAACATCTCCATATAACATATAACATACAACATATCTTCCAGATTATTCTACAATGCCGTTATTTGAGGTACTAAAATAATTTCCTTCACAAAGGAAATTGATCTGTTTAGAATGAATGAAGCACTCTCCCATAAAAATGGAGGCCTAATGGTGTAGTGCATGGATCATATTAAACATAAAACTTCTTGCTCAGAGAAAATGTCTGTGCAAATGGTACAATGCCTACAAAAAACATACAATTAGCAAAATAGAGGCTCATTTAGAAATTTCTTTTTTCAGTTCCTTGCTGTAACTTCAGAGGCAATGAATGGTTTTTTTCCACCAGTAATTCTTTTCCACTGGAGAATCTGGAATCTGCTCAATTTTCACGATGCCTTGTTGTTAGCAGACGTTTTCAAATCACTGCATTCTCAAACAGGTTGTGCACTGAAAATGGAAAATATGGAAACTGAAAATTGACATGCTTTACAGAAGCCTGAGACAGAATGTTTCTCCACTTAGTAGCTCAGGCAGAACATGTAATTATTTTCACATCTTCCAGGAACATTGGTTTAGTGTTAGATTGCCATAGCTCTGCCCATGTGCAGTGCACTTTAGTTCTGTCATTCAGAACTAGCTTAGTGAATATGTTAGATTTATTTTGAAATTTCATAAAAGACTATTGAACAATTCTATTCAT
The DNA here is from genome assembly GCA_037834095.1 of Argya squamiceps. Taxonomy (NCBI): domain Eukaryota; kingdom Metazoa; phylum Chordata; class Aves; order Passeriformes; family Leiothrichidae; genus Argya; species Argya squamiceps. The sequence continues at coordinate 44,388,652 of JBBMKD010000115.1, read as the reverse complement.
GTAGAAAACAATTATTTTGCTGTTAAATTTGCCATAAAGTTTTCTCACTTCTTGTATCCTTATACTTTACACGTTACTTTCAAAGAGGGTATTGCTGCAAGGGTCAGGAAGTTTGGTTGCTGCCCTCACAAAACCGTTTTAATAAATCAAATTGTTTGGATATTTTTCAGAATACCATCTTTCACAAAAATTTGTATAGAGGTGTGATATAGATTAATACACTCTGTAAGCAATGATACTTCTGCTGGAGAATACAAAGTTAATCACCATTTCTAAGAGAAACTTGTTTTACCAACGAAATTTTGAAAATACTAGATTTTGTATTAATAGCTACATATTCTCTTCATAAGTATTTGCATCTATTTTGTAATTACTCTGTGATGAAGGAAATTTTTTGTCTAAACCTTATAGACAAAAAACAGGCAAATGGAAGATTAAGGTCAAAAAGGAAAACAACCTTAGTCACTGTCAGCATTGCAATGCTATCATGACAACACATGTTTTGGTGCCTATCTTTCAGAAAATATCTTTCTGGAATAGCTAAGTCAATCATGAAGCACCAAGATGATAAATTCAGAAAAATAGAAATAATTCTTGTACATAAAGGGCAAGAAATCACCTAAAAAGTTTAAAAAACATAGAACAAACCACAAATGTCTATAATTCTTATGCCATTGATATTAAACGTCCTTCAAGGGACTTACAAAAATACTTAGAAGTTCATATTTCTGCACATATTTCATGACCATTCTATGTCATGATTTTAATATTTTTTTAATTTTAGCTTAACTTATTGTTTTCTCTCAGAAAATGTGAGGTTTAACAAATAAAACATCCTACAGTATTTAATATTTTCAGTGTAGTATCATAACTTTTAAGTAAAGTGCTGAGGTATCATTAGGTTAGATAGAGTGTAATGTGAATTGAGAATTGGCAAGACTATGAGGATCAAAGGTCTATGAACAGTGGCACAGTCCAGCTGGAGGCCAGTTACAATGGGATTCTGTCACAGAGCTGATCCAGGATCAGTATTGTTTCACTACTATTTAATTATTTGTTTCGTTGTCTTAATTACAACCTAGATGGTTGGATGAACTGCAACCTCAGCAAATCTGTGGATAATACCTACTCTCGAAAAGTGGTCAATGCACTGGCGGACAGAGCTAATATGCAGAGGGGCACAGAAAGACTGGAGAAGCAAGCAGAAAGAACTGCATGAAAATTACCTAAAGCAAAAGCAAACAAAGCCCAACCCCTGGGACAGACAAAGCCCTGTAGCAGAACAGGCTGGGGCTGACTGGGAGGAAGTAGTTCTCCAGAACTAGCTCTGAGGACAGTAGGTTGGCAGTGTCCCCATGCAGGAATGTAGCCTTCTGTCTGGGGCTGCACAAGCAGAGACACAGTCAGCAGGTCTGAGAAGGGGTCTTGCCCTGGCTGGATCTCCTCTGCAAGACACAGACATTGACATAATGGTGTGCATCCCTCAGAGACCACTGAAGCAATCAGGACTGGAACACTGGACATCCAAGGAGAGGACTGCAAGATCTGGATGTGTTCAGCCTTTAGGAAAAGGAAGGGTGAGAGAACACATTGCTATCCTCAGGTATCAAATGTGAAAGTATAAAGATAACCCATTTTTCCACACTTATCGAGCAAATGAACAGCAGAATGGGGACTGCAGGACCAATGCTTTTTCCACTGGGAATAAGTCAAGTTCATGACCACCTAGAGAACATGAATGTTCACCCATCTTTAAAAAGGGTACTCACTTGTCAGCCTGTCCTCTGCACCTGGGAAGATCATAGAACAGATACTCCTACAAGCTATACTAGGACACATGGGGCACAGGGAGGTGTTTTGAGAACTATGGATGTCATGTATCCCAACTTCTGTAAAGCCTTTGAAATGGCCACCCACAACCTCCTTCTCTCTTAAATTGAAGAGATGTTGAATTGGAGTCATGACCTCACGTCATAGGATAAACAGCATCTCCCTGCTAAGACCTTAGAATTCTATAGAAAGGACAAGGACCTGTGGGGGGACAGATTTTGGATTTCACAGGCAGTTCTGACCATTCAGAAAATGGAAGGCGACTTTTGGTAATACCCATATAAAAGCTGAAGCTGGGTTGGAGATTCCCTCTTTCTCCCCTGTCCGGCGAGCAGGTAA
>JBBMKD010000115.1:44335826-44386383 GCA_037834095.1 Argya squamiceps | reverse complement strand
ACACAGATTGAGACTTTAAACCCTAACCCTTCTCAGAGATGAGAGAAAAGGCCAAATTGGAGACATGTAAAGGGACACTATGGAGAGCTCAAAGTCAGTAAAGGAAGACTGACTTTTCTTGAGTGGTAGAGATGACGAGTTGCCTTGGTTCTAGGCTGAAAATCTCTTATGGACTTTGGTAACTGGATAGTCTTTTAAATAGTGGACAATATAAACTGGGGAGATGATTTGTAGATTTGAGCAAAGGTATCTGTGATGAACTAGATGAATATTTTTGTGCCCTCATGAGAGGTTGAACAGAGAGAAATGAGAAGAAGCCCTCTGCTAATGAAGAAGTGAGAAGACTATCTCTATTCCCTGAGTTGAAAAAGATCCTTTGGGGTTTTTTTGAAACAGGTCATTTTTAAAAGGTACCACCCCAATTAGTGAAATCCATGGCCCATAGGTAGTCATGGGAAAGTCTACATGATATGGGAAGTTCCACAGATGCAGATTCTCTGGCCGGGCTGCTTTTGTGTGAAAGCTGCCAAACAACAGGAGTGACTTCTCTCTCTCAAAGGCTGAATGAAAGACTGTTTTATACGTGGTACTGACCTGGAGTTCTGAGTTTTGCCTCTTTACACTGTTTGTAGAAAATGAACAGTTTATAGACATAGGGTTGGTTTTAGAAATGAATTTGTGTTGGAGTTTTTTTGTCTTTTCTTATTTTTCTCCTCTTAGTGTATGTGAATAAAATCTATCTGTTTTTTTATTTCTAAGTTGAGCCTGCTTTTGCCTTTTTCTCCCCAAATCCTATCTCTCAGTTAGCAAACAAATTTGCCAAATGTAAAACCTCCACACCTCAGAACCAGACCAGCCGGGAGTGGCAAAATGAAAGAGGGATGGGAACAGTAGAGTAGCCTGGAAAAGTAAACTTCTGTAACAAGCAAAACAACATAGGGCTGAAGCCGTGCATACAGGACAATCTCCAAAGACCCAGCAAGAGGGTGAACTCAACAATATATAGGGTTAGATTGAAAGGTAGAGAACCAATCATCAAGATGAACTCAAAGCATAACCTTATATAGTGAATGTTATAAACCAATCATAGACAAGAACTAAAAATATTGCCTAATATGGGATCACTTAATCAACATAGCTACTCCTATAATCCTCTTCTCATCACAACCTAGCTAGAGATTTTCCTTCTCAACATCCTGCTTCCCATGGCCTTAAGTTGATGCCTCCTGCATCACCAATTGAGGCCAGCCCACTGTCCACTCCAGCCAGCCCGACCTCCACAAAGAGATATGCATTTGATGGGTGGATTGTTCAGTGGATGAAAAATTGTTCAGAAAGTGACATCCAGAGGGTAGTGGTCAATGGCTTACACTCTAAATGGGGATCAGTAACAGGTGGTGTCCCATAGGGGTTTGCTTTGAGAGAAATCCTTTTCAACATATTTGTTAATGACACAGACAACGGGTTTAAGTGCACCCTCAGCAAATTTGCAGATAACACCAAGCTTAGTTACATGGTTGACACATCTGAAGATGGGATGCCATTCAAAGGGACCTAGGCAAGCCTTAGAAGTTGGACCATGAGAGTCTCCGGAAATTTCTGAAGACGAAGAGCAAGGTCCTGCACCTGGGCTGGGACAACCCATGGTTTTGCCAAAGACTGGGAGATGAACAGATTGAGAGCACTGCTGATGAGAAGATCATGAGGGTGCTGGTGGATGAGAGGCTGGACATGACCCAGCCATGAGCACTCACAGCCCAGAAAGCCAAATGTGTCCTGGGCTGCTTCCAAAACAGTGTGGGCAGCAGGGCCAGGGAGGGGATTCTGCCCCTCTGCTCTGCTCTGTTCTGCTCTGCTCTGCTCTGGTGAGACTCCACCTGTAGTGCTGCATCCAGCTCTGGGGTCCCCAGTACAAGAAGGACATGGAACTGTTGGAGTGAGTCCAGAGGAGGGCCACAAAACATTATTAGAGGAATGAAGCTCCTCTCATAGAAAGAAAGGCTAAGAGAAATGTAATTGTTCAGCCTGGAAAAGAGAAGGCTTCAGGATGACCTAATTATGTCTTCTGGTATTTGGAGCACACCTACAAGAAAGATGGAGAGAAACTTTACAAGGACATGTAATGACAGGAGAAGGGGAATTGGTTTTAAACTGAAAGAGAGTAGTTTTAGATTAGATGTTAAGAAGAAATTCTTTGCCGTGAGTGCAGGGAGGCATTGGAGCAGATTGCCCAGAGAAATTGTGAACTCTCAGTTTCTGGAGGTGTTCAAGGCCAGGTTCAATGAGGCTGTGGTCTAGCAAAAGGTTTACCTGCCTATGGCAGGAGTGTTGAAACTAGATGAGTATTTAGGTCCTTTCCCACTCAACCCACTCTATGGTTCTTTGATTCTATGAACACAGAACTGTACAGTGAAACAAGAAGAGAGGACATACAAATGTAAGGTTTTCACCCAGGTATTAAAAAAAAAATATTTGCATGATATGGGTAGTCAGAGATTTGAAGAGGTTAGTAATAAGAGCTTTGAAACACCATCTTTGATTTTATGCAAAAATCGAAGGGAAAAAAGTTCTAAAGAACTTGAACGAGTTGTGTTTTCTTTGACCACAGGACCAGATGACCACCAGAAAAAATTTCTGAAGTATATTTTTCTATGATTCCATGTTACAAAGAAGTTATCTCCAGTGTGGTTATTTTCTGTGGCTTGTTTGCAACATGTTGCACTGTCTGGAACTGCATCTACATCTGACTGCCACGTCAAAATTTTTTATTTTTAAATAATAGGTCTCAGAGGCTTACATTTCTCTTAATTCTCTTTCAAATGCTACTTGGGCTGTACACACGTACATCTGGGACTAAAGTCACTGATGATACAGTGATGATATGGATTCACAAATAAGGGAAGAAATTCTTTTTGGAGATGAAGTTTGCCTAGTTTTTTTCATATTTTAAGTTATGGGATTTATTCTATACTTTTTCAGGTACTCCTTACTGATTGTTGCATGCTCAATGACACCCTAAATACCCAAGATGTTTTCTAATCATGTGAATGCATAATGAAATAGTAAGATTACTGCCTTTTGAAATGGAGTAAAATGCATTTATATTTCAAAAGACAAGATAAGAACTATGTACCATGCTGCAAGTTTCAAATTTTGGGTATCTGATCCTGACACTATGTTTAGAAATTATTAAGTAATATAATCAGGTGATTTTTTCGTTACCAGAACTGGATGTTGATTTAAAAAACAATTAAACCACAGATAAACTTTCAAGCGGGAGAGAATTATGTCCATTTTGCAGGCTTGTGGTCTGAAAAATGCCATCTATACTAAGAAGCCAAAATCACTGTATAACATAAAATGATTTCCCCAAGTTATAATTAAACACTGCACTCATTGGTGATTTCTGTATTGACAGCTCAATGGAAATAGGACCACATAAACTCTTGGTTCCTGTGATTACCTTTGGGTGCCCCTTTGCAACATAATTTTAGAATACTGCTAACCATTAATCAAACCACATCATGTCAAGAAGCTTTTAAGTATCATAAAACAGATGAACTTGAAAATGTCAGTATTAGGTGGGATATGGGGATATGAGGCCTTAAAGGAATAAGATATTAGGCAGAGAAGAAGAATGAAAGATAAATGGATACATGTATGTGTAAGGAGACTGAAACCCCTGTCTATCCCACTGCATGCAAGTTATTTATGTATTATCTTAACTCTTCACCCTGTTTTTATGCTTCCACTGAGTTTGTTTTGGGGGAAGTGTTCGGCAGTATTAAACAATGTATACTACGGTCAATCAAATGTAAGATACTATTGAAAGAAACACTGACAAGGTAATTAATGGTTTAACTCACTCTGTGAGTTTTCAATAGTAAATAACAAGTATAACTTTACTTCTCTTGCAGGGGAAAACACACACTGACAGTTGCATTTTGCTGCTGCAAGTTGAGAGGCTGGGCTATTTGCTCTCTCTTTTTTCCTCTGGAAGTAACTTAATGAAATAAAAACAAAAATGGCATGACTGTTGTCTGATATATCGAAATGTGATACAGAAAAGTTTGCTTCTGGGTATTTCACTACTTATTTGGTTGAATAAAAGATGCATGATGTCAAACACAGGACCTAAATCACCTTGTGTTCCGGTGTCTTCTTACTGATCAGCAGACTATGAGATAGAAAAAAAGCTTTGAGAGCTATCTGCTCAAAATTATTTGTGGCAGAAAACTGTTTTCTCTCGTGGGTTTGCACAACAGTTTAGTAACATTTTCAAGCATTTCCCATTCCTTATGCAGAGATTCCTTCAAAGCTCTGGCATAGCATTGTTCTTACTTTACAGCAAGGGACAAACCTCTTGTGATTTGAAGCTGCTGACATTTTCTTTTAGCAGCCGTGTGATGGTGATTATTTTGCATGACAAAGAAAGTCCATATTCATTATAATTTATACTAAAGGCTGCATCCTTGTCTGTGGATTTATGGAAGAATTTAAAAATTCAAACTGCATATAGGAAAAGCATTTCATGGACTTAATATACCATATCCATAAAGGGGAAAATCTTAGCAGTTTAGAGCAACTGGGTATTTTTTACCCATTTTATAGAAAACCAATAGAATTGCCTGCCTAGGGGAAGTGAAAAAATTAGATGACAGAGGAAAAGAAACCTATCAGAGATGCTTTTTCAGCATCAGAACTCACACAGTATTTTTCATAGTATTCCTACCCCAAAAGCATAATAAAATTTTAAAATATTTTCTGTATTTCTACATTTTAATTGAATTATATTTATAGTCTCTGCCTTCATGAACGATAAAAAAAAATACTATATAACAAAACAAAATAAAAATGTTCTGACCACCTCAAATGGCATCAGTGGCTGGTGGTCTGAAAACAATCATCTTTCTACGTAAACTTTATACTGTTTTAAATTGGTCCCTCCATGGTAGTCTTTGTTTTGATAAGGTAACAAACATCTTATATAAGCAGAGCACTCAAAGAAACAAAAACCATGAGAAGAGTAGAGATTGCTCTGCTGGGCTGAGACACTGCTTAACTATCAATATGCTCTTTGTTGAATATGGGATAGAAAGAGGTTGCTCACCTCCTTCTAATGTGAACAGACTGAAGTATCAACTAGTGTAAATAAAGCTATGACCTTTGTTTTAAAAATTTATATAGTGCTATTGGATTGAGGAGGTAATTTCCATGATGGTTTTTCAAAAATAAATGTAAGGCTTACAGATGTTTAATATATTTAATATTTACAACAAATTAGTGCTTATTACCAAGCTATTGAAACTGCATGTCAGTACAGTATTTGCTAAAGGTAAACAAAGCAGCACTTTATTCCAATACTATGATTGCCAAATGTTTCTCTGAAACTAATCAAAAGTAAGCTTCTGGTAAATACTACAAAGAGAAATTACAACTATATCTCATCTTAAATGCATATTTTAAATTTTCCAGATTTCTAATGCAAAACACTTCACCCAGTCTGACAGCATGGTATAAAATTTTAGATATCCTATGCTTTTAAAACAAATGCTTACAGATCATCTACTCATCTGTAATGTTCTCCATTTTGCTTTCTTCCCATACTTTTCTGCATCTCAAGTATCTATCAAGAACTGAGAAAGCAAAACATGAGGATTTTAAAATAAGGAATAAAAATAAAATATATAACTTTACACATTTCTAAGAAAGGTTATTGTAACTCTAACACAGCAAACATGGCTGCAGTAGTCTGAAAGTCAGCTGGGCAAATGAAGATGAACCAAATGTGTTTTGATCCGGCCAAACTCTCCATTTTGTTTAACATTTTGACACAAACAAAATATTGTTGTTGCTCCTTGATCTGAAGAATTCCTTTAGGGTGGTGCTTTCTTTGTTTATAATAAAACAGTATGCTAATGGTGGAATATGTGTCTCTAGATAAGGTGGAAAACAATGAAGCATGAATAAAGACTTCCTGCTCCACCAACACATGAGGTACCAAGAAACAGATGGCATTTATTTCACTACTGGCTCTTAACTATATCTTATAAAGCAAGAAATTTAGAAGTCCTTTTTTGTCAGAATCATGAACCCATGATTCTATGCCTTGTAATTCTTCACTCCTTCTTTCTGCTCCCAGTCATTTTTTGGTGGTGGTTTTCTGATGGACCTACCACAAAATGACTGATACTGACCAGCACACCTTCACATTGTCTAGACACTTCCAGGAAGGTTTCAGTGTCTCCACAGACAGGAATACTACAGTCTCTTGAGGAAATCAATTCCATCATTTGATAACCCTCACAATGAAATCCCTTTTTCTTCTGTTTAGAATTATTTTCACATATCTCATTTTGTGTCACTGGCCTCTTGTCTTGTCTCTGGACACCGCTGAGAAGTTTGGGTCTTACTTCTTAATGCAGTCCCCTAAATATGTATACACCTGAAGAAGAGCCTCCTGAGCCTTTCCTCCAGGATGTACACTCACAGATCTCCCAGCCTCTCTGCCTTGTGACAGATGTTCCAGTCACTTCATCATCTTCATGGTTCCCCAAGGGACTCTCTCCAGTATAAAAGAATGTAGAATAGTTTGAGGTGGAAGGGACCTTGTAAAGGTCATCCAGCAGTGATCAGGGACATCTTTGACTAGATCAGGTTGCTCAAAAGTCAATATGTTTCTAGGGGTGGGGCACATATTTGGGCCTGTGTCACCACACATCTGGACAACCACAGCCAGTGCTTCATCACTCTCATTGTGAAATACTTTTTTCTTATATTTAATTTAAATCAAAACTGTCTTTTATCCTGTCACCACAGGACCCTGTTAGAAGTTCCTCGACAGCTTTCTCTTAGGTCCCCTTTAAATTCTGTGAGGCTGCTATAAGGTCACCCTGGAATCGCCTCCTCTCCAGGCTGGACAGCCTTAGCTCAGTCCATCTTCTGTGTGCAGTGCTCCAGCCCTCAGATTATCTTTGTGACCATCCTCTGGACTTGCTCCAGCTGGTCCATGTCTTGTATTGGAGATGGAGGACACAATGTTTCAGGTAGGATCTTGTGATAGCAGAGGAGAAGGGGAGAATCACTTCCTTCAACATGCTGGCCAGGCTTTTTTTGATGCATGAGATTGGCTTTCTTGCCTTTGAGTACACGATGCTGGCTTATATCCAGCCTCTCATCCACCAGCACCCCCAAGTTCTTCCTGGCAGGACTGCTCACAATCTGTGCATCCTCCAGACTGAGTTTGTACTTGGAGTTGCCGCAACCCAGGTTCAGGACATTGCACTAGGTCTTGTAAAACCTCATGATGTTGCCATGTACCCACTTCTTGCTGTGTGTCTCTGGTTGCTCAGGTGTGTCAAATGTACCATACAGCTTGGTACCATCTTTGAATTTGCTGAGTTTCAGTGGATCTCTCTATGTCATTGATGAAGACATTAGAAAGAACTGTTCTTAAACTCCTTTTCACTGATGTCCATCTGGATATTGAGCCACAGACAACTAGCCTCTGGGTATCACTTTCCAAACAACTTATCATCCACTGAGTTGCATATCTCTTCAATTTAAGAGAGAAGGAGGTTGTGGGGGGCCATTTCAAAGGCTTTGCAGAAGTCCAGATACATGACATCCATAGTTCTCAAATCACCTCCCTGTTCGCCATGTGTCTTAGCATAGCTTCTAAGAGTATCTGTTCCATGATCTTCCCAGGCACGGGAGGCAGGCTGACAAGTCAGTAGCTCCCAGGGTTGTCCCTTCTACCCTTTTTAAAGATGGGTAAATGATTTCCTTTTGCTTTCCAGTCACCTGGCTTTTCACCAGAATGGCATGTCTTTTCCAATGTCATGGAGAGTGACTTGGCAACTAAATCAGCCAATTCCCTCATGATTCTGGGATGCATCTCATCAGGTTTTATAGAGTTGTACATATAGGCTGTGAAACTGATCTTGTCCTACAGTGGGAGGACCTTTGCTCTGCCAGTCGCTATTCTGAGGTCCATTCGCTCTAAAGGTGTTGGAAAAGAAGCTGCAATTGTAGAATAAAGCCACAAATTTGTTGAGTACCTCAGCCTACTTCTTGACTGTTTTTACCTGTTTACCTGCCTTGCTCATAAGAGGTATCACTTTCTTTAACCTTCTTTTTCTGAGTAACACACGTTATTCTTTGTATCCCTTGCCAAGTTCAGCTCCAGCTTCACCTTGACTTTTCTCACCTTATACATACACAACTGGATTTCATCCCGATACTCTTGTCAGTATACCTGTCCCTACTTCCATTGCCTGTACCTTCACCTCCTTCCCCTTAGTTTGACCAGTAGATATATCCATGTCCCTCTTGTGTGAGGCAGCCCAGCACTGAGCACTGCACCCAGATGAGTCTCATTTGAGTGGAGTACTGGAGAAGGAGTGCCTCTTTTGATCTGCTTGCAGTGGTCTTGCTAATGTGTCAGGGTGGTGGTGGTGTTCCTCTTTGCTGCTGGGATATATTGCTGACTCAGGTTAATTTACTGCTCCCCAAGACCAAAGGGTCTTTCTCTGCACAGCTGTGCATGAGCTTACAAGCCACCAGCATGGGTTGATTTCTCCTCAGCTGCAAGGGATGTCCCAATATTTTGTTGAGTTTAGTGAGGTTGCTGTCTACTCATGTTCCCAGCTTTTCCAGACTTCTCTGAGAGGCAATGCATGCATCTGGTTTATCATCTGCTCCTTACAGTTTCATTCGCTCTATAAGAGATTGTCTTTCTAATATAATCAGTGACTTCCTCTCAGTGATTGTTGTGCTGCTTTTTACAAAAGCTTGTGGTACTGGATATTTTCGCTTCTACCTAAATACATGAGCTTGTGTTTTCACTTATGGCTATTACATTTTCGTCTGTCTCATTACACAAAGGCATTAAATGGCTCCTACTAGTTTACACTGACAGAAAGACAGCTGTTATGCTACCAACTCTGAAGAAATCAAGTCCAACTCATTCCAAATCACAATCCACTATTTTACTGCAGCATTTTAAAATTCACTTGTATCTTCTGCACAAGTCTGTCAAGAATGACACTAAAAATCTTGGCTTTAAATTTGATTGCATTGAAATTAACAGGCATCTTACCATTAATTCCACTGGAACAACTAAGCCAATGGTAAGGGCTTAGGAAAAATCCTGCCATATGCGACTTTTAAATATTCATAACTGAGATAAGTAGAAAGCTATTTTCTTTTCAAGACTGCATTAGTGGGGAGGTTTTTTTGGGCAAAGGCTTTATTTGCCCCAATATTCTGTATTTAAACAGAAAGATTTTCACCATTCTATAATTTCTTAGAATATGATTGTTTTGCTTTTTAAAAAATATTTAAGAACAGAAAAAACCTTTACTTTTTTTTAAAGAACAAGCAAAAAATCTCAGGAGTTTTAGATAAAATGTGATATGGAATTTGCGCACAAAATGGCAATTTATGCTTCTATACAACACGTATGATTGTACATGATGGGAACATAATGAAGATGCAGTTGCTATTCCCTTCTCTATCCCAGATTTTTAGAGGAAATATGATCATCTATCATGTCTTAATACCATGACCCATGTCCAATTCCAGATACAGTCTTAAAAAACAATTCTTTTGTAGTATAATCCAAATGAATAAAAAGCAAAATTTTAAATAATAAGCTAGAAGTAGTGTTTATCAATTTTTTATGTTTTATTCCATGTTACTTTTACACTTAAAGCAAGAAGTACAAATTAAATTTTTAAAACTTCTTGCTGAAAAACGTTTGTTATAAGAATATATTTATTTCAACATATGAACACCAGAGTAATTTTTCAGTATCAGAATGCCTCTGCTTATATTTTGGTAATATAATCTGATCAACATGTTGACAAGAAACCAAAGCATGATTTTCAGCCTTGTTATTTTCCAACATCTTGGGGGGAAAAAAATCTGCCTCATTTTCCTTGAGGAATAGGAGGAACAGCAAACACACATCTTATCCAACAGGTAATTCACAAGCATTTTTAAAACTCATCAAAAACATAATTATATTAATCATAAATATAATGGAATTTTACTTTATGGAGTATTTAATAAATTCTCTGGAGGTGGAGACATGTACTTTATATTCTCAGACTTGGATTTGTAGATTTTTTTAAACTCGGCTAGGAGAGAAACACGGAATGTCTATTAAGTTTGTCCTTACTGGTTGTTATTTTATTGCATTGAGTTGTGGCAGATTTACCTCTCCTTGAATGTCATTACAGGGTAATCAGTGTCCAAATAGAGAGTACTGACAGCAACTACATTCTTCTTTTTCAGCATCTACCAAATCCTTCCAAGATCACCCTTTGCTGATTTCCTCTTACTATTCTGAGGAACATGCATTTATCTATAAGCTGAGGTAAAATACTCTTTACTAATAAAATAAGAAATTTCCGACAGTGAGAAGGCTTTGCTGCAAATGCTCTGTTTTAGGACCAGTGCCTGGAGTCATTATTTACTTATATGTTTCTAAACACTCAGCCAAAGTAAAACCCCATTTTTTTTCTGATAGCCATTAGTTTAAACTGGTGAAATCTGTTTATAGAAGGTATTGCAAGTTTTTTCCCATGTATTAGAGGGGCAGAAAACAGCTGCACTTCACCCTTATTGATTTTAAAGCAATGTTTCTCTTTAGTTTTGAAGAGAAAATCACTACATCAAACTCATATTTATACAATATTGCAGAATTGTTCAATATTTTTGCTTTCTTCATGCTTTGTCTCTGCTTATCTCAGTGTTTTAGTTTTGCTGCCACTTGAAAGCATGTGATTGACTGATATAAGGCATGAAAGAATGTGACAAAGAAAGTCACCAAGTGCTTTTACATCAGCATCTTTTCCAGATGATGGGCTAAAAAAGGTTCCATGTGAGAAATAGTGTCTTGAAGAGAATACATAATCTATATTTACACTTTTTACTCACATTTTAAGTAGTTCTGTACTTTGTCAAAGTAACATCGTAGTTTTAAGTTGTCTTATTTCCTTTCAAGCTCGCTACTTTCCATGCCTCCCCCTTCTTCTTTTCACACTCCTGAAATTACGAAGATGAATAAATATATATTAGTTGTGTTTGGTTGACAAAGACACAAAATTTGGATATATAGGGAGTAATAATTTAGCTGCCCTTGTGTAAACTGGCAATAGCAATTTCTTTCTTCAGAATTAAATAAACACCTAAGACTCTTTTAAATGCAAAGCTAGTTTTTTCTCTTTTATATTTCTATGCTATGTTGATTGCTGTTGTTTTAAATAAAGCTATTGCAAAACAACAAAAATCTGTATTTTAAACTGTAGGTATAAAGAAAAAATACTTGAATGAAAAAAGTTAGCAGATTGCATGAATTTGACAATGTTCTTTTATATTGTTTATGAGTAAGTAACCATAAAGTGGTTATATTTTAGTTACCAGCAGATTTTGGCACAGCGTGTATCAAAAGTTATTGTGAGAGAGGACTGCACTGTAGGTTGCATTGTATGGACAGTAAGAACCACCACTACCAGAGATGTTCAAAGAGTAATATAGAGTGGAAAGATTCACCTTGGATTCAGACAAGATAGATTAATAGTAAATGGCAGACATTTTTTTACTTTACTGCAGAGTGGCCTGTATAGGCCACACAAAGTACCCATCACAGTTGACAAATCAGTAGTAGGCTTTCTTCTTTCATGTAGATTTTGTTGCACTCAGAATTCTTAGGTGATTGGCTATCAGATGGCAGGCCACACAAACAATTATGCAGGACTACTTAATGATGTCTTGTTACTTGGGTGAACTTTCCTTTTCAAATATTATGAAATCTTGTCTTATGAATTCCTTATGAAATGATAAGCTCTATTTCCAGTTTACCAATTTGTGAATGTTGTTTTGTAAGTGTGACCTTTTACTTTTACATTGTTCACTTGCTTTTAAACTTGTGTTCCTTCATACTAGGGATTAGGTGTCAGCAGATGGCCGAGTGAATCTAAGATGTTTGCAGAGGGAGGTTTTCTTATGCTGTTTGGCTTGGTAATTCAGTATTTTCTCAGTCTTTACTCTGCTATTATGTTAATCAACATAGCTCACTAACTTTTCACAATACTGTGTCAGAAAAGACAAAACTCTATTTCTTTATTGTGCTGAACAGAGTTGATAGTATATATGCAAATAATATAATCAGAACAAGAAAGAGACAGTTGAGAATAGAGAAGATTATAAAAAGGGAAAATTAATACCTATCTCTCTTAACTGATATGAAACAGATTCATTTACCTGAACATAACTGACAAAACTGACTGAAAATCATGTGAGCAGAAAGGAGAATGCCTTACACATCCTACAGAAAGCATATTTTAGAGTAGAAAACCAGCATCACACAACTGAAGTGGTTGTATATAATCTATCTCTGTGACTGGTTACTTTAATTTTTTTCCTCCTTACTGCTTTCCACTAAAATCAATAATAATAATAAAATAATGTAATAGTCTTATAATATCTAATTTCTAAATAACAAATAGAGATTAGGTACTTGAACTACAAGTGTGTATACTTTGCCAGCCAATCAGGATTGGAAAAAAAATCATACTGAAGATTTACCTATTATCAACACAGGTGTAATTTCACCCTTTTATTTGGAAAAAATTTAGAACATACTAAAAATTGTTCAGTACTGATTATAGGAATAGAATGAAATTTATGAATTGTTCCATGGAAGAAAGATAATTCTACTATGCTTTACCTCACCATGTATTTAATTTTTTAGTAAGGAAGTATTGCAAAGGGACTATATATTGTCATTAGGTCAAAGACAAGATATCTTAGTAATACTCCCCATTAATTTATTTCTGTTTAATAACAAATTCATGCAAAATCCACTAACATGAGTTTATTACAAATATCAGTTTAATATTTTTTTTTCAGAGGAGAAAGAAAATACATTATCTAGTTCTACACATCCTGTTGTAACACTTCTGTTGAATTTGGTATGTTCTAATTTTATGAAGAGATGGTTGTTGGAAAAGGATGTGCTTTTCTCTAAGCCAACATGAAGAACACCAGCAAAAAACCATTAATCCTAATTAAGTTATCAGCAACATTTTTTTGAGTCAGCTGAAAAACCATGAATAACACAGGCAAACCTCAAAAATTAGGTTCCAAGTCATAACAGCTACATGATCTAAAAATAGTGCAGCAGATCAAAACTATACAGTTTTCCCATTAAAACAGTTTTACTGAAATGTTTATATTTCAACAATTTTTTTCAGTAGTAATATTCTTTGTATATGCCCTAGTTTTACTTCAAGACAACTACCCATCATGGAATAGCCAGTAAATATGGATGGAATATTTGAAATTATGATGCTGAACTAGGAAATAAACTCCATTACTCTATTGATGCATTAGATTCACAGGTAATACACATTCCTTTAAAATATTTTGAAGTACTTTGTTTGGATTTTGGGGTTTTTTTGCAGTGGACCAAAAATTACTTTTAAACTCTAGAGTGTTTTATTGAGGGAAATGATGTTTCATGTCTGTTGCAGGGAAAAAAAAGCCAAAAGAAACTGAAACTGAAAATGAAAATGAAAATGAAAATGAAAATTATTTTTAGAAAGAGTCAAACTGCCAAAACCACACCAAATCATAATCCAATATAAATATTCTATGCCATGAAATTATTACTGCTAAAACGTAGACATAACTGAGAGATAGGCTCCTTTGAATATTATACAGAAAACATACACAGATACTCTGAAAAGTGTGTTAAGCCACTGAGTAGAGATACAGAGCAAAGAGAAAACCAAACATTAAACATCAAAGGGGTTGAGATGCTGGAAGAACAGTGGTCAACTAAGCTAAAGATGATCACTTTCTAACCTGTAAGTAGGATTAAGCAACCTGGTACCAATTACTTTGGTACACTGCAGTGGGTCAAAGTGATACTAGAATATCCAGATTGAGATATAAAGAGGAATAGGAATAAATATCAGGAAAATAACTGAAATAGCCAGTAATGCAATAATATGCTCTGTGCATGTATGTGTACAACATATTCTACATGTACAGTTTCCAGAACCTGTGTTGTTAAACATTTCATCACTGTAGGTGTTGTTCTCTTGTGGATGTAAATCAGAGCTAGGTCCCTTATTAGCCTCTATGGCATGGAACTTTCCCTGGGTTTTTTTCATATCTGAATTTTATGAAGTGCCTGTAGGTGGACTATACTGATATATGTTCCAGAAACAAGATTAAATAAATGAAAAGAATTTTTTAATAGCATTGAGTTGATCGGGGGGTTTTTTGTGTTTTGTTTTGAGTCTTTTTTGTTTGTTTGTTTGTTTGGCTTTATACCCATTTGTGTGCTTATGCTGATAAAAAAAAGGGATAAAGAACTTCAACATTAAAATGACTTTAACAAATTTCATTGTATATTTCCATAAAATCTGCCAGGATTCCATCAGAAAAGGCCTGAACACCTGTGCCATATGGGCACAGAGAGGCTGCTGTGGACCATATGCTGGGAAAATGGCCCAGGAAGGATTACCAGCCGTTGGATAGGTAGCATGAGAAGCTATGCAAGAAGAATGTCTATCAACCACAGCCTCACAACCCAGAATTATCAGCATTTGAGCTAACTGCTGAAATAATCTGGTATGAACAGCCTGGTAAGAAAGAAAGGCCTATCAAACCAAATGGTATCTGAATACATAATTCATAGACTTTAATTGTGAAATATCCGTGCAGTCAACGTAATTTATAAATAATGACTTTTAAACTAAAATCAACTACACATGAACTAAATAACCAATAATCTCTTTACAAATTATGCAAACTATAAAATATTGATATTATTACTCAGGGAGGACAGAAGGGGTGAAGATGGGGCTGTAAGGAAAATGGTAAACAATTCTGATGCAAAGACGCAAACCCATATGCTATCTTTGAAAATGTAAGCAGTAAGTTCTATGCAAATGCAACTGAAAAGGAAAGATTCACTTCTTTCTTTTAAATACTTAGTCTTTAATACAAAAATACTTGTATTCTTAGTCATGAGAGATCCACCAAGTATTCAGTACAGAATGCTGCAGAATTCTATTAAATAGAAAGAGAATTCATCAGTATTGTCACATGGTAGTAACTTAGAAAGAAAAGACATGTTTTAGGGAAAACACAGTAAAGATACAGAAATTAAAGCAGGATGATATAATTTTCATTTTTTCCTGTATATTTTTAATTACAAATTGAATTAATCCTTTACTTTTATTTTGTAGTTCAGTAGCTGTGTTGCTACCTGAATAAACATACCAATTTCAGTGACCTTAAAACAAATAGTTAGCACAACACTAATGTAATGGCATTTTGTGTGTTAGACTATCCAAAAACATGTGCCTAATAGAGCATTTCACATGTTTTCCCTGGCAGAGCTTTCTTATACAAAAAATTCACACTTCTGAAGCCGTTATTTAACTGGAACTTTTCTTCACTCTGTTCTGAAGCAATATGTATGGAAAAAAAATATTTTTTATTAGCACCTTAAAGAGTCATGCCAGAAAAGAAAAGAATATATGTCTGCTGACAAGTACTATAAACTAGTATTAATAAGCAAGCATTGTCAGTGGTAAAAAGCTTACAGCAAATCAACAGGAAGGTTATAATTTCTTGATCTTCTGTATTTATATGCAGTTTCTTTATTGTATTATGCTCTTGCAATTTGCTTGCCTCTCTTTAACCCCAAACGTATCACAGCCTCCCAGATGAGGTGATAAAAAGACCTTTTGAATATTATTAATCAAATTTTCAGTTGCCACAAATGAGCTTGAGAAGAAACGGAGAAATGATGAACCTTGCAAGAACAAGTAATGACATTCAGTGGAGTTTCTTTTGACACTCTTCTATTATTAAGCCACAGTAAGTGTGCATTTATTGTAAACATTGCATTGGGAAAAAAAATGGTGGTTTTTTTATTTTTCAAATATTACACGGTTTTATTCCTTTCAACCCTTCTTTCTCATTTTCATCACTGCCTGGTAAAAACAAAAAAGAAACAAAAAAGAAACAAAAAGGAAACAAAAAGTAAACCAAAGGGAAATTTAAAAAAAAAATCAAAACATTAACAGCTCCTGAGACAGGAAAACCAACCTTGCCTATTGCACAAATGAATGATTGTCTTGAGCGGTTCTGCAGTTGTTCCTAGGTGCAATCATTTCAAGGAAATGTGAAGTTTTGGTAGCAGGAATGTCCTGTTTCTGAAGCCTAACCCAGAATAATGCCTGTCTCCTGGCAGCCACAGTAGTTGTGAGACCTGGATCCAGAAAAAGCAGGTGAATGACCAGCTGCCACTGGAAGTTTAAGGAGATTTACACCTTTAAATCAGTTAGATTTTAGAAAGTTCAGTATTCGCTGAGTTTAGTGACCATTGAATGACACAGCTCTTTCCTTCAGAAAGAAATAAAGAAAAGTTCTCTTCATTTAATACAGAAATAATAATTTAATCCTCTGCCAATGTGTGGATGATTATGAAGGGAATGGAAATGTATTTGCTTTCATTATGATCATGCCAAAGGGAAAGTGTCTAAAAACCCACTCACCTCATGTTATTAAGTACCAGAAGGAAACTCATAAATCACTATTCATTTTGAATCACATAAAATAATCATGTCTAATTGGGACCTTATTATTACATTATTCATCTTGTTTTTTTGGGAGCAGTCCAAAATATTAAGTCATAATATATAGTCTATCACAAAACACTCTGCTATGTGCTGGCACGTATATTGGTTTCAAAGATTTCCTTCCATTTTTCACTTGCACACTAGAGACCATTATTTAAAAATAAATCACTAAAAAAGCATCTCTTCTGTGGACAACAGTATGTTCTGTGTGTGGAGTCAACATAAATGCCTTTTGCTTTGGACTTTGGGATTGTTTGATATTGTATGAGATTTCCATTAAACTATTCTTAAGAGTTTGGAATCCTGGATTAATAATCCTTTTTTTCCTAAAATTTTGTGTATCCTTTTTTTCCTAAAATTTTATAGTCAATTTTGTAGCCATTACTGTTAGCATTTGAAATAAATTATTGAACTTGCTTCTTTATGAAAACTTATACTGTCTTCCTCATTTGTCTGCGGTTTGGAGTGAGACGGTAGCGTTTGTTTCAAAACTCTTGGCTCCTGCCATGGTTTCTGAAATCCTTCATCTGTATTACAATTAGATAGTTCATTTCTGAGAGGCACTGTTCAGACTCTTTAAAAAACCTGACCCATGTGCTGTTACTCAAATGATCCTATTGAAGTCTATTCCTCAAGGTCAATGAGATCTAGTTTCTTAAGAGGAATGTTTTCTTATAGTTACTGGTCACAAATTATTTTCCTCACAGCATATTTTCCTGAGCAGCAAAAATTAAAAAAAAGACAGAGAAGATGCAACGAAAGTGCACAAGAACATTCAACTAAAAAGGACAATAAGCAGTATTTCAGCATTCACAATGGAAACTGAAAATAATCTCTGTTAAATACACTCAATAGAAATGCAGAAAATATTTTCAGAATTGATATAAAATTGGCAGCGCTTCACTGAAATCAGTGGAATTTTGCTCAATTAAATCACCTAAGAGTTTGCTTTCCTGTCTGGGGGGAATAAAAAGTATTTTAAACTTAAAATATTAATGGATGGGTTTTCTCAGAAAGGACAGTAGTTTTTCAACAAAAATCCTCTATCTTTTTTTTTTCTAATACATGTCAGCTAAATCAATCATGTGAAATGTTCTAACTTGTAAAAAATTAAATAAGATACTGAAGCAAAAATAGGATAGCTAGTTGTGGAGCAAAATGTAGTTGTCCATTGAAAAACCTAATGAATGGGTTTCTCTATCTGAAATGTCCTTGGTTAATATAATAAATGTTGCCAAAAAGAAAATAAAGAAGGTACAGAACTAATGTTATGTAGAGGGCAAAAGTCTTCAGATCAATTAATAAAACCACCACAAAAAATTAAGTTCTCAGGTGAGGTATAAGCTTCTTAGTGATGACAAAATTTTCTTCTGTATCTAGCAATTACATGTTGTATTAAGTCATCAAATGCATCCAATATTATTTAAAGCAAAGTTAGGAAACTTAAATAAATATAAAAATGAAACCATTATATATACTTCAAATTCATCTTCAGGAAATGTCACGTTGAAAAAGATCACATACCATATTGTTGTATCAGATATATATGTAGGCACATTTGATTGTTAAAATAATTGCCTGATCTTCCATGGCAACATGAACAATATGCTGTATCTATATTTTTACAAAAAGTTTTATATGTTTCTGGAAGAACTCTGTAGCTTTCCCTGACTTTTAGTAGTCAAAAAGCTAGTACAAACCAAGAAAACTATGCACAAATGTTCACTGGAAGAATGTTCCTTAGTCCTTATCAGCCTATGCATACTGCTTTAAAATATTTCTGATATTTGTCACATGTCCAATGCAGCAATATTTTCAGGGGCATACTTATTATGACAAAGACTTTTCTGAAGCCACAGAAGCTTCAAGATGTTCGAGCGCTGACATTTTGAGTTGTACTGGTTCCAATATAGATTTTTGCTTGCTCCACAACCCTTTCAGGGTGTACTTGCTGTGATGTGCACATAACTGTGGCCATCCTACTTCACACTGGAGTTCCATCTGTCCCCTACAGCAGCACACAGAAAGCAGCAGAGCCCAAGTCGTCTGCCAATCAAGGCAACAACTTATTGAAATTATCCCAGTAACAGCAGAGCAGATAACAAGGACTACGGCAACCAGCAAAAGCAAAAAGTATCTGGGCTTCAATATACAGTCAAGCAAGCAAACCCCATGGCAAGTGCAAGAAACTTTCTGTTACTAGCTAAAGTTATAAATTTGGGCTAGTACTCTCCAATCAAATCTGTTATCTTTAGCCCTTGAGCCGTGTTAGGTTCCTAAAATAGACTGCTGTGGTTTAAGCCCCATGGAGAGCTTAGCACCATGCAAATGTTCACTTAGTACCCTAGCAGCCAGGATAGACAACTGATAGGGTAAACATGACAAAACTCATGGGTTGAGGTAAAATAGATTTAATATGTAAAGTAAAAGCTGCAGAGTAAAGGAAGGAATTCTTTTACCACTTCTCATGGGCAGGCAGGTGTTCAGGCATTAGGAACACAGGGCTCCAGCATGTGTTAATGGTGACTTGGGAAGACAAATGCCATGACTCCAATTGTGCTCCTCTGTCTTCTTCCCTAGCTTTATTTACTGGGCTTGATGCCACATGGCATGGAATAATAACCTTTGGGTCAGTCTAGTCAGCTGTGCTGCGTCTGTCCCCTCCCAATCTCATGTGCACTGCCAGACTCCTCATTGCAGGGAAGCATGAAAAACAGCCTTGATGCTGTGTAGGAATTGTTCAGCAGTAACTAAGGCACGACTATGTTATCAACTCTATTTTCATCAAAAATCCAAAACACAAAACCATGCAAGCTACTATGAAGAAGATCAGCCATATCCCCCCCTTAAACCAGTACAACAAAGAAAGAACAGTGATAGGCAAGGTACCATGGATTGATGATATATATTCCACATAGAGCAATTAAATATAATTTTTCTTCAACCATCTTTCCCTACTTTGTTTCCCTTCATTCATCACTTTCTTCCTAGTGCTATGTTTATTTTCATTTTGCAGTTACTGTTCAACATGCTGTCCTTCCTGCCTCCCATTCATGCTCTGTAACCTCACCTTCTTTTTCCCTACCTTTTCTTTTATTTTCAAAATGCCACTGATAAAACTTCATGGGCAATCTCGTAGACCACTGTGCATCATGAATGTCAGGAAAGAAGGCTTCTCCCACTTTTCCTACCAAAAAAAATTTGATTTCAATTGAAATATCCTGTGGATGTCCTCATGTTGTCAAAGGATGTACCTATTGTGGCCTTGGATATGACTAAACATAGGAAGTTTTAATTGCTTCTTAAAACTCTATCTCAGTTTGAAGGTAATTTCCCTGCTAATAAAGTAAGAAAACCTTCGAAATTCCTGTTAAATTTTCTTGCAAAAAAGAAGATGGTAGTGGTAGTTTGGTAAAAGAACTTTTATTGTGGCATCTTTAGTGTTTCATACTTGACTAATTTAGGGTTTATTTGCCAAATATGCATTTAATACCTTTGGATTGCACTAATGAATATGAAGTCTGAGGGCATGTGACCTTATTTTTAGGTTTAAATGAACTAGCTTGTTGTGGCTTCTACACCTTCCTTTCCGTGTGAGGAATTAATGAGTCCTTTATCCCCTCTGACCTATCTTCTTTCTCCTCATTGATACCCATGGCCTTCAATTTGCTTCATTCTCTTTAACTGTTTTACCATATATATGTTACTAACCTCTTCAGTAATAGATTCTCCTTCTTCTATTTTATGGAAATTATTTTATTCCTTAAGGTTTATTTTACTGTTTGAACTTCTAAACATTTTTTCCTCACTTGGGACTCATAAATACATTTAAGAATCTCACTAAATTAATGAAAAATAGCTCCCAAAAAAGCTGAATTTCCTTCTTTTTTTCCCCATCAAGATGTTGCTTTGTTTTCAACTTTTGTACATGCTCAAAAACATTTTCTGTGGAACTCTGAGAATTAAAGTAATTAAGGAAAATATCCAGCTGAATGAGAAACGATTATGACCATTGTGAAATCTCAGTCTTCACATTGGCAACTGATCACGATACTGAAGAATGGAGTGAAGTAAGACTGGAATATTCACATGTGAGATCAGTATTTTCTGAGAAAAGTTTAATGTGAGAGACAGGTTTGTTAAATTTTCTCTCAGTTACAACCAAAAAGAAAGTAGTATGAAAAAAGCGTATCTGGCTGAGCTGGAGTTCATTTTCCCATAGCAGCCTTCTCCAGCTTTGCATTGGCAGCTGAAAGAGTGTAGGCGATACACCAGTGTTTTGGCTGCTGCTGAGCAGCACTGGCACATTATCGGCTCTGTCTTTCCAACAGTGCACCAGTAGGCAGGGGTTTGGCAAGATCCTGGAAGGGGACACAACAAGGAGAGCTGATGAAATTGACCAAAAGGATATTCCATACCATATTATGTCTACTCAGCCATAAAAAAAAAAAAACAAAAAAAAACCAAGAGAGAGGAGTGGGGGCTTTGGGAAAAGGAATTGAGGATTGCATCTGTTACTGACATTTGCCTTCCAGAGCAACTAATATGTGTACTCAAGTCCTACTTTCCAGGAAGTAGGACAACACCTACTGATAGGAAGTAGATAATAAACATTTTGTTTTTCTTCACTTCTGCATGCAGCCTCTATTTTTGCTTTGTTAAACTGACTTTATCTTGACACATTGGCTTTTTCCATTTTATTTCCCCCCTGCCTGTGCTGCTGAGTGGCTTGGTAGGCATATGCCAAGGAATGTTAGGAGATGCATACATTAATTTATTAGCAAAAAATTTATTGTGGTGAGCACTGCAAGGGTAATACAATGTGATATTCTTTTCTAAGCACTATCATAAGCTGCCTGTTTAGTTTTCATTCCAGAATATTAATTGTGGGTGATGAGGCAGGATACAAGGAGGAGTCAGTTTGCTTTTTAGAGAAAGGACAAGCATGTGTCTCTGACAGTTAGAAAAAACCCTGTATTTAGCTTACAAATGAGTGAATTTGAGAAGAATTCAGTGAAGGAAGCCAACAGGAAAAGCAGGATGTCTTTTTAGAGGTGCTATTCTTCTCCCCTCTCTCTATCTCTATCATGCTTGAAGAGTAACAGTAGAAGTTCGAATGAGTGTCAATTTATCCTTTTCCCTCATAGCCATCTGATCAAATTGAAGAGGGCTGTGCAAAAACATAAAGGAAGTGACATAGTGGAAATTGAGTGACAAATACATATGCTGTTATATCCAAAGGAGAAATTAGAATGGATGCAACTAGAAAGAATAGGACAGATACAGACCTCATATTTAATAGTTGCTGATAGTTTAGAGGTTTTTGACTTCACTATTTAAGCTAGAAATTAGATCACCTAACCAGAGCAGATAATACTTTTGAGACAGTTATGTATCCACCAAGTGGACTGCAGTTTGACAGTAAGGTTAGCCAGCACAGCTTCCACAAGAGATCTAGCTGTGACAATAGTTAGATGAATTAGATTGTACAGTCTGCTTCTTCTGCACTGCTTCCAGTATTAGAGCCAGTGTGTATGACTGCTTTGGATACATGTGTAATTTTACTGGAACCTGAAATGGAGCGACCTTGAGAGCACACAAACAGGGAATGATGGCAACTGTTCATTTCAAAACACAACAACAACAACCAAGAAAAAACAATCTTTGCTTACTACACTTGCACAACCCCTGGCAATCATTCAGTGCCATTAGAACAGCAGACATATTAGAATAAAATAAATACTTTTCATAATAGTGACAACTTTCTTATAACCCTTTACACTGATGTGAATGTTTCACAATTTTATTGTGAAAAATGTGAATTAGGAGCACAGCTCCTTAATATAGAAGCTTTCAGTTAAATGTTGTAACAGTTAAGGTAACTATATGTGAGAAGGCATTCTTCTTCTTCTCCTTGTTGAAAGCCTAAGATTCCACAGTCTTACTGCTACCTAAATTAAGACAGGTGTTCTAAAAATACATTTCTAGGTCACATACTCTTGCTGAGACCCTTGCTGTATGAATTCTTCAAGTTTAGAGTTCTAGAAGTGCAAAAGAAAGATGATGCAATTTAAGCTTGTTAGAGGCCTAGGAAAGAGATACAGAATTAAATATATGTAATTGTTATCATAAGGCAAGATAAAAAACCTTACTCTTAACTTCTTGTTTACACATATGTTTAAAAATACAAAAGTAGGAAATCACAGTTTGGGAAGGACACTGATTTGCAGAGGTGACTCATTTCAGCAAGGGTCAATTTCTTAAGTGATATTTCATTCTGGGTTCTGTGTATCATGAAAATAAATATTTGTGACAGACGTGTTAAGGTAACTTACACATACACACCTATCTGAGACTTTCATAATAGAGTCCTTTCAGAATTGATAGTGTATAAATATCTAACATATTGTCTTTGATTTTTCTTGTTTTTCACATGAAATGTCCAGGTTTCTGCCAGCACTGAGTGACAGAGAAACACTAAGTCATCTCTTCGTACATAAATCTTCTTCTGAATATTACTGAGGTACTAAGAAACCTATAAATATAAACTACAACAGTGCTGTGGAATTCCAAAAGTACTGGTATGTAGTACAAAATAAAATTTCTCTCAGAAACCAAATTAGCAAAGTCATTTAAGTTTATGGTATCTAGCAAACAAGGGTTTTTCTAGATATTTCTGAGCTAAAACTTTTGTCTCTGTGACCCCTCATCCTTCATCTATTTGCTTTCATTAAAATCTACTTTGAAATATTCAGACTTAAAAAGTACTGCTGAACAACAGCAGTTTAGAACCTCTTTGTAAGTCTTTATTTGTATTTGTTTGTTTAAAGGTAAATATCAGAGATAATTTTAAATAACATTTAAAGCTAATCAAGTAAAACTACAGTAAACATTACTTAAGTGCAGCCGCTGTTAGAACACAGAATGCCAAGGTAATGATAAGTTGTTAATAGTTTCTTCATGCTATGGCCCATCCATGTCTCACAGAAATAATGAAGAAATATTCAATTATTCCTCTGTTATGATTTAAATCTGTTCTCCTTTTTTGAGAAGATGTTATGATTTCTAAAAAAATAAAAAAATATCAATAATTAAAATTCATGCAGAAGTAATACATGAGATTTAAAATCCTAGCATGATTTCTTTTCAGAGATGGTATTCATATAAGTACATCCCAATTCTTCTATAAATATCAAATAGGTTATGAAGAATTTGAGAAAATTATCCATCATCACCTAATGAAAGGAGATGAGAACTCAAACTTAATTTAGAAAGTTGAGACCTAATAATGAAATAGTGGCATCATTCTAATGAATTCTGATATAACACTTGACATGGAGAACTGGAACTATGTGTGAAATATCTGACTTGTCATTTGGAAAGCCAAATGAGTAATTCAGCACTTACTGCTTTTTTAAAATTTATTTTCCCTAATTTGAAGCCAGTTTTAAAAAGGAAAGGTTATCATCTCTTCTTGCACTGATAATTTTTACACAGATCAAAATAAATTTTATTTACCAATTAACAAGTTAATCATTATTTTCTGAAGTAATTACTTGCAAATAGCTCTCAAGATTCATATTTTCATCTGGATGAGTTCTATACAAGGAATCTGTTACAAAACAGTCCAGAATCCAATAAGAAAATCAAGTCTTCTGTGTATCACTTATGGCAGTTGAATCTGGGATAATAGAAAGGCTTAGACCTTTAATATGAATATGAAGTCTTAGCAGCAGCTCAGCAGCATTTTCACTAACCACACATACACACACACATATGAACAAAACAAGCTGTTAAAAATACAAACAAATAAATAAAGTCAATACATTTCAGGTTTACTCACCTCATGTATTATCAAGTACAAGCTTGACTAATAAGTACATTTAGGAAGAGTTTGCGAAACGTCATTATGGAAAAATAATATTTAATTTTATCTCTTTGAATAAACACAAAAATCTCTTCCTCTTTAGAAAGTTTTCATGTTCCTGGAGTGGGGCAGGGGAAGTGAAGTAGTTAAAAATAAAAATAAAAAAAAATTAAGTGAATCAATTTGAAATTTTATTTAAAAGTGAATTAATAGTAGTTGCAATTTCTCGACCTGAGTGTTCAATTTCTCATAACTTCACAGGAAAAATAGAGAACCATGGAGATAGGATTGTGCAACATACCCAATATTTTAATGCGTAATTATTTTTGACAGTCTTTCATGCATTAGAAATTATCTACGTTGTTATTTAACACACGGTAACTTTTCTGAGTAACTGATTTAATATTGAAGTAGGCTACATTGTCATGTCATCGAATCTCAGCAGGGAAGCATTCTCATTGAAACGAATGCACATTCATTCAAGATAAGAATGAGAAATGGCAAAAAAATCATGCTTCATGGTATTACTGCACTGAAGGAGAAGAATGGGACTCTGAAACTATTTTATCAGAAATTTGGCAAGATCTTACTACTGGCAATATATATACAAATCCTCCAGTGAGAGTGCAAATGTCTGACATGACAGAACTTAAAATAAAAATAAAATTAGATAGAGGAAGAAAAAAAGGGATACAAAACCAGATACAATGAATTTTAAATTTTTTTCTCTTTTTGCCAGGAATCAGCAGATCTTTATAAGCAACACCCCTCAAAAAAAAAGAAACACCCCTCAAAAAAGAATAAAATAAAATAAAATAAAATAAAATAAAATAAAATAAAATAAAATAAAATAAAATAAAATAAAATAAAATAAAAATGTACTTTAAGTCCTTTTAGTAAATTTTAGCGAGATGGTCAGATTCCAACTTCTGCAGTGAGATGTCTGACATGAAATCAATAGATGGTTATAAAGTGCACCAGGTGTTCAATTTATTGGAAAAATATCTTATCCGGAGATGAGACTTTTGACCTCCTAATTCAATAAATTAAACTAATAGAAGACTAAAATTCTGGCATGCATAAAGATTATCACCATGAAATAGTAACATTAAATGTACGGCACTGAGGATTACTTCAATACTTAGTTGATTATGAGGTGTTGAAATATCAATAGTTAAACAGCCTAGGACTTATTTGATTACAGCATATATTGGATGAAAAAGCATATGCAAGTGATTCTACAGTTGCTTCACAGAACTGGTGGGTTTCGGCTCTCCTAACAAGAAATTGGATGACATCCTCTCTCAGGTCTGAAGATGATACCCTTCTCTGGGAATAAAATGTGTTGAAATTACACTTGCCCTCCTATTTTTGTCTCAGAGACTAAGAAATCCGACATCTTACTGCCATTATTTGTGCAGCAGAACTTGAATTGGATTTTTCCAAAACAAATGATTAATGAATAAGAGTTTGGAATTTAATACTAGGGTTTTTTCCCTGCACAAGCATCTTGGATCCTGTTTTCAGCAACCGATTTAACATATAAATTGGCCAAACTTGGCAAAAGTCAAGAATATTTAATAGGATACAGATGGTACAGCAGAAAGCAATATCTAGAGATTTGGGTGACTTGAATGCTCTTTAGCCCTCTACCAGCTGCTTTGGCTCAAGTGTGAATGAAGA
This sequence comes from Argya squamiceps, assembly GCA_037834095.1. Taxonomy (NCBI): domain Eukaryota; kingdom Metazoa; phylum Chordata; class Aves; order Passeriformes; family Leiothrichidae; genus Argya; species Argya squamiceps. The sequence goes on along the minus strand of JBBMKD010000115.1, from coordinate 44,360,163 downwards.
CCTTTTAAGAATCAGTAAGTGTATCTTATGTTGTGCCTAAGCATTGCCCACCCAACTAAGCTGACACCAAAAACAAAAGCAACCATATGGTTTTAAGTATATTAATGAACAGGGCACTACAGCTTGATACTCAAGTTTAAATATGTTAATTTAATACCATGAATTCCTTTCACATTGCTAATTTCCATCGGCCATCTAATACAAAGAAATGTAATTCTCTCCAGATTTTCAGTTTCAATGGTAACAGAAAATAAAACAGACAGCAATTGCCTGAAGCTAGAGGAAAATGGAAGAGACACACAATTTCTTTCTCTACAAACCATAATAAAATCACAGTCAATAGATTTTAGTTATTGGAATCATAAAACAACACTAGCTGCAGTTAAGAATTAAGTCCTTTGGGGCTGTAAGTGCTCTATATGGTGTTTTCAGCTTGTAATGAATGATTACTAATTACAAGTCTCAGATTATATTGCAGGCTTTTAAGTGCTGATGTCCCACTATAATAAAGCAGAGAACCTCAAGCAGTGTCCTCTTTTCTTTTTTTATGCAGCAGCACACTGCATTTGATGAATTGATCTTCAAGTTCCTAATAAACACTAAAACATAAGTGATGGAGTGGATTCCAATTGTAAATGGATTCCTAGGGCATTAGATGCTGGAGGCAATATCCTAACAATATTCCATGTTTTCCTCTGGCATTGACTCGTTATTACGCTCAGAGGCTCTTGTGGTTCTGTATATCAAGAGCAGCATTATTGCCACAGTTCAAACTATATACAGCTGTGAAACCTTCTTGGCAAAAATAAAAGAAGAAAATTGGGAGACAAAAAAGATACTAATCTACCCCATCACAGAAGTACCAACAATCATGATCAAACAAACAAACAAATAATAGCTGGAACACGGGAAATTCTGGCTGAATTCTGGAAAGAGAACTGCGGAGGTGACTAAAAATGGCAATACTCAGGGACACACTGATCATAACCCTAAGCCACCTGGTATCATTGGACCTGCTTCAAAGCAGGGGCTCGGGTTGCTGACCTAGTTGGTGAACTGAAGATCCCTTCTCACTGCGACTGTGGTGAAATTTCACTTGCAAATTTCTGTTACAGATGGAGGCCTAACTGCTTGGGTTGTGGACTGAGTACCATACTCTCCCGCAGTAGATCTGTGTCCTCCCCATACTGAGGGGGCACAGCGCACAAATGCAACTGCATACACAGATATCTCTGAGGTAGCAGACAAGTTGTGAGTGTCCCTTTCACAAGCAAGGCTACTTTGTTGTCTGGAGGCATTGCTGCCTCCCTCCAACCTGGTGCCCTGAGGCACCAGATCTTTTATTGCAGAGCTGTTTCTGACTGGTCAGCCCCACAGCAAGGCTTTATTCATCCCAGCTATCAGGCTTTGCATTCAGTTTTGGTGGGCCTTGTAAGGTTCCTGACTACCCACTTCTCCAGCCTGTCCAGGACCCCCTGCAATCCTTCCTTCCCGCATATTAACTCTTTCTATCAACTTGAACTAATCACAGATCTTTACATCAACTCAGAATTTCATCATTCATGCTGTTGTCAGCTTGTCACATCCATATCTCACCAATTTGGTTATAACATTCTAAAATACAGAAGATGCAGGATGCTTAGTACTTTTAACCTCAATTTAGACATAGTCACTTCTTTTATGACAAAAGAGAGAGAGTATAGGCATGTTTACATATTTTAAAATGGGTTCAAACAGAATGAATATATGATAAAATTAATATAAAGTATCGTTTATGAAATTTAAAATATAATCAGTACTTTAGAATTTTATTAAGTTTATTTTTAGACATGTAAGTAAATTATATTTTTATATAAACTAGCTTCAAAGAGTAAGTATAAAACTTTTTCAGAAAATGTGATTGACAGCATACTATTATAATCACTACTTTAAAATTTATAAAGATTAGTTAAAAAAATTTGAGCAGTTAAGAAAAGAAAACTTTTGATAGATACAGCTGCAAGGGACATTTCTGCATTGTTTATTTTTTTCCTCACATCCAGCATGACTGTCTTAGTTTGTTCCCACTGCCCCTAATTGCCATGCCCTGTACCACTATTACTGTGCAATATAGTTAAAAAAATCACACGAATTTCACAAGCACCTTCATCTAAAACATCTAATCTACATTTTAAATAACTAAAGACAGAGTGGGCCTAAACACATTTTGTCCCAGGTGAAAATCTATTATAAAATCTCATAGATTTTATATGTAGAAGCTCTTGTTTAAACTTGCAGTTTCTGTGGGACTGTGTTTTTTGTGTTGGTGCCTTTCCAGCAGTCACAAATCATGGATGAAAGAGGATATAGGAATCCTTATGGCTCTATCAGTCTGTTCAGAATAGTGTCAGGTAACAGAACTGTCAAAAAAAATCCAATGACTCTTTGGATCACAACTGTCATTATGAACAGTTGCTGGTGGCTTATTAGCCATGGTTTTCCTAGTAAAAATAGAGGCATTTTAAAGTGCTGCTGATAGCAGTGCATTCATGTTGACACTACATGTCAAATATCATCAGCACACCTGCACCTGTCATGAGTTACAAAGTGAGCTTCTCAAAAGTTATGAAAATACTTTTCTGATTTCATTACATCATACATTGTTCTGAAAACAATTCTTTCAAACGTTTTTTTCCTTTTCATCATCTCTTAAATCAAAATTCACTTAAAAGAAAATTTCTTTCATTTTCCTGCATTCTCTGTTTTCTGACTCGTCTGATCCTATTTCAAACATCATCTTCTCATCTACAGCCTTTAATTTATTTCATTTTTTAAATTAACTTCTCATTCTCTGCTTCTCAGTTGTGTTCTACTTGATCTGAACTCACTCTATCTAGGCTTTTCCCTTAAATCACCAAAGATATTTGTGAAAACACGTTCCGAAAGCCCTTTTTTTTCCAGTTAAAGAAAAATCCACTGTCATTGTCTCCTCCCCTTCATCTCCTAATAATTTTTGGTGTTCAAAATAGCTTTATTTTTTAACTTTTTCACCATCCTTCGAAATACAGTGAAAAACACAGACATTGTGGTAAGCTAGCATTGCCATATGACTAATACAGTTTTGCAAAATAAAACTTTGGTATGTGTTTCATTATTGTTTCCTGATCATATCTAGCTCACACTCTTTTAGCCATGGGAATATAATCACTGGACTAACCCAATATAACAGAAGGAAAAGTTTAAGATTTTCCTGTTGACAATATATTTTAATAAATTATCATTAATTTTTCTCAGATTAAGGTTAAAAAATACGAAAGAGCAAGCCCATGATAAAGGATGCTCAAATGTTCCAGCTTAAACATTGTGAAATTTGGTTCACTAAGCCTACCTAGTACCATCTCTGAAATTAATAGGCATGTCAGCTACATTTATAAAAAACATATATATTCAAGAGATGTAAAAATTTAGTGGCTAGATCACCTATACAATTCTATTTGTAGAAATAAAATTGCAGATTAACAGATATGTTAAAGTTTGTACAGGGTAGAAAGAAACTGAATATTCACAATTAATGGAAGAAAATAATTTTTACCAAAAAAATTTAACTATTCAGCTGCAGATATTTAGAAGGTTGTGTTTAGAAATACTTCAACAAATAGACATGCCAATTAAATACATATGGTGGGCAAAACTACTGGTATTTAGTACATATTGTGGCATTAGTATCATATTAGATATGCTAATTTAGTATAATTAACCTTTTGTAATTGCTTTAAAGACCTTGTCTAACCATGCAGAATATTACTTCATTGAAGAAATAACTGATCAAGTATATAAAACTAGAGGCAAGGCTTCAAGAAACTAATTACACTGTCTGTACACAGAACATTTTTCCTACTAAGGTTTAAGTCACCTTTATATATTCATATATTCTTCCAGACAATCTCAGTAATGGAGAACGATTGTTCAAAGTTAAATATTTGGCTTTCATTTTTCTCCTCTGAATTTGAGCTGTGAAATGCAACCGAATACTTACATGGGTTGCAGCAGAGGGAAGAAAGATGATAAAAGCAGAGTGTAGTTTACAATTGTGTATTAAAATTAAGGATCCTATTTGCAAATTTTGTGCTTCATTGCCCAACATATGCTGATGCAGACAAAAAGAACTAGCACAGATGTTTTCCCAGTAATAGGTTCTGTAGTAACTGGCCAAGTGGCAGAATGCTAGAGATCAATCACTTGAGTAAAGTGACTGTGTGCTAGTATGGGTTTTGAAAGATGTGAGGCTACATGGATCAGATTTCCTGAATTAGAATCTTATTCTCTATAACCAAAAAGGGAACACAGTTATTGAAGGAAGTTAGTCTGAAATAGTTTTGCTTCTTTGTAGTACATCAGAGTCTTACTCATTACTAGCCTGTTATTATTGAGGGATAGCCCTGCTTTTAATCTGTGGTAAAGCCTTTGACATTTAGATTCTTAATGCCTGAACCATTTATTAGTTTAAAAGCACACAGTTCTTAGTTCCACTTCTGTACATTTTGTCTAAAATGCTTTGGACTATTTCAGTGCCATGTGACTCACTTGAGAAATGAAGAAATTCATCCAAGAGAATGTTCAGACTGAAAGCATAAATTTAACTTCAGAGATTGGGAGACTTCCACTTTGCCACTAAGTACTTGCTATGTTTGCAGGTATCATTTGAGAGTATCTATGTTTGCAAAGACAGAAGACTAATGTCTTTGTTTTAAGAAAAAATAAAAGACATGCAAGATTAGTACCAACCACATTTCCTATCTATTATTATTTTAAAAACTTTACAAGAAATGTGGTATGACCTTGTTACTAAGCCCTTGACCTGCTAGTAACTACACAAACATAAGTAAATGCCAGTACTGAATCTTGAGCCCTGTTAAATGTAGTCAAACAAATAAATGCAGAAGTATAACAGTAAAGCAAGAGAAACGTTTTTGAGGTTCATTGCTTTACTGCTTTTTAATTTGAGATACATGTTTGTAAATTCAGAAAAACATTTGTGTGAAAGTGGTAATATTTTTCTTGGAAGAAGATTTCCAAGTAACTTTTCTCTTAAAAATTTAATATGACTCACAGGTACCACCTGAATTTATTTGTAACATAAAGCATGTCACAAAAGCAAGCCCAGCTGGGTGAACTCAAATACTTAGTTATTCCTCAAGAGTTTAATTGAACCTGGAACTGACATTCCAGAAAAAAATAACCTAAAATCATGCATTTCCATGAAACTTTTAACCTATTCTAAAGGGGCCTATTAAAGACAAGAATATGCTGAAATATGGAAAATTGCCATTCACAATGTATTTTGAATTCTGAGAAACACAAAGTTTTCTGAACTTTTAAATTATTTTTTCAGCCTCCATTGGTGTTGCACAGAAGATAAAACTGTTGCAACAAATCTGTTCTTTACTTCATCTCTTTCTAGTGGTATATACAAATGAGAAAAAAAGAAAAAAAAAAAAAGATTCAGATAACTGTTCACTTAATCAACAAAATACAGGGTAAATATTATTCTGAATCATGAAAATCTTAGTTTCAAGAGTAAGTTGCTCTTTTTAGTCCTGTTGGCTTTGTTTACCCATATTTCAACAAAAATCGGTGAAAATAGTTTTTCAACCCACTTCTTCCTGCAAGTATGCAGCTGCCTTGTAGGGAGATGAAGAACAGGGATACAGTGTACAACATTTGCACAGCTACCTGATGTGTAACAGTAGGCTTGGAACAGTACTTGGAGGAGTAACGCATATTCCAGTTACACTTACAGGTTCTCTCTCTGTGAAGAGTCAGTACATAATTACCTTTAGATTTCCAATACTGGCACCATGAACCAGCATCAGAAATTTAGAAAATATTACTGAAGAGCAACATTCCATTGTACTTTAAAACTCATGGCAATCAGACAAATTCCCAGTGCCTGGAAAAGAGAAGACAATACCCATTATTATTATTATAAAGTGTATAAGAAGGGACAGTGGAAACTACCAATTAGTCAGCCTGACCTCCATGCCTCATAACATCATGGAACAGACCAGCTGGAAGTCAGACAAAGCACATGAAGGACAGGGATGTGCTTAGAAACAGCTTACATGGGTTCACCAAGACAAATCATATCATAGGTAAGCTGGTGGCCTTCTATGCAGAATTATGGAGCTGGCAAATAGGGAAAGAGCTACTGATGTCCTCAATCTGGACTTGAAATGACACCACCCACATTTTGTCATTATGTTGGAGAGACGTGGATGGACTGACAGATGGATAAGCTATTGACAGCATGGCCCTGTGCAAAAGTGCTGCAGTCTCAATGTCCAGAATGAGATCAGTGATATATGGTGTCCCACAGGGACTTGGGCCAGAGCTGTTCAATGTCTTTATTAATGACATAAACAGTGAGATTATTTGCCTTCTCAGCAGGCATATGGACTACACCAAGATGAAGTGCAGTGGATATACTAGTGGGATGACATGTGGAGGGATCTTGACAGTCTTGAGAAGTGGGTGAACAGCTTTATAGTTGAACAAGGTCAAGTTAAAAGGTTGAGAGAGTTCCCAGTATCAGGACAGCCTGGGGACTGAATGGATTGTGACCAGCCCTGTGGAGAAGGACTCGGAGATATGGACAGAGAAAAAATTGGACATGAGACAGCAAAGTGCATTTGCAGCCCAGAAAGCCAGTGGTATCTTGAGTAGCAGCAAAAAATGTGTGGCCAGTAGGTCGAGGGAGATTATTTTCCTCCTTTACTCTGTGCTGGTAAGACCTCACTTAGACCACTGCATCCAGCTCTGGGGCTCTCAGGGCTAAAAACCACATGAATGCGTCAGAGAGGGTCCAGATGAGGGCCTTGAAAAAAGTCAAAAGACTAGAACAACTCTCCTGTGACTACAGGATGAGAGAGTTAAAGTTGTTCAAACTTTGATTATGCAAAGGATGTGTGGCCTTTAAATATAAAAAGGGAGCTTACAAGAATAATGGGGAGTGCGTTTTTACCAGAGCCTGTAATAACAGGACTAGGGCTAATGGTTTTAAAATGAAAAAGAGTTGATTTAGGTCAGATATAAAGAAGAACTTTTTTTATAGTAAGTGTGGTGAGACACTGGAACAGTTTGGTATTTAACAGCCTCTGAAATCACATAGCTTGTAGTAATGTGAGTGTTTCAATGATTTCTCTAAATCTGCATGATACCTTTCACAGCAGAAACGCAGAAATCGTCTGCAAGAAATCAGTATTTCTATTATTGCTGCCACATTCATAAATACTTACTGTCATAAATAGGGAATAAGAAAATGGATTAGTTTGCATGCTTGATGAAAAATCTTAATATTTGGTCAGGTAGAGGCTGAATGATTAGCTCTAATAGTCTTAATATACTTCTACTCTTAGTTTCTTAACTGACATAGTTGGGTAGCTCATACTCAAAATGATTCCTCCTTCACACACTATATAAAAAATTTCATCCGACAGACATAGAGATACGGTCAGTTTATAATTTGGTGCATACCACACTTCAAGAAAAATTATGTTGGGTTTCCACTGAAAGAATAGGCACAACCACTCTTCTCCCATTTATGAGAAGAGCACTGCAAGCAGGATTTAGAAAAATTTATTTCTATGACAATCCTCCTGAAATGCAGACTACTCCTTATCTCTTGAGTTAATTCTATTGGTTCTTCACTGATTTATTTCTGCCATTGCTCCTTTCTAGAGAGACAAGTGCAGACAATGATCTAGACACATGACAGATATGCGTCCGGAATTATTGTATTGGTGAAATACCTTTTGGAGCTGAACAATTCACCACATCACTGACTGTAACATCTAATTATCACTAGTGGCACAAACTACTGAATTGTTCAGCCTGTCTATAATGTCACTTTGTGCATTGCTTCTGTTAAAATGTCCAGTCGTCAATTACTTACAAGCTGATGGATACCTCCATTCATCAGTCATTTGAAAGGAATATTTCTTTGTAAGGAACAGATTACTCTGAGGTTTTGAAAATATAAAGCTGAGGTTGAAAGATGATCTTTTTTATACACCACAGAAATCACCTGGAAAATGACTCTTGGTTAACAATCTGCTTGACAAAGATAAAACATAAAAAAAGCCCCCTGAATAACAAACAAATTTTCATGCTTATTTTTATCCTTTTTTTAAGTGCAAAAGATACACTGGATGAGCAGGCTATTTGTAATTATTTTGTTCTTTGGAATGATTTAATCTCTTCTATACTGCAACGTTCTGCAAGCTTGAATTTTGTAGAAATAATTAAATAATTATTATAAATTAGAGACTTCTTTCAAATGAAAGACACATTTGAAGCTCCCAATTCAAAAACAAACAAACAAACAAACAAACCCAAAACCCCACCCAACTGCATTGTATGATTTATTGTGCAGAATGCATTTACTTGCAAGCAAGACAAGCATGACACCCAAGCCTGATACAAGAGCTAACTTCTTGTTTCCTGAAAACATTTTTGAAACATCTATAGAAAAATTCACAATTATGTTTTCTTAGCGGTGGAATTGTAAGAAGAATCAGTAGGCGACATATTTAAGTAAAACACTTCTATTTTACCATAAGTGTCTCTTAAGTAAGTGACTGTATTATCCTGAAACAAACATATTTTGCTGTGCAATACAATTTCTCAAGCGTGTCCCTTTTGCTTTTTTTTTATTGTTGTTTTTACGCGTTTGATTTTAAATCGTTTAAAGCATACTGTGGCCTCCACCTTTTCTTCATATCACTTGTAGATCATCAAAATTGTTTATTTCTTTATCAATAGTAAACATCTGACACTCCAGTGTCAGATGCAATAATGATCTCTTAAAGACACAACTCTGAAGTAGAGTCTGTTTATTTTTGTAACCAGGTTATTACTTTGCTAGGTGTGTTTTAAGTGTTATACATCTTAAGTGAGAAAAAGAAAAACCCAAACTCCTATTACTAACTAAAAATCTAAAATTTCAAAAGAGGTTTGGAAACCCTTTCACAATGCCTGAACAGAGCTTCTGTGAGAAAGAACTTCTTGTATTCTGACACATGGATTCTAACTGGGGGTGGAAAATATTTTTTAAAATGCTTCCAGCAGTAGATTTAATACACCAAACAGAATACATACGTAAAAGTTTATTTCCAGACATCTTTTTTGACTTTTTTTTTTAATAAAGCAAAGCCCATAATTTATTTCACAGCTTACATGTTTTATTTTCCCAACTCAGTTTCCATTTTCATTCTAATGAACTCATACGAGAAAACTCTCTTTGCCTTTATCAATGCGTCTTTTGTCCATGGAAAAAAAATATATTTTGCAAAGTATTAATATCACCCACGAAAGTAATAAACATAAATTTCATTAAGGAACATAAAACATGCTTGTAGAAACAGGGCTTTGGTCTGTTTATTTATTTTATACTAATACCAGTAATGCTGAATAAGTGTATTAAACAATGTTAAATAAAATGTATCTGTCAGTAAAAGAAAGAATAAATGAATGCTCAGTGAAAATGCAAGTCTTCATTAACTAAAACTAGGACATTGACTGTATCTAAAGAGGCAGCTAGAAAGAAAAGCCTCAGTGAATTTGGCTTGTGAACATCAAGTCCCTTGAGCAAAGTAAAAGACATCTCTGTTCAGACTCAAAAGGGAACAAGAGAACGCATGGTAGGGACATGACATGGTACTGACATATATGAGAGAATCTTGGTATACACAGACTAATCTCTCATTCAGCAAAGGATTTTAAGTGTTTTTTATTATATGAATCCTTATATTTTATTAAATGATTTATAACAAGCATCAAATGTCAAAAACCCAGAGAATGTATCAGTACACAATCTCCATGAGAGGTTTTGATCAACAGCAATAGTCATTCTATTACCATCCAATATATACGCACTGTGCTAAAGAAGGGGTCAATTTTCAGGTTTCCTCTTCCTCCCGGAAAATATTCCCAATCCTTGAAATAAGATTGGACCTTTCCATTTTCTCAGTAGGTCATCTTACATAAATAAATATTTTTGTGCATGAAAAGGGAAGAAGCTTTCTCCAGCCTTGAAGTTCGGACTCTCACCTGGGAGCAGGGATAATCAAATTTTATTCCCTGGTCCACCATTTAATTATGCATGCAAAGTGAAACAAAATGTGAATGGATGTAATTGAGAGAACCCTACCTCAGAGACCTATATATGGTCATGATTTGCTGTGATGAAGTTATAATCTCCTCAGAGGAAAGAATGGAATCTCCTGTTTCTTCCCTCAGTTTCACAAGTCTCTTTTTTTGTGTATGCACAATAATGAACACCAAACAAGCTCTCAAAAATATATTATTTCTTTAAGAGTAAGAACTACTTTTTTTTCTTTTACACCAAGTGAAAAAAAAAATCAGGGAATCTCATTGGCACTCAAAGACTCAAACTTTTTGTTTAGCAGAAAAGATCACACACACTTGCTCAACTATTTGCAGAATATTCGCAGAACCATCAAGACTGGAAGAGACCTTCAAGATCATGTAGTACAGCCATCAACCCAGCAGCACCATGATCACTCATGGGGTAGAGAGAGAGTGAGTGAGCTTCGGAGTGTGCTGTCACCATCCAGCCATCTGGTGGAGGGTGCGTGCTCCCTGCCGGGGAGCCTGGGCAGCTCCTGGAGAGGCACGGCTCCACAGGCACAGCTGCTGCAGCAATGGGCAGCCAGATGCCAGCTGAGTGGGGGATGGGCAGGAGGTCCAGAACCCTGAACCCTGGCGGCCTGGACTGGTGAAGCAGTGTGGACAGCAAGTGGCTCAGGCAGGAATGAAGGAGATATGGCCATTGGGCAGGAGCACAGAGAGGCAGGAATATCAAGGGCTAGAGCAGACGAGAGAGAAGAAGTTATAGGGCAGGACACAGATGAGGCACGAGGCTCAGAAGTACTCTTACGTGGTCGGTCAGCAAAGTGAAGTCAGCAAGCCAAGCTGTGTGTCCAGCCAAGCATCCTGCAGCAGGCTCTCCAACCAAGTGTCCCCCAGGAAGCTTGTGACACAGTCGCACAATGTCTAGCTCCTCCCAAGATCTGCTTGCTGGCAGGAGATCATTGGCCAGTCAAGTGTTGGATTGCAGTCCATTGGGGGAGGCCTTTTGCCAATTGGAGAACCTCTCTAGAGGACACAGAGTCCTTGGCAGTCTCCTCCTTCTCACAGGTAATGACTGCCTGTTATTCCATGTGAGATGAAATGGCTGTCAGGCAGTGTCCCCAGAGACAGGGCTTCCCTCCATCTTTGCCTAGCTGCCTCCTGCAAGTGGGATGTGTTCAGCCCCTCCCCCCTATACCTCTGATCAAACAGTGTGGAGACAAAAATCAAAATTAAATTGTTTCCCTGTAGCGCAGTACAGAGGTACAATCACTTCCCTGGCCATGCTTGCTGCACTCTTGCTGATAAAGGGTCAAATGCCTTTGGCCTTATTCCCTGCCTGGGCACACTGATGGTGTATATCCAGCTGGCTTTCAATCAGCACCCACAAGTCCCTTTCTGCTGAGAAGTTCTCAAGCTACTCAACCCCAAGCCTGCAGCTCTGCCAGGGATTGTTGTGACCCAGAGGCAAGACCTAATTGAATCCAATGCCGTTGTCCTCAGCTCATCAATCCAGTCTCACAAGAATTCTCTATAGACCCTTCCTATCCTCCATCAGATCAACACTCCCACACAGCTTGGTGTCATCTGTGAAGTTACTGAGGATGCACTCAACTCTCTCATCCCAATCACCAAGAGGGATGTTAAAGGGGGAAGGCTGCAATGCTGAGCACTGGAACAAATCTAGCCAATGGCTGCCAGCTGAGTTTAGTCCCATATACCCAGCACTCACTGGACCAGCAAATTTTTCTCCCAATGAAGAGTGCACCTATCCAAGAAGTATTATATGAAGTTTAACAAAAAATAAATTTGCAGAGTTCAAAAATAACTTATTTGATGATTCTACCATGGATTTAGTAATACAGAATTTATACACCTGATGCATGGGAGCAGCAGTTAAAATTAAGAATGTGAAATGTTGCCATCCACTCCCTTCTCCAAAACATCTTTAGCTGATTGTGAGACTTTGTGTGAGGTATTCTATAAGTATTTTTGAAAGTAATTGTCTCTTTTGCTAGCTATTCTCATAATTAAATGTCTTCTTTGGTTTTTTTTCCCATACTTTGTGAAAATATTTTTTTCTGAAAATTTAGAATATTCAATGCAACATAACTTTAATATAAATCAAATCAAAGTTAATTCAGTTAGGATGTTCATTACTAGAGCTCGCCATCATGTATTGAATTGAAAAATATACACACAAACAGCTGAGTCAGAATTGTATTTTCTACTGTACCATATCTACTTAAAGGAGCTTGAAAGGGAAGTACAAAACACTAACAAAACATTCTAAAGTATAAAAAAATATGATGAATTATCCAGCCACAACCTATTCTAATTTCTTATTTCCCATGCTAGACTTAAATACTAATGTATTTTACATCCTTAAAACCCTTCCACATTCAAGTGAATGTCAGTAAATATAATGAATATGTATGTAATTAAGCAAGGAGTTAGTTCAATCTTAATTTTCTTTCATAAGGTACTGGATTGATAAAAATATGCTTTGGACAATGTAACATAGGAGATAAAGACAGGGTGTATAACAGAACTACAGAAACTCCAGGGATTTATCAGACTGGGTTAATCCAGAGCAATTCTGCAGAAGTCCTGACTTTAAGGGCTTCAACATATGATATCGGAGTCAGCTCAGAACATGGGATTTAGTGACTTAGCTGCTGTGTGAGTTTCATGTTGCAAGATAGTTCTTTCTTGCCAAAAGTCCAATATTTCAAATGTATATACTAAAGGAAGGTTTATGATGTGGATACTGATGGTTTCTAATTTAGAGCACTTTACATGAGCATTTTGCAAAAGCAAATGAACCATAAACACATTTTGGACAACCTTGCTAATTCATTCACTAGAGTAATCTCAAGCAGTACACCTAATACAAATAAATGCAACAGAGAATTATCTAATATTGCAATATTAAATGTAAATTTGTCTTTAAATGAAAATGTAAATGTAAATCAACCAAACCTCCTTAAAATGCAATAAATTTTAAAAGTCAAGGTTTCTCTGACAGTGCAGCATATATTTCCTGCCTTTTGTGATGGGTTAATTTATTTACTAAGAGTATCCAATATATTCAGCTAGAGCAGTCTGGTTTTGTGTTTGATAGCTGCTTATATGTGCTATTCAATTTCTTGTAGAATCATAGATGTCTAATTTCTTGATTATTGATACCAGAGATGCTTCTAATGGCAACAACTGAAAGAATTGTGCTAGGTGCAGCCAATGCATTTAGCTGAAAACAGATTTCCACAGGCTCCAAAAGAAAAGGGGGGATGGAAAGTGAAATGGGAGTTCATTTTGTGAGTGGCAGGTTGTGGCACAAAATGATAGGTGCCAAAGGCCAAGGCCAGATTTCTGAGAAAACAGGTTCTGTGACGGGTAGCACTCAAAGATAATAGTCTCTAATGGTTTGCTCTGTGAAATGTATGGCCTGGTTTTCAGAATAGTTCAGCATCCAAGGAAGAAAATGACATTTCCTTTATTCTATATCTCAGAAGTGTAAGCCAAAGCTTATGAAAAATCTAACTTTAGTGATGACTGACTACTTTATCAAATGTATCTCCATGTAACTTTGTACAAGGTCACACAAGAAGTCTATCAAAGTGGCTGGAACTGAACCTACATCTCTAGAATTTTGGCATAGTACTTCTTTTTGACATGCACAGAAATTCTGGGTAAGCACAACGCCATAAACTACTCTCAGTGAATGCATTTTCTTGCTATGACACAGTGAAAAGATAAAAAATCAGAAGAGAGATGTTGCATCAGCGTTTTTTAAAAGAATTTATGCATCTTATTTTTATTTTAGGTTCAATTTGCCTTTACGAGTTGGGGTGAAGAAAGTGATTTTTCTTGTTTGTTTTCTAAAAGATGTGCTAAATGGCCAGGAAATATGGAATACACTAGAGAGTATGGATACTTCTTAATTCATTGCCTCGCTGTACAGTAAATCTATTCCTTCAACAGCTTTATTTCTTTTATCCAGCAGGATTTCACCTAATGGATGGCATGGATATCAGATGGTGACTGTATAGTGAGTGATGTTACTAGGGGCAAGACTTATCACTGTGATTCAAAGTAAAGAGAAGCAGCCCTTTACAAATAAGTGCTTTGTAAAGAAAATGGGCTTTAAACCAAACATGTCTTTCATATCTGCAGACAAATTCATTGCTATGAAGGATGGAAACTTACAGCATTGCTTTGACCAAGTCATTCCACTTCACTCCTACCCAGCAACTCCAGCCCTGGGTTCATTCCAGTCCTGAGTGGAGGAAGTAAATGTAGCAAATTAGTAGCCCTAACATTGTGGGGATATGTATAAATTGTTCCAAATATACCCACGTACTCTTGTTAGTACTGCAGATTTGATGCAAGGCCAGAATGAATGAAGGTTAGCTAGTCACATTTTAACTGATGTGCTCTTTGATGGCATTTGCCTTCTAGTTTAAGCTAAGACATCAGGGCTTAAGAATAAGATAGATGTTCAAGAAAAATGGGGGGTCAGGAACTGTTTGGGGTTTTTTAGTCCTAGACAAACAACGAAAATTCTGGATGTGAACACAATATAAAAAAAGAACCAAGATATTTTCCTTGATCTGCAAATAGGAGATTCCGGACTCTGAATTCTCTGAATTTTTTTTTTCCTCCTTGAAAATTTATTACAATGATAAGGATTCAAAGTCAATAATATTAACTATTCTAAAAGTGAAAGAAGAAAGGTGGTATGAATGATGCCTTCAAAGTTTATAATTTAGAACTGGCTGAAGGAAAGAAATTCCAGAGAAACATGGGGCAGAGAGGGTTGTGGGGAAAGAATGGATAGAGAGACAAAAGACAGACTAACAGTAGAAATGCAAAGGAAAAAGGGATAAAGAGATGCTAGATGGGCAATAACTAGCCCATGGTGTGAGGACAAGCAGGCAGGCAGGTACTTTTCACTAGTCAAAGCTTAATGCGACATTGCCATATAAACTAAACATACTGAGATCACTTCAAGAGTTACCTTCTGCCTTTGTGTGTAAGTCGGATGACAGTCTCAGAAGACAAACAAATCCTCGATTTTATTCTCAAGGAACTGTAGAGGTGAGTTGTCCTTGAAAGAGGTTTTGTTTCTTGTTTAGTGACAATGACAACAATATGATTAATTCATGGCTGGGCAAAGTTTAACAGTTATTGTAAAAAACTTGCACCTCCTTCAGTGCACACACACATACACACATACCTAGAGACCATAACAGTTTTGATGCCTGCACTCAAGGCCATCTTTGACAAGATAAGGCTGCCTGGACCTTGTTTACAGCTGTGAGAAAGGGCTATGAATAATTCCCCCACTTCCCCACCTTGCGTAGGAGCCTTTGCAGCTCATGGTGGCATACTGTGCTGATCCAGATTGTGACTCACAGATTCAAGTCCCTGACTTGACCTCTTGGTCTCAATGAGAATCCTGGCCATCCCTGGTCACCATGAGGGACTGGGCCTGGTCATCCTGTTCCCTTGAGGGTGAACTGCACTTGTTAGGGCCATTTCCTGCCCTGCCCTGCCTTGCACTGACCTGCCCTGCCCTGCCCTCTGTTGGGGATATCCTTAGTTCTGTTTGCCCCAAAGAGCATCCCTCTGCCGTTTTCTGAAAAAATTTGATTCTACATCTCCTCTGACTTAGCTGACAAAAATTTACCTTTCTGCTTGAGATATGAAGCATTACATTGGTTTGTCACAGCTTACAGTATTTCTTCCCCAAAAGGAATTTCAAGAGTTGATTTTGCTTCTATTTCACAGTGTATTTCAGCTCAGTGAAGAATTTTATAAGGTAAGAATCATAGCATGTAGCTCTCAAAGATCTTCCCAGAAGGTAGCAACATGGTCATCATTGAAATATAGTCAAGATAATATGAATTCCTAAATTCTGATCAAAAATGGCAGGTATGTTTGAAAACTGACTACTCAGGCCAAGAAAGATCTTGAAAACCAATGTATGCAAGAACAGAAGAATTCAGGGAGGACTGAAAAAAAATCAGTGTATTCATAGTAGAAATATCTTATGGGTGAATATAATTCACAGGCTGTAAGGTTTTCATCAGTTTTCTGTCACTATTCAGTTCAACAAAACCTGCCTTTTATAACATGTGATAAAAACAAGAATGGATGCTAAGCTGCTGTGCTAACTGTGAGTTTATTGACCTGTAGTCTAAATCCAGAATAAATGCTGTGACATCTGTATCCACTGAAATCTTATTAATACAAAGTCACCAACAGTGAAATTAAGAACAGTGTTGCATAAGTTCCCAAATATCCTTTCATGCATTTGGTCATCTGAAGAATTCAGAAAGAGCTGACTGGTGATATTTGTGGCTTTTGGCATTTTTAGGGTGCCTTCATCTCCAGAATTTCAAACAATATCTCATACACTTTGTAAAACCTGGTTTAACCAAGGTTTATAGCCTTATATCAGGGAGCTGAAGTACATAGAGAACATTTTAGCCACCACACACAGACAACAGCTGCCAATTAGTGCTTCAGCACATCTCTAGATCAGAAAACCATGAAATAGTGAGGAAAGACAGAATGAAGAAGGAAGGAGGCAAATGAGAAGGGGAAGGGGAAAGTGAAAGGCGAAGGAGGAGAAGGGAAAAGGGAAACCTTCATCTCCTTCCACAGGTTCCTTCTTTCTGGAAATACTTCTTTGTGTTGAAACCATTGTAATAGATATGATGGTAAATTTGTGTAATAAAATATAAAATAAATGTAGTAAGTAGAATGTATTGGAAATGTTATATGTTACAACTTTCTAAAAGTAAGCCTGGATTCCTGGAATAGAAGGGGCGGTTTCCAAATACCCGGACGAGCTGTTGGAGACTGCAAAGTGGCAAATTATCACCCTGATTTGCACGAGAAAGAGAGTAGCTCGCCCAGATGTCCCTCCTTGAGTTAATTGAATCTTGTGCACCTGAAACATCAAGCCATCAGTGATAACACCGAAGGTGGACTCGGGACCTGAGCAAATCATCATCCTAAAAGAGTTGCGGGAAAATCCTTTCAGGACGTGCCCCGGTGCTGAGAAATCTGCTCAAGTTTCATCACTGAGTGAAAAGATTATGTGGACACAGTATCATTGCCGACAGGCATGAAAAACCCTATAAGAACTCAGACCAAAGCCCCTGCAAATCGTGGAACAGAGTGAGCTAACAGTCCTGCTGTTGGTTTGTCTGTTCCACCCAATATTCGAATGTTGTTTCCGTGGCTGTCCCAGATAGATTTCTAAATGGAAAAATAAAATTTATTTTCTTTTTATCTGCTTGGCGAATTTTCATTTATAACACCATGTATAATACACTTGTCCTCTCTCAATTGTTTCAATTTCATTGGTAGTACAAGTACAGAGCCTCAAAGAGCCCTGGCTTGTCAGACATGAATATCACACAAAATTGCAGATATAATGCTGACTAGTGAGACTATTGGAACATAGATCTCACCTGGAATATTCACATAGGTATAATCAAAAGAGTAGAGCTGGTGCTAGTGACCATTACAGCTATGGTTAGAAATGCGACATAGACATTGTCACATTCCAAATATTTACATCAGTGGCTTAATAGAAGGAAATTTCCTTTTTCCTGGTCTTTTCAGCAATTTCACTTCTTTAAATTACATGGCAATGTCTAACCATGACCCTTTAACCTTTTTTTTCACATGGGAGACCCTTAGAGAACAATCTTTCTCCACAGATTTTAATTAAGTTTAAAATTTTAAGAGAAAGATGAGTCATATGCTGTGTTAAATACAGAATATTCAGAAAAGTACAGGAAGAACAAATAGGTTCAGTAAAATAAGTATGATACTTTGAATACTTGGGAGAGAGAAGGGTCATAATGGATAGGACCTTAGAAATCCCTTACCTTGCTTTCATTAAAATACCTTTCTCCCACCTAGTTACTGGATGGAATGGTGCTCACAATCTGGGATTTCAAGTCTCTTTTCACAACCATCAGCTTCAATACATTTCCTGCCCTTCCATAACTATATTCCTGGTTAATTACAAGCCTTTGAAACTGACCCCTTTTAGTATAAAGTTAAGTAATGTAATGACAATAATTTACTCTTCCTGTCAGCATTGACAGAAAGAGTAAATTATTGTCATTATATTACTTAACTCCTAGGGTAAAATTATGAACCCTTTTCCCAACACCTGCCCACAGAAAACTGGTTTCATGGAAAAGGGCTATATTAGGGTAGCACCTTCCCTGTACAACCTGTTGATGAGTCCAGAAAGTCCTGAATTTCACTCAAGGCATTGTTAAAGGAGCTTTCTGGGTATCTTTGCAAAAGAGGGTCACTTTGCCCATGCAAAGGAAGATTTCCATAGCAGCACATTATTTTTCAAAATTGGATATAAGAGAACTTTTCAACTGCAAAATATTTATCATTAGGATTTGTGATAGCATCAAACCTTCTCGGAAATCTTTACACTAAAAAGGCCTACAAAGTGCTATTTTTCTTTTTTGTTTTGGTTTGGTTTGGTGTTAGTTTGGTGTTGGATTTGGTTTTCGGCTTTTGTTTTCTTTCGAGTTTTCTTTTGTTTTTTGGGTTTTATTTTAAACTTCATTAAAAATTTCCTTGAAATGTGTCTATTTCACTAATATATTGCTAGAAACTTTTTCAGGGGAATTTTCCTCATGTTATTTTAATTTTTTTTTTCCTTTTGCCTCATTTGAAAAAAGGAAACTTGTAAATAAAGACACAGCTAATCTTTCACAGTTTCATTTTTTTATGTGAGCTTTTATTCTATTTTTTTTTTTTTCTGATTTTCTTCTGGAAAATAACTCATGAACCTAGGAAATCCATATCTTATATCTAGAATGTTGAGGGGCTGTCTCAGTCCAGTATATGAGTTATATCCCTGGATTGAGGTTCCATTAGAAATGGTTATATATGGAGTTCATTAACCAATAATGATAATATACGGTTTTTAGTTTCAAACATGTATAGCTCATAAAGATTGCAATGTCTAAGGCTTTATTTCCCAAAATTACTGATTAAATGGTTAATTGCTTTTAAAAAGCAGCCTTCAGATAATAATTCTACATGTACACAAAAAAAAAACCAACAAACCCAAACAAAAACCAAACTCAAGGAACCTTCACAATAATACCAAAATTTTTTAGGTGATTTTTAATTTTTTTTTCTGGAAATAATATGTTCTTTTATATTTATATATCTTTGCAGAAGATTTTATAATTCAAGTGACACAAAGAATGGCATAAAATGGTGCCTCCTGACACAGAGGCAATTGCTGAGTAGTAAGCCTTTTCTTGTGGGATGAGTAATGCCTGAGGCATTATTCGTATGTAAATTATAATAAAAGCAGAAATAGAATAAAAATTAAAATGTATATGTCATATTAAGAATGTCACTACATATATATATAACACATACCAAATATATAAATTACTAGGATCCCAAAAAATAATAAAAATACTGTTGTTTGAAAGGTATCTGTCCATTGAAAGCACATTCTGGTCTTACAAGAACTTTCATTGCCACTGCACTTTCTGATGCTTCTCTAGGAACATAACAAAAAGCAATGCCACCACCAGTAAGTAATAATTTCTTGAAGGCAGCAACCTCTTTTTAAAAGTTAGTATAATTTAGGTAGATCCAGAGATGCTTAAGGTTAGTTTTAGCCTTTTAGAACCTCAATACCTTCCAGGTGTCTTATATTTAATATAGAAAATGGAGATATGTCTTCAGGACTGCCTTTTTGCCAAGCTAAATGCAGCATGATTCTATTAACTGTGTCTCCTCAGTATTTCCCATAAAAAACAGAAGGCATTACTTCACTATATATCTCCAAGGGCTGAAATAGTTAATAAATTGTTATTTGCTTTTAGAAATTGGAAGGGAATGTAACATGTAATGTAATGTATTCTCAAGAAACCTAGGCAATCATTATCCCTAATCCAAAATTACTCTGAACCTGAAATCTTTAGCAGTTTGAAAATGTTAATTTTCAGGCAAATCCTAGTGTAATTCTGGATAAAAATTGGCATTAGCTAAGGATTTAGAATTAGTTTAAATACACATAGATTCTGGCATAAAGAAATGAACCTTAGCTGATTTTCAGATAAAATATTCTGTCCTTAAGTAGGCATAAATTAAAAAAAAAAGCAAATAAAATGTATTTATCTTGATAAAGGTATAGTTTTAAAATATTATCAAGCTGAAATATTGTAAAACAGGATTTACTGCAACAATAATTTAAGGTAATAGCAAAGATGTCATTTAAGCAATTTGCAAATCGTATATTTCCTTGCTGTGTTTGCAAGATTACCTTGTAAATTATCAGGAACCATAACTCAAAAAGCTTTTGATTTACATTTTGAGACCTAAAGGCAAGAAAGGACACTATGGATAAGATGAATAACTTGATGATCTACTAGCTTCAATAAAAAAAAGGCTGCCTGTTCCCAACTGGCTCAAGTTAGCACCTGAAACATTCTTGCAAACTATCATATAGATATACTGCATGGTAAAAGAGTGTCTGGATCAGTCTGTGTGAAGTTTTTAAATTATATTTATGAATACATATAATTATGGTCCTCAGAATGCAAAACCTATATAGGTCCTGAGACCTATAAAAGTTCTGGATCGTGAATACATTGGTTAAAATAATTTTAATAATTAATGTATGTTTTTCAAACTAATTTTGTCTAATATTTCTGTCTATACCACAGGTTTATTTCTGTGGAGGCTGCACATTTCTGCTGAATGTCTGCTTCATTCCATTCAGGTTCAGCTCTGTCTGCAATTACTGAAACATCAGTGTGCCTTCTTATAGCATTTTAAGTAGTCTGGCTAACATCTGTTCTGTACTTATTTGTTCTTTTGTTTTTATTCTCAAAGAGAAAGAAATTGAACACTGGAGGTTTATTTATTTATTAATTATATTATTTTCCCCCTGTCTTTGTGGAGATTTCCAGAACGTGCTACTATGGATTTGCATTAGAAATCAGGATCAGGAAAGAAAGCATCCCTGTACCTGGATTAGATAACAGTAGGGATCTTGTTGATCCTCAGTTCCCAAGGGACACTATCTATAAGAATAAATAAACCCCAGGATTTAATCTTAGACAACAAACATACATTGTGCTAAAGCAGTGGAAGTGCTGACACCAGCTTTCATTGTGGGGTTAAAGATTATTTTTTCAGTAGTTTGTGCATAGTCTACTGACTTCCATAAAGACAAGGAAATCTGCAGATTTGTCTATCTTCCATATGGCAACCATGTAAAAAGGGAAAGCCAGGTGTGATGCTTTCAAGTAATCTATGTGTAGGGAAATCTGTTATGTGGGTACATAAAGCCCACCAATTTTCTTCAGTTCGTGTTGCAAATGTACACATCATAGAAGAAAGTATGTTTACTCTTGAAAAATAGTCCAAAAGTTGGTTTTGATAAAAACCTGTTCTTAAGAATACAATCTATGTGAAATGCTTATGCTTGCAAATATCAACCAGCAGTCTTCAGAAAGGAGGTTTCCAGCTGAGATTTAGAATACCTTTTTACCTCTGCTTGGATTAGAATAATCTTTGAATAACGTATTCTACTGTGGTTGGATGCTTAGGACACACATGCATTGATGGCACACAATGTTTGTCTACTCCCTTCTTATTTCCCTACATTTCAATTTTCTCATCTATCAATTTTCTGCAATTCCTTCTCATTCTTGTGTAGGAAGATACAGTTACAGCATAAACATGCCTTATCTTTCACTGGAATCTAGCAATCTCTGATGCTCAGCTAACTCCAGTATGAATCTCTTCTGCAGAGTCTACAAGGGTTTAGTATTGTTTTCAGATGATCTAAAATTCTTATAGGAATTGATTATGGCAACAAATCTCTCCACATTTATATGAAACTCAAAACTTCCCTTTGTGACCCTCCTTTTTAAACAGTAACAAATTTAAAATTCCTGCTATTCCTACTACTCTCTGTAACAGAAGAGAATAATGTAAAAAAATTACATTTCACAAATGAGAATAACCTTATTTAATTGTGAAATTGAAAGCTGCAGAGTTATTACAGTGATAGATTTAGTGCAAGAATATTCTTGCACAAATTGTAATGTAAATGTAAATGTAAATAATTACGAGTTGTCTACTCATGGAAAAACCTATGTCTTACAATTTCCTAGTCCTACATGTTCATGGTCCACTTCCCACAAAGCAAAACTTTTTGTTGCCTGTTGATAGGAAAACAAAGGCAGGAAATGGACTCTGCCATTTAGGTTATTAGAACAAAACCAAAACCAAAACCAAAACAAAACCACACAAAAAAGCAACCCACTCCCCCCACCCACGCAAAAACCAAAATCCACAAAACCAAAACAAAAAAAACCCCAAAACACAACAACAACAAGTGCCACCAGAAAACCCTCTCTAAAGAAAACAAGATCATTAAAAATCCAAGCATCAGTGTCTTTCATCAAATGGTTGTTACTCACTATTAAGTATGAAACTACAGGATTAAAATACTACTTCATGATAGTTTGATCTTGATTCTCTCAAATATTTTCCAATATTCCCTACAGGAAAACATCTGAATGTAGTTTGCTTTAAGAAAATAATGTGCAGTATTCAGGGCATTTCTTTTCCAACAAGGATGATTAAGGGAATATTTATTATGAAATTTATAATGCCAGGAGATGAAAAATTGTTTTCCATTATAAGAATGAATCTTCCAATAATTCTTTCAGAACAGAAAGCTATACTTCAGTCTTCTGTTAGGATATTTTTGTGCTGCCTTTTTAAAATTTTATTTAATTTTTTTTTTCTCTTAAGCATCTTTCCTTACTAGACACATGCTACATGATGCATTCTAGCAAGAAGGCATACTGCTCAAATGGTTCTTGGTAGCACTTAACATAGTCATAACAATGAATGGGAAGCAGTGGTTACATGCTAACTTAAGAGTAATAAATTAGACTTCTACTCCATAAACTGGAGAATTCCTCCATTTCCAAACAGAAGCACTTAACAAGAAAGGTTGACAAGTGCAAAAATATCCAGTAATTGTCCACAGATGTCTTTGTGGATGATGTCTTACACTTCAGATCTTCAAGAGACCTCCCAGTAACTAGGACCTTAACAGGAAAACTGACTGACTGCTCCAAAGTTAGTGGAAATAATTTTTCGTGCAACGATGTGTTAGCTGCAGGCATCTCAAAATACCTGGCACTCAGTCAAAAGCACTTTGAACTCCAAGTTCTATTATCACTTTGGCAAGGAGAGACTTTTGGGAGTGGGGTCTTAGAACAAGAAAAAATCTAAGTTTCTCTGCACAAATGTAACTTCTAATGGAATGTTTCTGACATAAAACTTGTTTTAGAGAATTCATTTCTATGAATAATACTCAAGCCTCTAAAGCAAACTGTTGTACTAGAGGCATATGCTAAAGATCTTGGATAACTTTTGCAATAAGAAATGTGTCAAATCAATTATATCATCAAAAGAAAGTCTTTGGAATAATATTTTCCCATATTTATGTCATCTGGCTAGCCACTTGTTATTTCTTAACAACAGGCCCGTGAATGCAGATGATATGAAAGGAAAACACAAAAGTGAGTGGGTTGGAAGAAACTGGACTTTTTCTTTTTCATGGATATTGACCTGGAGCTGTCTGAATGCCAAGAAATGTATCCAAAATTTTTAATGTAAAAACAAAATTTCCTTTGGTTGTCTCCTTTTACTGTGAAAATGAACATGGCTGAAATTTTCTTCTGTGCATGTGCAACAAACATTAAGCTACAAAGAACCTGAACAACAGTCTGGCTAGATGGCTAAACTAAATATCAGGAACCATAATAAAGTTGCTGTGTTTTTTTGAGGAGTTCCTTAAAATTCTTCCCCATACATGTGGTATGACAGGATTCAAGTGTTAAAATTCTACATTGGCTATCATTGCACATAAATTTTCCTTAGGAAAATTAAAGGAAGCTTAATGCAGGCAAAGGTTTAATTTTAAACACTGTCACTGGGAAGGAGAGTCGATATTTTTGACAATAGAAATCAAACTGATGCATTTACTATTTTTAAAGTATTCAATAACAGATGAAAGTACACTCATCCTTCCCTTCCCTTCCCTTCCCTTCCCTTCCCTTCCCTTCCCTTCCCTTCCCTTCCCTTCCCTTCCCTTCCCTTC
>JBBMKD010000115.1:44259131-44335726 GCA_037834095.1 Argya squamiceps | reverse complement strand
CCTTCCCTTCCCAGAACTTCCCAGAACTTCCCAGAACTTCCCAGAACTTCCCAGAACTTCCCAGAACTTCCCTTCCCGGAACTTCCCTTCCCTTCCCTTCCTTTCCCAGAACTTCCTGGAACTTCTCTTCCCTTCCTGGAACTTCCCTTCCTGGAATTTCTCTTGCTCCTGTGATTTAAAAAAAAAAAGAAAAAAGAAGGTAAAATCAGAGACCTGCTCTATAAGCAGTCAGAGTGAAGACTGGGGGGTAAGAAAAGGGGAAGATGAAAAAAATATTCCACTAACATTGAAAATTACCAAATATTCAACCATTTTTTATGAACTTCCTGCTCTGTTTGGAAACAGAGTGACAAGCTATAAGGATAAGAAAAACAAAATAATGGCAGTAAAAAGAAAGTGTTTCCCTCAGCTGTATGCTGTTAAACTACTTACAGGTAAATATTGATGTGAGCTAGACCACTATTATTACATTTTTTATGACATATTTGAGATATGTAACATAAAACTGGAATCTGCAGTTCAGTTAATAGACTCAACAAGTCCTTTAAAAAGTTACGTGAAACTAGAAAATTTAAAATGCTCGAGAAAGTAGAACTGGTACAGGGAACAAGAGGGATATGACTTGCGAATATGACATGCAGCTGGCGACCCCAGTTGATTTTAGATTGACAGCAGTAGGCAAACTGGGGGGAAAAGAAGCTTTCAGCAGCCCTGCAGAAATACAAGAGCTTTTGTGCCATTATTTGCACAAAGTAGTTCTCAGCCTTCTGTGGAGAATACCATCATAATTTATAGCAGAGGATCTCAGAAGCTTCAGAAAGCCTTTGGAAAAATTCTTTACTATTGTAGGGGATATTATGACTACAATGAAATAAAGCATAAGCATAGGAAAAGAGTTTAATGTTAATCAGTGAAGCACACTCTCTCAGATATATTTTAAAGAAGAGAGGTCACAATAAAATACAAATGGCAGTATTTATGACTTAGATCTTTTATGGATCAGATGCTCCAGAAGTGTCTAAGATTAAATATAAAAGAGGAAGACTAGGGAAACACATACAGTTATTTTAAAAATTCAGGAGGTTAGCAATTAAGAAACACATATGGATGGAAAACATGCAATGGAGTTTAAGAACCATTCTATGATCTAAGATCTTAATGATTTTGGAATTAGCTCTGGGAGTGCTCTTTCCAGCAAAAGAAAGAGCACTTCTGCAGCACTTCTGGTTCTCTTCTGCAGCCTTGTTGGTTCTAAAAGAGGCATCAACATGAATTCCTTTTGAAGTTTTCTTACGCCATGTTTTACAAATACATAAATTGGCAGAGACTGCTCATAGTCTTCCAGAGAAGACTTCTTCCAGAAAAGCAGTCTGAGCTCAATCTAATTTTTCCCATATGAGAGCAATGAAAAATAAAAAGCAGAGAAGATGGAGTCAAACAATAAAGTACATAAGTAGGCATTTCCTTTAGGTTTGTCCTCTTTAATTTTTCAGACTTTATTGTTAGATTAGATGCACAGCTTTCCCAGATAAAATCTTACCTCTCCATCTTTGAGTCCTTTGTCATTTTATTCTGATCACAAGGGAAAGAGTAATTTTAGAAAATTTATTGTGTTAGTACATGTTCACATCAAAGACACCAACACAAAGCCATTATCTATCAATTGTAACTTGAAAATGGATAATTAACCTCATTAGATGTTTCAGATTGCTGGTTGGTAAACGTAGAAAATGTCACATGACAATGAAGTTTTTCATCCACTGGCTTAATGGACAAACAAAAGGAGGGACACGTCAGTTTTTGTATTTAAGCAGGGACTGAACAAAACATGTCATCTAACTTCCTTCTCCTATGAGAAAGTGGAAAAAAAAATCAGATCACTCAACGTTTAGGAATCCAAGCAAGGGACATTCATTTTACCTAGTGATTATTTACCCAGAATTACTCTACATAAGTAATCACTAGGTATTCTTACACTTAAGGGCATTTTTTTTTCCACTGAGTTCTGCTCCCCTGACTACACAAGGCAAGTCTGTGATTTCCAGTGAAAAACTCTTCTTTGGCCTTACTTCCTTCTGTGAGACCAGTCTCCAAATTTGCATGAACACATGAGATGACCACTATATCCTGAGTCCTCTCATGATGCAGGCTACCTGCAGAGCATGAGGAAGCCATCTGAAAGTCAATTGTGTTCTATTTTTTTTCTGGGTAAAATATGGGAGTGAGTCTAATTTCCTTCTTACCCTGAAAATAAACAGCAAACCTATGTAACAATTCTAGATTTTTTTATGTGGGTCAATTTGTGTAAAAACCAGACCATTGTAAATGGAAGAAGTATGCCCTCTAACACATTGTGATTGCCTCAAGCAAGCAAAAGCTTGCTGCATTTATGTTGGAGGCCTTTCCCTCTGCCTCTAAAAAGCTTTATTTTAAGGCGTGAGAACAGAGAATGTCTGTAGGGAAAGAAGAAAAACGATTTGTCTGGGTCTTCGGGAGACTCTGTAAACCTTTGGATGTGGAATGAACTAATATCACCTATTCATGAATTTTTAATAGAGTTCCTTAAGCACCAGAGCACACAGAGCATTTACCATGAACATCCAGAGACCTAGCCTTTGATGGGAATTCATCCCAATACTTTCAGCAAGTACACTGCACCTGCAATGTGCAATTTCGGCAATTTGATTCTGCTGTTACCAGTAAAGGAACTATATTGCAAAAGTGCACATTTACTGAGGTACACTGGTTAGGTCCTTGTCTGGCTTCTGATGAACAGAAGTTGAACTTCCTACCAAATTTGTAACCTACTTGTGAAATAGTGACTATATCTCTTATGTGAGCTATCCCATACTGCATGCAAAAACATCAACTTTCAAGGAATGCATAAAAGAGACCAGTCTACTTTTTGGTTCACGTGTTATCTTCAAAATTAAAAATTAAAAAAAAAAAAAAAAGAAATGAAGAAGTGTTCTTTCTATGCATGATGAATGATCAATAAAGTCAATTTAAAAACCCCACAGGTTTGGAAACAAATGAGAAGGAAAAATTCCCTCATCCCCTCTTCATCACAATGCTCAATGAGTTAAAATTAGTCCATCAGAAGTAGCACCTCTAAACTGGGTTTTTGATTACCACTTCTGAGAAGACAATTAATTCCATTGTAAGATGAAAAAGCATCTTCAACTGTCATTGAAAACTTGAACTTGTTTCCCTAACTGAAACAGCTCTGTCCCAAAGAAGGAAGTCCTGACTAAAGAGTATTTTGAATTAACAAAAATAGTGACCTATATAAGGGTTTCCTTTTATATAAGGGCTTTTCTGTGTAATCATGTATATGCAATCCCAAACCATGTGATTATCTACTATGAGAGCTGTTTTCAACAAAACTTTAGATAACTATTTCTATTCTATTCATTATATAGTACCTGACTTTAAGTCTGAGAGGCAATTAAATACTTTTTTCAATGTATAGTTGCTTAAGTATTTTTTGAAGCTTCCCATTTGCCTTTCATTACTTAATTACTGTAGACATTAATTTTCCTAATGACTGTATCTCTTAAATGTCCCCTTCTGTGTTATTTTATTTATTATTATTATTAACAATTAAAATGTTTTTATATATTAAATATATTTTAATTTTTAAAATTGTTTTTGTGAATTAAAGTGTTAGAATTTTATTGATATGTCACCATAAGTGTAGTAGTATGTGTGTTTTCCCTAGAACAATTCACTGAACCAGTGGCTGTGCTAGAGACCACTCAACAGTGAAAAACCAGCACAGTAAGCATTAGCAATTTCCAACCTGGATTCCACTCTTATGGGATCCAAATTTGGGGATTTTTCCAATAAAGGCGTATGAAAATGAGGAAATCAGGGCCGTGGATGTGTTCTGTTGTCGTTGCCATTTTCTGCACACATTTAAAAACGAGGAGGAAGTCAGTGTTCTTATTTTGCATAAACCCCAGGACTCATTGGTCCCACTTAGTACCAGTTTAGAAAAGATTAATTTCTCCACATAGCTGATCTAAATGTGTGAGGTTTGTGTTACAGCATGAGGGAGCACCACAACAGGGAGCACTCACACATGTGGGAGCACTCCTGTAAGACTCTAAGAGCTGTTTCACTGTCTACTGGATCCTGGCTGTACCAAATTCTTCATAATTTGCCACTCATTTAATCATTAAGAGATTAATTAATTAGTGTTTTTCCCTTGTTGTATTTCAAGTGGACTATATGTTTCAGTCCACTACATTCAATCCCTATTTGTGTTACAATAAATTGACTCAAGTGTCAATATGGGGTGGCAATATGGCTGTAAGACTAAATTTCCACATTCAGGGTTTGGGATTTTCTGTGGATATTTTTAATTGTTTCTTTTTTTACTTCTTACTGCTTGCTATTCATGCTAATGAATGATAACCTTGACAAGACCTTTGCATCCACTCCTCTGATTATTTGGATAAAAACCACAAAATGCCCTTCCTTCTATTCTGACTAGCCATACAGTCAAATCATGAGCAGCATACCTCCATCTGTATAGGACACATGCTTTGGTGGCAGACCAAAGCACAGCATTATAGACACTCCAGCTGTAGTAAGCTAGAATTTTAACTCAGGGGAACTCGTGCTAAAGGTAGTACAAAGAATGCTCTGTCCCAGAAGGCTGAGAGACAATGCATAGTATTTTGTTTTGCAAGCTCAGTATACCATTTAGTTTGCATCTCCTAAGAAGAAAATGGCAACAGAGAGGTGACCAACATATAGTTGTAATGCAAAAGTTGTCACTACCAAATGCTGAGAAAGCTGAATAAGAATCACAGACAGGACCAACTGCAAGTGAAAAGTTCATAGATAGGAAAAACTCCTAAAACTTGTATTGTGGAAAAGATATTATTTAGCCCTTCATGCGTTAGGTTGAGTCCAGCAAACTTTGAGAAGATAGAGGAGCTCACAGAAAGACTCTGAAAGTGATCCATTTTTATACATAATTATTTTGTCATACCATTTCACTGCCTACTTTAATAAGAAAGATTGCCTGTCTCCCTTGGAAGATTTGTAAGTATTACAATTTTTGTATTGGCAGAAAAATTTGGAATGCATGTGGAAGCTCATGTGTGATATGGAGTGTGTTTGGAAATCCATGTATACTCTCTATAATTAAAACAAATATAAAGAACACTGGCTTTTCAATTCAGTTTTTTTGGGGGAGGTAATGTTCCATTTAAGAAGAATGGATAATATATAAGGAAATAATTAATTTTTCTATTTTCATGTATCTTGAAACAGTTAATTAAATCAGAACTATATCTTAACAAAGGACCTCTATATCAAAGCAAAAGTTTATCTACTCTATCTCATTAACAAGGCACGAAGTAAAGAAATGAGAATGTTAAGCATGAGGCTTTTCCTTAATGAAAGTTTATCTAAACTGTCATGTAACATTAAAAAAAAAATTTTAAATTCTCATGGCAGATAGAGCTCTCTGGAAAATTCATTCTATATGCTTCAGTATGTTGGCTTTTAGTATAGTGTAAGGTTCAATTTATCTATACTCAATAAGAAATAAGTCAATTTTTCATTTTCTTTAGCTTATTTGAGAAGTCAGGTTTTGTATTTGTTCATCGGTAGGAAATTATTTCATTCACTATTTTAATTATTTCACCAGTTATTTGTATTAAAAAGAAAAAGAGTTTTTTCTACTACTCTTTCATCCACTATTTAATATTAATAGTTTATATTCACTGCAGCTGGTCTTGAAAGTTACACTGTACTTTTTCTACGCTTTGGTGGAAAGGTCTAATACTTCCCAAGCTTTAAATACACTGTTTTGCAGTTGTTCTTTTTTATTGTTGAAAATAAAGTCACTTAACAAATACAATTACTCTTGATCAATTGCTTTTATTCCCCATCCAAACAATAATTTCAAAGTGAAGTGTGGTCATGGGCCTTTGCAGAAATAGTTGGTTTAAGCTTAAAAAAAAAAATAGCTTTTTTCCATTCCATTAGCATGGAGATTTTTTTTTTATCGAGAGAATCTTACAAAGCCTCTTAATTGGTAAAATGATCCTGATTTTGTGGTTGTAGGACCATTCTTAGTTAAATAATTTTCTTCCTCACAATGACCACTCATATAACTGGGTAGCAATATGAACAGGAGGTAGGATCAATGGGAAAATTTCTAGAGCAATAGATTATTCCTTTCAACAAATGTGGAGCCCATCTATTTCTTCTCTCTGTCCCCTCTTTCATGAGTAATTTGTCTTGAACAGGCTTGCTGTTACCAGCAGTACCTTCTTTTAAGTACAGTTACACGATGTTTTCCAAACCACGGAATAGACATAATGGCAAGGCACAGATAACTTCTGTAAAGGATAAACACCACAGCGTGGTGTTTAAGTCATGCATTATTGAAACTCTGTTTCCCAAGGAGCCAGCCAATTAGGGTCATTAGTGACTAGTTTGTTAGTTTCCCATCCTGAGGCCAAGCTGACATTGGATAACTATCTAATAAAAGTTTCTGCCAGGAAAATGGTTTTATTTTGAAGACTTAGTAAATAGCTTACTGTAACAATGTTTAATTTTTGAAAAATCTGGACAAGAAATACAGGAGAGATGCAGATATTAGGAACCAATTATGACAGAAAATTAGTTATGTTTACTAGTCTTTATGAACTGGCTTTCTATTATTCAGAACAAAGAGCACTTTTTATTTGAGAGAAATAATTAATAAGTAGCATAGCTTCACCTTTCCTGCTGCTCTGTAATGTTTTGTTTTCTTGCAGCCATCTATGCATTTCAGGTACAGACCAAGGTTATCTGTTGCTAGTTATTTTTTAGTTAAGCATCCTGTACTTCCATTCTTGGCCTACTGAAACAGGGCAGAAGGAGTAGCTACTCCTTCTCATAAGCAGTGATTCCTTATGTTAAAAACCAAGTTCACCTTTTAAAGACTGTTATGAATATTCAGAACAGAAAAAGGTATTTGAATAATCCATTATTGAAAATAGTATTTTGGCAAGCCAATGGGTGAAAGTATGAATTGAATGAAAATAAGTACACTAGAAGAGAAAGATGCCAGTAGCTCATAGACAAATTAGTTCATTTAACTATACTTAAATATCTGCCTACATGTTTGTCGTAAAAAGAAACATATGGTAATATCCTCATGTTCTATGGCAATACGACAAAATTAGACACTCATTCCATAACAGTAAAATAAAATACTGGAAATTTCTAAAAGTCCTGAGAGCATTGTATTTTTCTCTTTTATTAATCTTGTTTTAAATTAATATATACTCTACTTGTATTTACTCCTTGAGACTTACACCAGGCTCTAATCAATTGTTAACCTTTCATATCAAAGTGTGCTTAAGAAATCATGGACTCCCTCTTTTGCAAAAGTTATGTACTATAATTGCATAGTTGTATATTTAGGCCTAAACAAGGCAGCAAACAGCAGAAAACAATATTGAAAATAATGGTGCTGAGAGTAAGTATTCATTGGCACAGCCTGAGATACAAGAACACAACAATATTGACAGTACTGTGTCTTTTGAATTTATTTCCAAATTGTTGATGTGAAAAACAGTTTAGTTTGTTAAAATAAAGTGTCATCACAGACGCATGAAGAAGTTGAATTTTATATCCGTAAAAAATTTATTTAAATATATGAAGTGTGTAAATTCCTACAGGTGTCTCTTTTATGTGTTCTTTATGCTTTTTTAAGGCTTTTTATATCAAATAACAGAACAGAACAATATTACGTGATAAAAATAAGAAGATATTAGAAAATCTAAATGATAAATAGCATAGCAAACAATTAAAGGGAAATCCTTGTTAGAATTTGTATGTCTAAAACAATGAATTATCTTTTTGTAATCTTTTCAAGTATACAAAAAGATTGCATACAAATTTTTAATGGGAAAATCAACTAATAATTTTTAATAAGTCATATTAAAGGGTGCACCTAGCTGTGATAATTGTCTGTCCTCATTTCCTTGAGATTAAAACAAACATGGTCAGAGAACCTATGAACCATTAAGCAGATAAAAGACAAATGAAATTCAGACCCTTTTGAATGTATGGCCTATATTGCAGGAAAGCATCTTCTGTATAACGGGCTTTCATATCCAGGAAGACAATGAATAAACTCCTCAGGACTGTTTTTCCTTCTAACCAGCAGCTAAAAGGAGGAACAACTTTTCTCACACTCTTACAGACACCAGTTCTCAAATTCTCCTGCCATATGTGCTGGAAACTTTTTTTACTTGCATTTTACATAATCATTCAATTTCACTAAGGAGAATCTGCTGTCTGCCTAACCCTTTGCAATGTACTTGCTTTGAAGGGGTTGGGTCCATTTTGTTATACTGACATTAATTCATATTTGGAAGCTTGAAAGGGGAATCACCAGAGGAAAGCATTAATCATTTTTTTGAGTTTAAAATCTGGTCTAAATTTTATATTTCTTGTAAAAATGCTTCTTTTTCATTGATCATAGCAGTAAACAAGTACCCCTACAACACCTACAACAGCACAAGAAATTGTGAGCTTTCAGCTCTCATATCAGCGGTTAAAATAGACAGGTTCTAGGTAATTTAGAAGGATGTGGGTTTTCATGTAAAACTGTATAAGGAGTATATGACTTTGATATTACTGATTCTACTTTCAATTAATGTTGGAAAGGAGTGTTCTTTGGAATCTTCATTCAATTCCTCCTCAATTCAAAACACTTTTCTGCCTTATTATATAATGTCAAATAAAGGCTCACTTCTGGGTGATAGTGATTTCTGAGATCACAAAATACACTTTTTGTATTACAGCTTACTTTCTGATATATTGACTTAGGAAGTAGATCTCTTCAAAATGAGCCCCTGAAAATAAGCACATTGTTCTACTCATACATTTACCATCTTTGATAAATCCGAGTGAGAACTGATGAAAGTCATTCTAAAAAGATATTCATTTGTTCCATGCCTGTACATAGAGTCTGCTGAATAATGCTCTACAAGGGATAGCACAGACGTAACTTTATGATAGTTCAGATTCTTCTGATCTAGCTTTGAGAGTGAAGAAGAATATAGCTGACTCCCCATTGTCAAGGCTATAATTCTTGTAGTTGATTAATTTGGATGCTAGATTTTGGGGTTTCTTTTCCTTTTTATAATTTATTTCTTTTGAACAGACTTCTTTCACTTTGAAGATAACCTAATCTGATCATATTACCTCATTGTAAGTCAAAGAGGATATAGTAGTTGTTATCCTTGACTGGATAAGACATCTCGGTTAAGGAAGAAAATGGTCTACAGTGAGGAGAACCTGGAGGGTCAGTACAACAGCATCAGGCAAGTATACTCCAAACATTTACTGTGTCAATGTGTACTGTACTCGTGGGCATAAAAATCTCCTAGCTTTATAAATACCTATTTGTAGACATAATTTTATTTTCCAGGCTCTTGTCTTTATGTGGAAGAAGGTCTGCCACAGTCATCTAATGCATTGTAAGTAGGCATATTACTAAGGGGTTCATACCAGGCAGGTTTCCAAAAATATCCTTCTGCACATTTCCTTTCCCACGGACATGAGCATTAACTGAGTGAACTAGTGGAATGTAAAATAACTGTCTTCTTGTGCCATGGATAAGCTTGGAGTTCAGTACTTTCAGTTCTCCCAGCACTGAGGCCCTCATTTCAGGTTACCCAACTGTAAACAAAACAAGTTCCCAGTGGGAGCAGCTGTGTGCCTTATTTCCCCTAACACTATATTGACAGTTAGAGCCTTCCATGACTTGAAATCTCAGAAGCATCTACACACTTTTTAAAATCTTCCCCTAAATCCTTTGGGGTCCAGCTCTCCACAGGTCCCCCAGAAATTCACAGCTAGGGCTTCCAAGGAAAAATTTCACATGTATTTATTCAGCACTTACTGAGAGAAGATGATCCAGCAGTTCCTTATTCAGCTCATGACACTCTTCTGTACAGCCATCCAAAATGTTAAATTATCCTGGTATATCCCTTTTGCATTTGTTTCTCAGTCTGTAGATCTGTGACAGTCTTTCTTGACAGATAATGATGCCCTATTTTCCAGCTGCACAGGAGATCTTGTAGGCAAAATGTTCTCATTTTCATGTTTCTCCCATAGAAAGGAAGTGTTTTCCTGTTCAGGGGATCATGTTCAACATTTCTGATCAGTACAAAGTGAAGCACTAGAGGAAGCAGAATTCTGTTAAGACTCTTTGGCTCTGAGTAATCACGAAGAGCCAATGGTGCCAGGAATAAATCACATGAAGAGAAATACTTTCAGCATAGGAATGGAGCTGTGAAAACCTCACTAGAATTGGAATGCTCCAGAAACACAGAGAACAACTGGAGAAGATTTAAACAGTGCCCAACTTTTGGGTACAGACATAGGACTACAGAATAAGGGAATAATTGCAGTTTTAAAAAGCAACAAATCTTCAATTCTTAATGGCTGTCTGCTCCTAGCTTATGCAAAACACATTAAAATATGACCCAAATCAGCAAACCCCTATGGTTTTTCTTTTTATCTCAGCCATACAAACTTTTTGAACAGCAATTTAGGGATATGCACTAGCCAATACTCCATATTCCATTGCATTTACAAAGACTTAGGTGCATACACAGAAACATTGAAATGCAGGTCACCTGTCAATGGTGGCCAGTGTGATACCAACCAAGTTATTGTAATCTTTTATACTGATTTACAAAGACCCTCAGCAATGTGACCCTGTGAGGGACTTAAAATGTAATATCAGATTTTGCGATATCTGATTTTAAAGACATCCTCTATCTTAGAGTTTTTCAACTTATTGCAAGTAAACTAATTATGAAATTCCTACCTGGTTCTATGAGTAGGAAATAAGTATGTTAAACATGTAAGCAACACCCATCACCTTGACAAGAACAGGAAACCCACATCAAAACAGAAAAAAACAATCAAAAGACAAGCAGTGAAAGAGAGTAAAGATCCAAACTTGCCATTTTGAGTCTGATGAAATCCTATTATACATGGAAGATTTTGTTTGGAAATTCATGCTATATACCCAAGCTATTGGAAAACATATATCCACATTTGAATAAGCTACATCATATTCTGGTTGGAATCATTTGTTATCAGTTGAGTGAAAAAAAAAAAGGAAAAAGAAAAGAGGAATAAAAACAGGCAAGTTAAATCTCCTCAGTCCTGAGGAGCTGAAATTAGTAGCTGCTTGTTGCTTACATTTACTGGATGTTTAGCACTCCAAGCTATGAAGGGGGCTCAACTGTGGCAGTATTTTTTTAGCATTTGCTATAGAGAGGATATAAACTTACAGCTGAAAAGCAACAGTTTGCACTTCTGAAGGAAGACCACCCTTTTTCTGCTTTTCTTTATGACACTGAAAACTGCTAACTATCCATGTAATGTAAAATTTGTAGTTTTCTATGTGTCTCATGTTACAATGTAAGATGTAACCAAATATATGTATCCTATTACCATCTTCATAAGTGTTAAAAACATGTGGGGCAGTGTTCTACATCTCTTTCATGACTTACCCCTGATAAATCCCATGGGGGGCCATCTCTGCTAATGGGCCGTCAAGTCCCACTCCATGTCAAAAATTACATCATTGCATTGTGAGATGCTCTGCCAAGAGGAAGGAAACATTCCTACCTACATGGATATAATCTGAGGTAGGAACACCACAAGCAGCACTACCCACTGGATTCCCAGAGGAGAAGAGCTTTGTAATGAATATTGGACTTCCAGAAAATAACCATACTTCACAACAGGATCACTGCTTCAACAGAATCATTCCAACAGGACTGCATCCACCATTTGATCCAACTTCTACTACCACCCTGACCAGCAGGGTGTCAGGTCACACCCTGTCAGTTTAAGCCAGAATCCTGTATTATTGCATTTATCTTAATTTTCCTATTAAATTCTAACTCTGACTTGGGATCTTCCACTGGTTTGCTTTCAAACTAGTACACTATGATTTCTGGTATAGTCCAGCTATCAACTGCAATACTTTGGGAATTCTAATTCAATGCAATTTGGTTTTCTGAACCAAACCCAACCAAACCAAACCAAACCTGCAGAAAGCAATCTTTCTATGTCCCTATGGCCCTAACAAGTTGTTAACCAAAATGACTTCAGAGATGGACAAATGAGGAACTAGTAATGGTATTTTTCCTGAATGGATTGCAAAATATAGAAATACTAGTTTTGTGAATATAAAAAATGACGGTACAAAAGCTACATCAGGTGGATAATGGAGCAGGGTTTCTTTGGCCTTCAGGTATTAGCATTTAAAAAAGAAAATAGAAATAAAACCTGAAATAGTGTACCTAAGGTAAGACACAAAAGAAGATGTAGAGATTTTTCAAAGTTTTTTTCATTCTGTTTTATGTTTCTGTCCGGTTGCCAATGTTTAAATAGGACATCTGGATAAAAATAAGAAAAGTTAGAAATGCTTTGCTTCTTATCTTTTATTTAAAAAAGAGGAAAAAAAGTTTGAAATGAGAAGGAAGCAGAAACAATATTACCTACTGATAGCAGGACAGAATAAGGTATCTTAGGATAGCTTTTTTTTACTGTCTGTTGAACCAGGAAAAAGAGGGTAGAGATAGGGTAGAGACTTTACATTTAATTGGCAGAGTTTTTCTGGTTTCATTTCTTGTCTAGAGATTTTAAGAAGAAAGGAAATTATATATATGTACATTTTTCTGAAGACTTTAAAAGGAAATTAAAATGCACATTAAAAAGAAAACGTTTGCCTCCTAAAGATGCTTCTTTCATCTAGATAAGGTAAGGAGATGCCGAATGATAAGAAAAGGTTACTTTATCTAAGGTGGTTATTGCTTGCTCAATGGATTATACTTTATTGTTATCTGCAAAATTTTTAAAAACTGTGTTTTAAGAAAAGAAAGTCCAGAGACTGACTGCCAGAAGACACATTCACAGTTTCAAGTTTTTGGAAAGCACAAAAAAGCGCAGCCACTAGTCATACCCATACATCTGAGAACAGGCACAAAAACCTCACAAAATACATTAAATACCAACTCAATAATAGCATAGTAGAGACCAGACACAGTAGAAAGTGTCTCTCATAATGGTCAATACTGGGATGGATAGAGAGTTCATACCCTCAGTTGTGGTTCTTAGCTGGCCTGAGAAAACTTTTCCTTGTGCCTTAGGCTGAAAATTATGAAAATTATGAAAAGCCAAGGGAGAAGAACCTGTGTCTACAATTAGGACAATTCCTATGTGAATTTTCAACTAGGTAGAAATGTGCAACATGAGGCATGGCTATCTCGCAGTAGACACACAAACAATATTCTCTACATAAATCCAATCTCTTCTACAACTTCTGAGCATAAACTCTTAGATATTCAATACCTTCTTCTTTCACATGAGAGTTATCCCTGATTAGTGTTCATCACAGAAAAAGAGAATTGCATTGTCCTTGTGAATTGCATTTGACCATAGTGACCACTGATGATAAAAACATCTGCCAGCTTTTCAAAAAGCCCCAAAACCAATGTCTCATAAGATGATCATCATGGTATTTACTGCTTACAAATCTTCAGATTCAGGTTGTCAAGCATCCTGTCCTTCCAGTCTTGTCATCTACCACTGTCACATGCCAAGGAACTGTAAGCTGGTACAGAAACTGTACCACTGTAAGTGGTACAAAAACTATCAGATCAGTCCTGATGCTTCTGTTCTTTGAAAGTGCAAATTTCAGCTTACTGCTGAACAATTTCTGACTTCTATTAAAAGAATGAGGACACATGCCAGACTAGATCAGAACTGCACAGAATCCATAAGAGTGGATCCATAAGAGAGCATCCATAGCCATAATGGCTATGTTCTTAATCTTGTCTTAAAACCAAAGGGCTATATGCAAAACAAAACAAGAATAAAACAAAAAAACAGTCTGAAAATGAACAATGTAGAACTTACTCATTTTATAAATGAGTGTATCAAATTCCTTCAAGAAAATGATACTGCAGGTAACCTCTATTTTACTCTATATACATGTATCTAAAGCACACGGAAGTCACAGGAAAAGGCAAATATTCCAACACCAGTGGGAAGCACCAGGAATGGTGCTGTGAACTATGCATGTTTCTTCGACATTATTTCTTGATGAATGAGGACTATCTCTACTTGAGATGTCTCTGCAGGAGTCTGATGATATTTCAGTCACTAAGATATCAATGGTAAAGAGGAGACTAGAATAGAAGAACATTTAAACTAAAACACTTGAGTTTGGTGAGAACTTCTTTTAGTGTCCATGCTAAACTATGCAGGTAATGTTTTAAATCACAGTACAGGAAGAGCATTAAGCATCCATTTCATATATACCTAATGACAGGAAAAATAGGATCTTTTGAAGAGATCTAGCAGGTAATGCAAGCCCTTCCTTCAGCTTTAAAATGAAGAAATAGTTGCAGCCTAGAGGACATTAGTTGTTGGAAGCTGTGTCCTTGACAGCTTACATACTAGTATCTATCACTGAGATATCTGCTGTCAGGGACTGGCAGGCATAGAAAAGAAAGTGTTCAGACTGTTTTTAATGCTTCTGGCAAATACAAACTCTTTTTGGTTTAAGTCCACTGAGGACTTGAACCAGTAACATCCACAATGCAGACAATCCTGACAGTGCAAGTAGTTGATACTGTAATTTAACGTTTTTTTC
Source organism: Argya squamiceps (assembly GCA_037834095.1). NCBI lineage: Eukaryota > Metazoa > Chordata > Aves > Passeriformes > Leiothrichidae > Argya > Argya squamiceps. Next base: position 44,321,019 of record JBBMKD010000115.1, on the reverse strand, counting down.
TTGGCATAGTTGAGAATCCCATACTTCTGTGCTGAAATGGCTGTGATATTTTTGTTCTATTGTTGTTGTTGTTTAGTTGCTTGGGAGAAGAGCTTATTAAGGGTTATTTTAGGGTTTAAGAGAGTTTGATATGTTTTTCTGATTGTTTTCTGGTGGTGGTAATTTGGTTTGGTTGTTTTGGGGTTCTTTTGTTTTGTTTTTTTTTTTTGAGGGATCTGTTTGTTTCATTGCTTGTTTTTTGTTTTATATAAGCCTTTAGACACTGGAATGACCCTCTTGATAATTCTGCCTATATCTATAGATTTTCTGGTTCCATAAAATAAATTAATGCTTTAGGAAAGTGTCATTTAGATGCGTTTGAGGCAGGTGTCTTTGTAGCAGCTCTTTCTCTCACATGTAAAGATTTCACAGAATCATTTAGGTCAGAAAAGACCTCTTAGATCATCAAATCCAACCTTTGACCAATCAACACCTTGCCAAATATAAAATGGTACTAGGTGCCATGTCCAGTCATTTTGTGGACACCTTCAGGGATGGTGACTTCACCACCTACCTAAGCAGTCTGTTCTGATGCATAACACCCTTTCAGTAAAACAATTCTTCCTGAGAGATGTAGAAAGATAAAGTAGTATTTCTCAGTCCCCCATGGCTGTTAAGTTAATTTGGTATGAGAAATAATTTCTTTTAACTTCATAGGTTTCTGCCCAGGTCCTAGCAGCTGAAAGATTTTAAAATCTGACTACGTTTAAAATCAGATAATAAAATATAAAATTTTATTAAATTACTGTCTGTAATCTGCAGGATCTGAATTTTTCCAGTGGGTTTTTTTAATGTGTATATGTTTGATGCTTCTAAACAGTGTAATTGCTAGGAATGATATAGATAGGAATGGTGTTCTTATAACCCATATTGTAAAATTTTTGTTTTGTTTTGGCATGAGATTTCAGCTTGTTTGTCAGATCCTTCTATGGAGAAATTTTCTAGCTAAAGAAAAGTAGATGGAGTTATGGAGAATTTTGGTGAATATTTTGTTTGCAGTTCAGTTATATTCATTCTGCTCTAGTGACTAGAGGCAAGTGATAGAGGTCAAAACATTTCAGGTCTTTTGGACACAAAAAGCTCATTCAGTCTAGATAGAAATTCTGTTATGAACAAGTCTCAACTACAGAAACATTTTTCCAAACTCCCTAAAAGTTTTGTGTTTTCTCAGTGGATTGTGTTTAAGCATTTTTGTATAAATCTATGCCTTGTTTCAAATGAAGACTGCTTTGAATATATATATGTGGCTCTTGGTATTGCAGCATCTAATAAACAAGACAGAGCATCTGGTTTCTATGATTTCTTTATTCAGTTCAATGTTTATGTCTTGATGTTCAATGTAAATGTGAAATTGATTACTCTAATCCCATACATTTACTAGACTTTATTTAAATGGAGCAAACTTTCTTCTCCAGTAAATGATTTCTGCAAGAGATGGCAGAAATTGCAGTAAGACACGTTCTGAAGACTTTTAATCTTTACTTATCTTATTGCAAAAGTAATTTGTTGAAGACCTTCTCCAGAAGTAGATGCAGGTTAATAGTTCCTTCCAGTATTTCGAAACTGATTGATTTTATAAAGCAGCTGCATGTTCCTAATCTTTTAACTGCCAGAGGATACTACTACAAGGGGAAACTAAAATTGTTGCTCACATTGCTCAATTTGCCGATGGTGACTAACGCTGCATCACCAATGGGAAAAGTTTTAAACTACACTTTCTACTTGTCTTACTAAAAAGTCAGCTACAAAAAATCAGAGATTTTTTTACTAGAGCAACAGGTAACAAAGATAGATAGAATAAAATCTGTCAAATAGCACCGCATAGCTTTCACTGTCTTTGCATTTGACACTTGCTCTATGCTCATCATTTTCTACAGAGTATTTCTTGCATACCTAGAAGGTAGCTACAAATTTTCAGTCTGAATAAAAATGGATTTGGAGAAATTAGGATCAAATTTTTGATATAGAAGTATTTATTGTATTAACAGGAATACAAAACTGACTCTTGAAGAATTCCTTCTTTTTCAGCACACTTTTTTTTCATGCTTTTTTGTATGCTTTTAAAGCTTTTTGTAAGGTAGGGAAATTTGGATAGCAATCTCTTTCTATCTCCAGATTCTCACAGGTATATATTCTTATCTGATGCTTCAAGAGCTTTAATGATATTCTCACACTGTGCTCTCTGGGAAGTATTGTATACATAATGAATTTGAGGAATTAACTTGACTTGTACACTGTTATGAACACTTGAAGGTTTTGTTGTTTTCTTAAATCATTTTTAAGGACAGATGGTAAATCGTTTGTGGTACCTTCCTCTGCTAGTCTTCCAAATTAAAACTTCAATTCTGACCAGATAAAATGATAAAACTAAGCCAAAACTGTGAACTCAAGTTGTATGCTTCAAGGACATTTCCTAATTATACCAAGATATGAGTGTAAAAGCAATAGCAGTAAATAAAACAAACTTGATATGCCTGCTGAGAAAACTGAAAGGTAGAAAAAATTGCAAGGAAGGGAATGACACTTGGAGGCAGAATTATAAGGAAGAATGTTCTCTCAGTGCAGGGAGCACAGATATGAAGGCACAGACCTGATAATTTTCTCTCTAGCACAAGCTCCCAGGGCAATAGGTGCAAGTTGCAGGACGTCCTTTGAATATGGGGGCGGCGGGGAGAGAGAAGGGATAGTAAGAGGATTTGGTATGGATACTCAGGAGGTTGTTAACTTTTTGTAGTGGAAGAGAGAAAAGAGGAATAAGAAAACAAGGCTGTTATGGCTCACTGCCAGACCACAAAAGCCTTGGGACCTAAAAGCAACTCTATTTGATGGGCACTCAGTACTAAGAGACCACAAGTGTCTCTTTTAGATTTATCCAAGTCCAGTTAAGAGGCAATTAGGTTAATTAATGAGGCTAAATAATTACTTTTTTCTTGGCAAGATTTTCAGCACAACAAGAAATTGCTCAATTTAATTCAGAACAGTGATGTTATTTCCCAAGTTCTGTACAATCTTGGGGTTCACATTATTTAATTTTATGAATAGTCCCAAGTGTCTCATACCTACTTTGATCCTGATAGTTACTTTTAAAACACAATCAAACACCTTTCAGTACAAGATCTTATTTTCCTTCCTTTACTCGTCTTCTTTTGCCTGCAATCTGAGGCCATAGATAGGAAAAAAAAAATCCATCATAAACAAATATTCTTATAGAGAATTCTTTTACAATAGTCTTTGGTAACTCAGCTCTAAGAATAAATTTACTACAGTGTTTTACTGTTTTGTAGAAAAATACTTGCTGGACAAATTCTTGATTCAATTGCATCTCTTAATTTTATTAAAATTTCACCAGCCTTATATGTGTAGTATTTCTGAATAAATTTAATGATGTCATAATTCTTTCTGTGATAATATGTTAAATTGTTTTTTCTTGAACTAAACATGATTGTATTCAAGAGAGAGTTCAAATTAACTGATTATTTTTATCAATGCAATTTTACTTGTTCTGCACACTAAAAATTATGCTGAAAACAAATGGGCCTTTGCAAAAGAAAACTGTTCAGGCCTTTGCAAAAGAAAAAACGAAACAGTCAGTAAGGCAGAAGTGAAGAGTGAATGAAGACTTTTGCCAGCTTGGTCAGAAATATTTACCAAGAGTAGGGAGAGTAATTAGTTGGTCTCTAGTTACACCATTAGCACTGTGTGAAAGAGGTTTTCTGTTTCTGAGCAACTCCACACTGTTGCCAATATGGTTTCTCCTGCACACCTCTGACTGCTCCATATCAAAATCAGTATACCTAAGTCTTGACAGAGGTAGAGGACTTCTGAAGACATCCACAGAGAAACTGCAGATTTTTGCTGACTAGCACATCTAGAATGAAGAAAGGAGAAGAGAGACAACAAGGTGTTTCTTTGAACTTCAATAAATATTAACCACTGATATCCTGTTTGGGTCTGGTCTGTGACCATTAGAGGAAACTCTTTTTCATATTAATTATATTTTGCCCATCTGAGAAATCCCTTTACTTTCATTTATCACTATGGAGCCCAGTATGCGTGCAAAGTCATGCCTGAAATATCAGTTTCAATATAATTATAGTTCAGTATAAAGAAAACTGATATTTCAGTTTTTAGACACAGACACACACAGAGACACACGCACACACACATACAGATTTGAAGTGACAGAAACATTCCTCTTTCTGCACCAACACTTTTCTAAAGTATATTAGTCAGAGACTACCATAGCAGAGAAAAAGATCCATCCTGTAGTGGTTGTCATTTAAGGCAGTTTGACAGTATGTAGGTTTGTTTGGTTTGTCTGATCAAGTCAACCTGGTACACATGATCAGCTTGATCATAGAACTATACCTGGTATACCTGGTAGATATGCTTTGTAATATAGTTGTACAACAGTGTGTAATTTTATTTTTATTTCTATGAGTAAGTTTCAAAAAACATTTCATATTTCTTGTCAGTCTATACATACTTTTTCAGAACTACTAGACTTATCTTCCTATGCTATCTTCTGAAGAAGTCCCATAATTGGACCAAGATATTCCAAAATTGCATTTATTCAGTTAGCTAAAAACTGCATGCAGTTCACTAACTGTGAATATATTCAGATAGCTAAAACCTAGGTGTAAATTTTATTAATCAATTTTTTTCCTCTTCCATGACAGGAAGACTAGAAGAAAATAAAACTTCTAATATAGTTCTTGTTAATTTCTTCTCCTCATATATATGCATAACTCTCTCGCTCTTTCTCTCTCAATCTCTTTTTCTCCCCAGCCCCACCCCGCTCCAGAACTTCACTAAGGAATTTTATTTTAAGGGGGTTCCTACTGTAGTCTCTTCATCTATACTCATTTCCATTGTGTCTAAATGGCAAGTCAAAGGTCTGAAAGCTACTGTTTTCCATTAATGTTTCTTAAATTCATTTTTGTAGGTTTTTTTAATACAGCTAATCTTGCCAGAATCAGTCCTTGTAGATACGATATGATTCATATTCGAAAATATGTTATCTTTTTCTCATGCAATACAGTCAGAGCACAGTGATTCCATTTCCCCCAAATAGAAAACAATTTCAAAGCTAGAACATAATTTTCCTAAATCCTACCTAGCTCTCTGCATTTTCCATCTAATGACCCTCAATGTCTTCTGCAAAGTGGATATTAAAAAAGCTAGCAGCAGTATCTTGCAAAAATACAATATCCTATCACCTATTCAATATCCTATATTCACCTATCCTTATAAAAGTTCTCAAGATTTAAATTTTAGGATACAGAAACTTTTAGTTGAAAAGCTCAAGGTATGGAACCTGCAAAAAAAAAACCCCTTTACCTCCTATTGTCTTTTTTGTGTCATGTGTTTCAAAGTGTTCATAAGGGACTACTTTTTCAAATATTGTGAATATGAACTAATCTTCCGTGACTATTATGACCCATGAAACTGGCATGAATTTTCCTTCTGTTTTCTAGTTCTTGGAGAACTATGTGTATTATAGGCTCTAGAAGAAGAATACCGACCTTCTTCCCATGATAGATACATTGGGTAACAGCAGCTCTGTAAATCTCATTGTTCCTTATACATCAGTGGTCAATACAAGACTCACACTTAGAAGGGAAAAAATGAGGAAGCAAAAGGAGAGAATTTATTTTTCTTCTTTCTTTCTTGAACGCCGTACTACAAACTCCTTCTCTGAAAGAATTTAAGTTAATCCCAGGAGTCCTCAAGAACAGATTGTTATGTGTTTATGTGTCTTCTCATTTAGTCAGTACCTTCATCTATTTTAAAGACAAAAAATTTTTACACTTCGAAGTGAAATGAACTGTCCAAATTCTAGTTCAGGGTGGAGCTGGGAAGATGAAGCTGAACAAAATAGTTACAGAGTAGATTTGCCTTCCATTTTAGTATCCAACCTTTAACACAAAATACTAATTCTAATACATCCTGAGAATAAAATAAAATGTTACAGAAGGGGTAATTTCGTTATTAACTTCCATGTTTCTTAGTGCATCTGTAACAGCTGTCTTTTACGCATTGTTCTAATAAGTAACATTTCTTTTCGTAAGGCAACTGTTAGACCAAATTTTTGTATCACTTGTGCAAAGAGAACTCTGAACATAATAATCTGAAAAGTTTGACACAGTGTGAATTGATTTTTCTTCTCAACATTTCAAGAACAAGAAAGATAAAAGGTGACCTCATAAAAAGTTTGATACAAAAACAAAACAGAAAATAAACCCCAAAAATCTACAAGTTAGCATTTTGTTAAAATAGGAAGCTTGGGAAAATGAGATGCTTGTGTAATTCTGTGCATTACAATAGCAACTCTCTGTTGTAGTTTTGTGCTGCTGCAGTGCCCTCTGTCTTTTAACATACCCATACACACTTAATTATCCCATAATGTACAGTATTTTTGTTTCTTCAGACTGAGGGCAACTTTGGCTAACATTTTTGTTCTTCAAGATAAACTCTTTGTCAAATAAATAATCATTTATTAACTCTTGCCATGAACTGGGATATATTTTCCATCTTCTTATATAAATTCACAAAGTGTTTAAGTCATTTTTTTTCCATGAGCCTACTGGTAAAATTCTGATATTCATACTATCATAACTTAAGTGCATCCAGTTCAGCAACTGAGAAAAGTTGTACAGACTGGAAAAGAAATTTCACTGAGAGAGTGTTAATTAAAGGCTACCAGATGATTTATTAATATAATTAAATGATCGGTTCAGTTGATAAGTACAACAATGTTCAGAAGTGTTATTACACTAATTATCATTTAATAATTAATACTGTTACCATTAATTCCAGAGAGCTTTAGGTTGTTCAATATACCTCAGAGAAATTCCTACCCTATTTGTTCATATCACAAACAATTTTCTGAGAATTTGAAATTCTAGTCTCAGACATCCCATCTGCAAGATCTTGACAGTATAATTATTGAAAATAAAGAGCAGTGCATGAGGATATATATATAAATTATTTGAGGCAAAAACCTGTTTTCAGTGGAGAAGAGGGTCCCCTGCTATATATGGAAAGGAAAAGGTTAGAAAAGGCAGTGCTGAAAATACCTTAAAATGGCAACATTCTAAAAATACTTATGCACTTTGCTTTTCCATAAACAGTGAGCTTTGAATTCTCTTATAAAAACACATGTTCCACTTTTGCTTGAGAAGACTCTGTTAGTGTGTCAAAATGCTGCATGCTGTTTTGTATAAGCCCTGTGCTTTTGTATGTAACACATACAGGTGATATATACAACATGCCACCAGTTATTATGTTCCTTTTTTATTCCCAAAAAGGGAATTCATTCCTTTTTCCTCCACCCTTTTCTCTCTCCCATTTCCTCAGTATTACAGTTTCACCCAAGAGAGCTCTAAATGATGCATGGCTAGAACAAAGGCAAGGGAATCTAGGGCAGTGCTGTAAGACTAGACAGCCTTAGATTCTGCTGTAGCATGTAACAATGCTGAGTATTAAGCATTTACACATCTGTTTTTTATCAGAATTGCTTATCCTGTAATTTTTTAAAAAATAACTCTTTTGATTTTACTGTAGCATGCAATCTGCTCCTAGCAGGAAAAAAAATGCAGAAGTAGTAATTCCAGCACCAGAAAATCTTTTTGATATAGAGATGTATGAGTGCATATATGTTAAAAAAAACCTAAACCAAACAAAACCCCACAAAAATAAAAATAATAAAAAAGGTAGATACCACTGACAAATTTCTCTTGCTTCTCATTCCTTCTCATTCTCCAAAATCTCTTTATACAGGATGTTTGAAAGAATTGCACAGGAAGAGGAAAATAGCATAAAATTTGAGAGGTTCGATAGCTAAGATTAAACAACTACTTAGATTTTCCTTTTTTCTGAAGCATTTATTTTTATTAATATCAAAGAATGCTCATTGTGCAACATGTCAAACAATATGAAAACTTCTCACTAGCTGTATGGTTCATCAATTTTTCCCAAATGTCTTCAAAAAATAAAGTGACGAGTGAAAATTTGAAAACTAGCAACATGGAAGTTCAACATATCAAAATGCCTTGAGACAACATCTTTTAAGTACTGCACCAGCATAACTAACAAGATGAATAAAGCTGCACTAGACCACCTATTTGGTAGGCAAATTCCCACGAGCATGACAGAGATGGTGGTAACAGTGTACATGGTTCACTGCCACCTGTGTGATAACAATGAACTGATGGCATCACACAGCACAGTGCAGCACTGTGCTGAGACACAAAGCTAGTTACCCTGGAGTAGTTAGTAGCTGGAATTCATCTGCCAGAGAGTCCAGGGTGCTTTCATGCCAAATATGACCGTGGGGAGTCTGGTGTGCAGCACCAGTCCTGAACTGCAGCCCACTGACTTCCGTGGTCAGGTCAGTCCACTTTCCTTCCCTACATGGTTGGAAGGAAATCTGTACCACAAATGGATGGCACACATCAAGATGTTTCAGTAACAAATATGTACAGATCTCCCTGGCAGTCATAGTCTAGGCTCAGTGCTTTCTTCCTTTCCAATGGTCTACAATATAAGTATTAATCTGTGTCATGGAATTCAAAATTGTATTACTATGAAATGAGCTCTCTTCTGGATGCAGTGTTTATATTCCCTCTAATTCCAGCACCTCCAGGTGTGTTATAGAGCAAAACAGGCTGATACAATGAGAATGTTTTCCAGATCCTCCATAGCTTGGGGAAATTGATTTAAGTCCATTCGTTCAATTCAAACTGTTAGTCTAAAATCCAAGGAAGCAAAACAAAATCAATATAGCCATTCTAGAATATGCCAATGCTGGCACCTGAATTCAGGGATATTAGAGTACATGGTCAGCAGATATTGATGTATGTGCTGATGTAAAGATCATAATTATTGTAATAGATATGATGGTAAATTCATGTAATAAAATATGGGAGATATAATAACCGTAGTAAATGATAGAATGTATTAGAAATGTTATATTTTGTAACCCTGTAAATATATAAGGAAGTCCTTGTTCCCAAAATAGAGAAGGTGTTTTCCAAATACCAAGACATATTTTGTGAACTGTGAAGTGACAAATTAACACCCCAATTTGCATGAGAAAAGGGAGTAGCTCACCAAAACGTTGCTCCTTGAGTTAATCAGACCTTGTGCACCTGGACCATCCAGTCATCGATAATAATCTCGAAGGTGGACCCCAAGCTTAGAGAAATCAACATCCCAAAAGAAGATTCCAAGAAAATCCTTCCAAATGTGTCCCAGTGCCAAGAAATATGTTTAAAATTCATCACCAAGTGAAAAGACTATGTTTGAATATGAAGACACAATACCCCCACCGCCAAGCACAAAATACAATATAAGAACTCGAACTCAAACCCCAACAAATCATGGAACAGGGCGAGACTGCATCCTTGCTGTCAGTCATCTGTTTCACCCAACATTCGAATGTTGTTTTCGTGGCTGTCCCTGATAGATTTTTAAAATAGAAAAATAAAATTTATTCTCTTTATCCAATTGGCTAATATTCATTTATAACAATATGATGCAGTTCCTTCATCCTTACCAGGATTTTAAAATTTCAAAAAGCGTATAAGATTTTATTTCCCTATTACGTATAAAAAGATGTCAGGTCAAAAGGGTTACGATGAACAGTCCATTTTAGATATTGAAGTTACACCTAAAATATTATTCTGTGCCTATATTTTCTTTCTGGATAGTGTCTCCAAAAAGAAAAAAACAAAACAACAAAAGCCACAACCAGCAAACAAACAAGAAAACTTAAACAAAGACATGGCAAAATGTCTCTTAACTATGCCGAATATGCATATGTATTGATAAAATTGCTGCTCAAATATGTTGATACATTTATTAGCTATAACCAAAGAAAATCCCAACTGCACCAAAATAAAAAGAAAATAAAATCATTTGCTTAAAATAAAGGTTGTTTAGAGCAAAGCTTGCTGCAATGTCTCTTTAATAAAACCAGTGCAATTTCGCTGATTGTAGTTGAGTTGTTCCCTCATCCCAATACAATAATAGAAAAGCAGGTCAAGTATCTCTGACAAAAAAAGAAATATTCAAAGACATTAATGGTTTTTTTTACAGTATGTGCTGATATATCACTTAAAGGAAGGCCAAATGCTCTCTTTTTTCCATCCAATAAAAAGATCATTCCACTTCCCTTCACTTCACATGAATGTGAAGGAAACCTTCTTATTATTGTCAAAATGAAAATGAAGTTTGCTTGAAAATTATAACAGACTTTCTTTTCTTAAATTAAATGGTTTTGTTTTTGTTTTTGTTTTTATTATAAAGCCTTTCCAGAAGTGAGTGTTGGAGTTTTATCTCAAGAAATGTCCATGATTAACCCTTTGGTTTCCTTTGACACTATAAGGAAAAATAATGTATTTTTACTCTGTTGCAGTGAATAGTCAAATATCTGCATTTAAATGGAGTATCTTTAAAACTGTTTATAAAAAAGAGCTAAGGGCTTCTGGCTTCCTTGAATGCCAGGAAACAGAGGTGGTTTATTTTATAGAACTCATTTGTGCTACTGCTCTTGGATATGCGACAAGAAAGTTAAAAATTAGAGCTTCCAGGAAGGAAAGCTCAGAAGCATATAAATACCATCTTAAAATGATTTATCTGAAAGTCTCATCAAAGGTTTCGCAGTGTAACTGGATGTTCAAAATTTTATAACTACAACCAAAAAAACCCAAAACCAAATCAAACCAACCAACCAAACAAACAAACAAATTAAAAGCAAAAAACAATGAGCAATCTTAGAAAACCTAAACAGAAATAGCTGGTTTTACGTAATGTCACATATTTCCATTTTGCTAATTCAATTAGTTTTTTATTATTTTTACCCCTTTTGGTCTGAGTAATTTCTGTAAAGACAGAGAACTAAGGTCTCATTTGATGAAATACAATCAGTGAGAGATGACATAGTACGGAAATCCATAACTCCTTAAGTTCTCATTAAATTATGTTAAAGTAATGAAACCAGAAATTATCCTTAGATACGTTATTTCCTGTCAATAACACAGAATGAATCCTGACTGGAATAAGGCCAGCCACCTTGCAGGCCATGCCAAAATGTGCAGGGCATCTAACATGGTAACACTTTTGCTATTCACCAATAGGTAATGATAAGTGAATATAAAGACTGGTATAGTATTGGGCTGAGAACAGTGAAATGCTGGACTCAGAAAGATAAATATGTAGAAAAAACTGAGTCTTTCGTGTTCTTTAAGAAAATTCTCAGTGGTACAGTAAAGAAGATGAATGAAATAGCAGATTTCAGTAGAAAGTCTGGCATGATCAAACTGAAAAGGAAGGAATGGGATTCTAGTTTCTGATTTATTTTTATCTGTTTTATATACTTAAGGATGCTTCCATTGGCATGCAGAGGCCATATGAAAATGAGGTCTCGAACACCAATCAGTTTTGGATTTTCCTATTTCAGAAATAGAAGTTTCAATCTAAATATTTTGTAAATAAATTTACTTTAATCTAACAGAAAAGTGTCATGAAGGTCAGATACTTGGCATAAGGAAACAGAAAAGAGATATAAAGGAATTTCATCCACTGTTACTAAATGTTACGTTTTCACTTCGTCCATCCAGTGATGCTCCATTTTAAATTGTTTTATTTTTGATAACTGAAAGAGTAACAAGCCATGAGCTTAAAATGTGCTCTTTTTTTCTCATTTTGTCAAAGAAGTATCAAATCATCAGGAAAAAGTTTTCAGTTTATCCAACACAAAAAAGAGGTGAAATTATTATACAGTCTTACTTTTCTGGAATTCAAATTCCATTCTCACACCAGGCTGAATGCTGAACCTATTAAGTGTTAAAATTGGACAATAATTAATACAAGCATACGTAAGAAGCTATCTTCTACTAGCATTTGACAAGACAGCTCAGTATATGAAATTCACTCCCAGTAAAGCTATGGGCATGAAGGGAATAAGGCCTTTAATGAAATAAAGTTAAATATGCTGCAAAGGTCTGTTCTATCTGGTTTTGGTTTGATTGCTGGTTTTTTTTTTTCCTTTTCTCCTCCAAACCTTTCCCTTTCCTTTTTCCACAAGTATAATTGCTATATATCTTTGAAAGGCTTATATAGACTTCTTTGATTTTAAAATGTGTAGGAATTTTAAAAAGGTCTATCTCTTTTATCTAACTTAGAAAATTTTCAGTTTCTCTACTGCCTGAAATAATTTTTTAAGGGTCCACATAGATTGTATTCGTGCTGATATTTATTAGCCAGCTTTTGAATGCCTTTCCCACTTGCCATGTTTAGTTCACTAATAAAACTAAATTTATTGCATGCATTTCAGTTACACCTTATTCACTGTAACTCCCATTTCCATATCACTCTGTTGTTGCATAACACTAATTCTGAAACAATCTATTTTGTTTTCATTAGATCCTGCTGGCTTCTATCTGTGCCAAAGTGCCCTAATTTTTTCCTCTATTAAGTTCCTTGTTGCATCCCTTTAAACGTAGTACAAATACAGAACTGTGTATTTTATTTGTAAGTCTCTAATTATTAATGTATATTCTTACATATGAGTCCATGTATTGTCCTTTAGATTCTGAAGCAGTAATTGAATCTGTTACAGTGAGTTTCTGCTTGTTGATTTATTCTGTGATATGACTCACCAAAACAAAGAGAGAAGTAAGGAGCAGAGGTGTTTCACCAAAGATAAATCTGGGCAGCTGTGAACTAAAACCATAAAGTCCTTTAAGGCACCTAGGACTATTACTAGTAACAGAAGCACATATAGCTACTAATTACAAACAGATGGCTCTCTGGACCATGACAGGCAAACAGTGAATTACAACAGTATTTGAACTCCAAGCAAGTCCAGGACAGCTGTAAAACACTGTTGTGATTCTGGTTTTAGATCTCTGGTTTTTTATATGAATCTTATTGCTTTAGCTACCCAGTAAAAAAGAAAAAAACCAGCACAATTGAGTCACTTGACTTCAGCTAACAGAGCACTATTGCTTTCTTGCTCACAATTTTATCTGTTCCCCCTGAAGCAATTTTCATTACATAACTTCAAAATGCCCCCAGATATTCCCATGGGGTCTTGGCAAGAAGTTCTACGGTACTTTCATCAGTTTTGTTTTACAAATATGTATGGAGTATGACCAAGAAGACTAATGATTTTAGCAAGCCAGATCCCAAGACTGGTCTTCCCTCAGAATAGGCCCTGGGCCAGACTCTGACTGGCATTGCTACCAAAGAAGAGAAAAAGAACCTAATGGTATTCTCTTCCTACACAGTCCCTCCCACGAGGATCAGACAGAATTGCAGAGCCTGTGTTAGGCAAGATCTGGAGCATGAGCTCAATTCTACTGGAGCTAGTATGGGAAGTTATTTTAAGAAGGAAAAAAACCCAGGGCATTACCCTTAAGTTCATTCACTTTATACTTTGTTTGGGTTGCAAATTCAACTGGAGGATATGTCATGCTATATGTTCATCTACAGTGCTCACTCCAACAGGGCACTGGTCCCTATGACAGACCTGAGTAGTCATATAGTCCCCACCGAAATGACCCCTTGTATTCCTCTTTCCTGTTGTCTAGTCACAATTCTTATCTGTCTATTCAACAGCCTTGAGAGTGGAGCATTTTTTATTTTACTGCATGGAGAGATGTAATCCTGAAGTGATTGTGTGAAAAATGATGAATGTTCTGCAAATGCAGGAAAAGTACTGCTTCTTGTGAGTGCAGGCAGAAGAGGAAAATTACCTGTGGGTACAATGAATTCTGCTACTACTTGTGGGTTCAGCCAGAAGCAAGTAGTCTATTACCATACTGATGGAGTCACCAGACTGTTAGGAAAAGATACTAAGGAAAATTGTTGACAGTAAACTAATGACAGCTCTAGAATTCCATATCTTGTATTTCTGGGTGTATTTTAGGAGGAGGTGGGTAGGTTTTCTTAATGTTGGAAGGAGGGGGGAAGGTGTTGGTTTTGGGTTTTTTCAATTATTATTGTTGTTTAATTCTTCATTTAGTGCAAATTAACATAAAAATTAAAGAATTTATTCAGTTGAGTACTCCAGTATTTGTCCATGTAACTAGTCTGTTTACTTCCCTGCTCAGGGACAAATGAAAGATACAATCACAGAACTGTTATTCTGTCTGCATTACAAAAATATCTGGCACGGAAACATTGATGCAGGATAAACAGATGGAAAATGTTATTCATCTAGCATCTCCTGTCACTGGAAACTAGAATGCCTTACTCTCACAAATAGCTTCTTTAAGGGAGCAAAGTTATATTCAGCTTGGTGCAGATCCTAGAGGGACATCCAGGAAAGGGTATGAATTAATGAGATAAAGGTGGTCCCAATCCCAGTAGGAAAAAAAGACAAAATTCTTAAATTACTTTCTGGAAGCAAAAAATAATAGCATTACCAAATACAAAAAATTTCAGGAGTGCAGTCTACAAGAAAATCTGTTGAACTAGCCAGAATCTCCCAACTTTTTTTTTTTTTTTTTTTTTTTTAATTTCAGTACTCTGTCTTTTCTCAATTTCCTGTTTTCCTCTGGCTTTTTGTTGTTAAAAGTTGAAGCAAGTTCTCTATCTCCAGTATTACCTTCAGAAGAGAGCTGACTGCAGGCTCCTGGGACATGCTTCCAGGATAATTAAAAGAGAAATTACTGAGAAGAATTTTCCCTTTATTTAATAAACAAAATTGATTTCCAAACATTTTTGTATGACCCTGTTGTAACACTAGTGTTACAGAATTTAAAGGAGAAATCAATTTTCTGATTTTCTGAAGTGACTGTTCTGTGAATGACATCCACAGATCCTCTTCCTCTTCTTCCTCCTCATCTTCCTCTTCTTCTTTTCTGCTTATGATATGTTCAAAATACAAAAATTCTGAATCAGATGAAGATCAACACTTACATGTCTTCTTTCTTTCTAAAAACTATCTCTTGTCCTGATTTACTATTACTAGCATTTTAATATATATGGAGTTAAACCTTTTCTATATACACAATCCTACTCCCCAGCCAAATGGGATAGAAGGTTTTCACTGTCACTGCTCTCAGAGTAGATAGAATATCATTCACTTATAACCACAGTAAAAAAAACCAACATACCTGACCTGCCTTGTTTAGTCAGTATTTCTTGAATATTGCTCTAGGTCTATTCATGCAGATTGATTAACAGTTTTTCCAATATTTATTAAAGCGTTCCCCTCTTTTGATATTATCAAGAGATAATTACTGAACCTTTAACCACAACCATTTGCATTGCCAAGTAGGAAAGGAGTTTTTCTGAATAATATCTTTTAAGTCCTTGATTTAGTTCTGCATAAACTGATTTTTATACAGAGAACACAAATTGTTGCCACTTCATCAATGCCTCATTTTTCTCTTCACAATGAACCAGCAGTGATTAATTTCTGAAGACCAGTAAACAAAAACATAGCCTTGAAAGTGATTAAAGCTTAGATGTAAAATATGTGCATGCACATACTAACAAATGACTGTTATTATAAAGTCAAGCACTGCTTCAAAAAAGAACATTCAAATGGAAGGGAGTACACAACAATAGCAGAAACTGTGCAGTGCCAAAGGGGTTCTTAGGGATTATGATTAATGCCAAGCATACATGAGTATGATCTATCAAGACGTAAGAATCTTCTTTGGAGTGACATTGAGAGGTAACTATAAGAATAAATTAATTCCTGATGAATTTGGTACAACTCTGCAATTATATTGCAAGAATGTTGCATGTGTTTTTGTACCTGGGTTCCACTAAAGTAAATGCATTAGCCTATGTAACCACAATGACCCTTGCTTTTGTAAACTACAATGCTAAAAAGACAGGCTTTCTAAGACTTTGTGTACCTCTTGATTCCCAAACTCAAATGAATATTTTGAACTGTATTTTCAATAGTATCAGTGGTGTTTGATAGAATGTTATCATTAAAATCATAAAAATATTTGTTTAGAATATATGAAAGAGCTTCTATACTACTTCACATCTAATTTTTCAGTATTGAAGCAAAACTATATAAAATATAGTGATTGTGATCATAACATCCCATTTGATTTTATACTGTCATGAACAATTTGGAGTTGCAGTATTTAGAACCTGGAGAGTATGAAGATACAAAGAGAAAAGACTGCTGAAGACACTTAAGAAGAAATACTTGAGTTCCAATGACAGTATTCCATACAAGTACAAGTTGTTGTAAGAGAGATAATGAAGTGTAAAAACAGCCTACTTCAAAAAACATAGAGCTGTGGTATCTTTTGTCATTTGAAAAGACCACTTGGTCTTAACAAGTTCATGCACAGATTCTATAAAATGTTTCTATGCAAAATTAATAGGATTTAGCCAATTGTGAATCCAACAAATCTGGCTAAAAAGAGAGCCTCTTTTGATTTTTTTTCTATCAATGATCTACACTGTCATGGAATATAAAATAAGGGAAAAAAATATATATATGAAAAATTTTCCTTAAACAGGTCAGTGAAGATAAGCAGGCAACAATAAGAAAAAAAAATCCATCTCTTGTTGCAGTAATTCCATATTTTGTTTTCTGGTTTGCTTGACTAGACAGTGTTGACATTGAAAACTTAGATGCTCATTTTTTAACTGTCAAGCTTGTTATTTTAAAATTTGCTTGGTGATAATATTAGGCAGGAGGTATTTTCCAGTGATGTATGTGTAAAAATATGGAATTTGATCTAAAATAAAATAAAAATACCCAGTAAAATACTATTATATTTGGGGTTTCATTCCAATTTCATCATGTTCATTACTAGTTTTAAAGAGAATGTCTCACAAATTTGGTATGATTGCACATGATTTAGAATCTTTTTCTGAATTTTGCCATTCAGGCAGATATTCAACTGAAGATTGATGCTTTTTAAATATATATATATATATATCTATATATATATATCTATATATATATCAGTATTATGGACCAAAAAAGAGGAGTCATCTTTAGTATAGTTTAGGAGAAAAAGCAATAGAAAAAGCAATAGAAAGACTTTGAAGTGTTTGATTACCTTTTTTGAAAAAAAAAAGGAATTAAAAAAATTACTTTTATCAAAATCATCTACCCAGACCCTTAATTTTTTCTTTTTTTCCTTTTTCTTTTTTTTCTATTTTGAGAGTTTTATTGCTTTCCAGTGATATGCTCTAGAAAGCAATGATTAAATTAAATGAATTCATGATGGAACACCAAAACAACTGTGCATTAATCCTAAACTACATGCAGAAGAATAAGTCTCCAATTACATGTGTGATTATGTTGTTCAGAATTTTTAGAATTGTAAGATCTCTGAGAGCATTCACAGTACTTAGCAACACAGCTGCTCAGGCACAATACACCCACTCACATATTCTACAGAAGGCATTTATTTTTTTTTTTCCCCCCTCCCATATTGCCCTCTTTAATTTGTTCTAGGAAGTAATTAGTTTCAATTAGTCATCATGAGACTTGTTACCATAGTTTAAGTCAAAGACTAAAAACTCCACAACACCATAAGGATTGTATAGAAATGAATTATTGAATATTTTGTATCAGTTCCAGTGTAATGGGGTTGAACATTCTAGGTTGAAATGCAGCAACTGAGATTTGGCTTTTTTGTAAAAGTGCATTGCCTGAATATCAGGCAGGCTATTACTTTTTTCCATTGGGAATGAATTGTTTTCTCTAGTCAAAGATTCAATAAAGAACTCCCTCAGGCTATCTATGGCATGCTTGCAAGGAGCTATGAGCTGTATCAGAAAGAAAAAAAAATTTGGAAATGCCACAAATTCAGGAGTATTCTGAGCAAGCTAATATTTAATTCATTTAATGATGTAAAGGTTACTTCCCTCACAATGTTCATCCAAATTATAAGTTAAAGTGAAGTCTGCTATGATCCTTGTAAGAGATATGGACTAGTAAGTACTTGTCTTCGCTGACAACATCATATAGGTTTTGCCTTTTGGCTAGTCTTCAGTATTTCTACACTCTACTGTTTTCTCAGATGATTGGTTTCCAATATTTTGACTTCCGTATCCCTACATTCTTCCAGAGTAGTCTGAGATTATTTTCATTTTTTGAATACAGTAGGAATAAGTTAATAAGCCTGAATTTCCTTAATAATTTGTGGTCATTCAGGAATTACTTTACCTATGAATTCCTGAAAATCCTCATGCCACAGAAACCGTATCCTAACAGCTATTGTGGGAAGGAAAAAAGTCTGACCAAATCCCAGCTTTGGGATATAATTTCCAGCTTTGCAGATAGAAAATGCAACCACATTGCCTTGATTTTACTTCAGAGTTTATCATCAAAGAGTCTGTGAAAGCAACTCAAAGCTCCAAGACAAATGTCCTTTCCATAATAGATTTGATTTGTGTACCCACAAATCTCTGTTGTTGGAAAACCACAAACGTTTCTCAGGAAAAGACAGTAAAATCACTCTGCATGTTCCATCTGCAAATGGTGATCCATCTCACTAGCACGATTGCACAGTAATGTTCATTCTGCACCCTAATGAGTCCCAGATCAATGGCTGTGACATTCCTGCTTCAATATTGGTGAGTTTGACCCTGGAACTGCTGCTTATTTACACTGTCTTAAGTGATGCCACTGTCATAGGACTGGCAACAATCAATATTTCATCAGCAAAACCCTTGGCTTTTTCTGACTGGTCATGAAACCCAATGGTTTGTGTATTGAAAATACATTTTTTAAAATTATCTTTATGATTTGGTACCTTGAATTTTGATCTACACAACATAAGGCAACTATAATTTCTACTGTCCACAGTCTAATCTACAGGAGTTATGAGCAAATATTGCAAGATATCAAGGAGAACCAGAGCTATCTATGGCATCTCATGTTGAAAGGATAAAGTGAAATATAAATAAATAAGTAAATAAAATCTAAAAATATTTTATGAAAAAGTCAAGTAAATTAGCAAGCATTTAAATTCATATCTGCACATTTGTTCAAATATCAACACATAAAACTTAATGATACAAATCCCAGTAAGTTTACACTTGCAACAAACTCCTTCCTCAATTCTTCTGTTTTTCATTTACTGTAAAAACTGGGTTTTGGTTGTAATTTTAGACTACATAAGTCAGTGCAATGACAACTATGGCTTTTTTTTTTTTTTTTCAATATTACCTTAAAAATCTGTTATTTGCATTAATATTTTTATGTGTTCTGTGTTGAGAACTATTTAGTCCTTGGCAGTAATATCAAAAAACATTTTCAGATTTAGGGCTATGATTATGGAGAAATTGTATCAATGCCATGATTACTCAACCATCTAGAAGTCAATTATTCATTATATAGATGCTATCCATTGAATGTAAATTCTGCCAGATTACAGAATATTTTCACTATTGTGAAAAACTCTTGAATTATTTACTATGAAGAACTTAAACTAATAAGAGAACTTTTTTCCTGCCTAAGGTTTGAGGAGGAATAATTTATTGCAATTATTCAGTACATATATTATGGTTTTAAAACTATGTAACTTAATTACAAACAATCAAACAAGAAGAAGACAGGAAACCATTTAAGTATAATAAAGATGAAAAAATAGGTATATGTGTCTGAGGGATGACTTTTAGAGAATGAAATTAATTTTTTTTTTAGGATATCACTAAAATAAATGAATGACTAAAGTGAATAATTTTAAAAAAGAAGACAATATTTGCAGAAGATTATCTGTGTGCCTTTTTCTTTTAAACGATAAGAATTTTTTTACTATTTAGCTGATTTTATTTCATTTTTTAATATAAAACCACTTGCATTTTTTGATTAAAATCATATACCTAAGCAATCAAATTTTGAAATGCAGTTAAAGGAGCTTTTCTGACCAATATGAGGAACAAAAAACAATAGAAGAGATTATTTTATACACCAGTAATGGTAACATACAAGATATTGGAAGGCGTGGAAAAACAATTCTGTAATTGTAGAAATAGTACAGCAAATGCCAAATGAAAGTAAAACATTTATGCTATGGTGAGAAAGACATGCACAATATAAATTTGTTATGCTGAAAATATAGATAAAATACTTAGACGATCATAGAAACAGATTCCAAACAATTTTTCTTAATGAAAAATGTTGTAGACTGTTGTCTGAGAAAGTAATGAGAAAAAGAGTGAAGTTAACATCTATTATGTTTAATTGATAATTTGCAATTATTGAAAGGGTAAGCCATGTGAAATCATTTGAAACAGCAGCAATGTATGTTAAAAAGCTGTGATTGTATCCTGCTGGAGTAAACTAGCTTAAAATGTGAAACTTTAATGAAGATGCCTTGGTAAAGAGAGGCACTCCCTGTGTATGCATTTTGTGGAAGACAAGTCAATAGAATAGAGCTCAACTCTCTATTGAGAGGAATGAAGCATTCAGCAACATAACCTTAAAACATTAACTCTCTTTTGCTTCAACAAGCAACACCTGAAAGCAGGTGGAGGTCTCCCTTCTAAACATAATGAAAACTATTTTCCTTACCCATTGATAATTGAGTAAGACAATAATTGAAGTAAAATGGATAGCTCTAATTCCTTATATTTAAAGTAGAGCTCTGATATTCAGCAAAGATTTACACAGGTATCTCCCTAAAACTTCAGTGAGGATAAGCAAAGAAGTACATAAGCCATTTGAGCAAAGCAATGAAGAACACCTAGATATTGTATTAACAGTGTATAACATCTAACATTGTGGCACCCTGTCTTCCCACACTCTCCCTGGATCAGTATCAGCAGCACAGATGGCCAACACTGTTCCTCTGACACTCAGTCCACAGACTGACACTGTCAACAGAGACAAGATGCTGCCCACATTGCTCCAGTAAGGTACAAGCAAGTCTTTAATCACACTGCTTTTGGTAGAGCCAAGAGGTTGCACAGCTCCTACCTGTATTCAAGAATTTTTTTTATGATTGACTGTTGGTGCCAAATGACCCCAGACATTAAATGTTCCTGTCAGTCCACCAGAGCCATGGCATCACTTACAATCCCCTGTTTCCTGTCATTGATCACTGTATGGGTACATTATTGCTCATCTTTCTTACTGCCTCAATAAATGTTTGATTTTTAACACATTGTCTATTACTGTTCAAACCACACATGAAGTGCTAGATCTTTCTTGATGAATAACATTTTAAAAGAAAACCTAAGCTTAGTAGTCTGATGCTCTGGGCTGGATTTCATTACAACTTTATGTATCAGATTTCTACATTTAAAATTCCCATGCTGAACTGAAAAAAGTTTTCTATAATAATCTGAAAGATACTTTACTAGGGAGTATGCAGATTTGGCTAGGTCAGTTTGCTTGTGTCTTCTCCATCTGTCTTTTCCTGAATGGCCTCCTTTTTTCCTCTCAACATGAAGATTCCAATCTGGGTCCTCCTTTTGCAGAAGCCATCAAATAAGAATAATATTAATTTCTTTGCTTTTCCTTAATGCTGAGAATAGTAACCAAAGGAGGAAGGAACTACAAACTGATTCTAGATAAGCAGCCAGATTTAAAAGAGTAATTTGGATGATGACGAGGTATGATGTTGCTACTGCAGTTTTTGACTGCACCAAAAAAGAAATGGATATGATTTCCTGCATCTTAGCTACCATTTCTCTTTAAAATTGTGCAGCCAATATTAAAATTGAAAGAAATTGTTTGATTTCTTTTTTTTAAACCTCATTTGTATGGTACTATTTGTACAATTGTTTATTTCCTGTTTACCAGCCAAGCACTGCAATGTAACTGTCAATCTATTTACAAGGCATTTAACTATGATTGGAGTAAAATAGCATTAATATGTTTAGGAATTTTATATTTGACTCAAGCAGCGTTTCAAATATCTTCAACTTCAATATTTAAAAATAAGCTATTTTAATAACTTTTTCTTCATTATAACAAGGTCTCTTTACTGAAAATGTCTCTCCTGATTTTATTCCAGAAACATTCTGATGAAGCAAATTCTCAACTGCTCAACAGAACACTGTAATTTGACTTGTGACCACAACTGTGTATTTTGTAGACATTAGAACACTTCAGGTAAATCAGACTTAAATTTAAAATGAAAACTTAAAATTTGAAGTCATCTGATAAAATTAAAGTCTGAAACCTAATTTCAGAGTTATATGCAGTCACATCATGTCTTCCCTACCACAGATAATGACATAATCCTTAGCCCTAGCAGGAAAAACATTTCAGTATATACTTAATTGTTATTAGCATACTATCAAATAGTGTTGCTACAAAAAGGATTTGTGTCTGCGTAAAGTGCTCGTCTGAACCAGGGTCCAGTAAAACAATGTTAGAAAAAATCTAAAATACATTTGTAATAACACAACCTTAGTATAGAAGCAAACATCTGTCAACTAAAGGATTTCATTATTTTCATTATTTTCATTATTTTCATTATTTTCTGGTTCATATAATTTGTAACTTTGCCACTGATCAGTAATGTTTCATGGATCAAAAAGTGATCCATGAGACATGGCAGCTCAGTGGAATGTCCTTTTCTCATATCCTCTTAAGTCATTTTTCCCTACTTACTGCTTTGAAAAAGGTTTTTCTTCACAGATCACAACTGAGCAGCTAATACTATGGTTACGATATTCAAATGATCTTATAACACAGTTTCTGGAGTGCCAGCAGATCAACTCTCCATCCATTTTTTAACAAGTCTATACCATCTTTGATGCATGAGTGAGGTTGTAAATAAATTATGAACTAAATAAATTATAAGATTGCTTATCAGATAAAGCCAGTGTCTATTCTTTTCACTCTCTGTGACCTACTTTTTTCTATTTTATAAACTCAGTCTACCATAGTTCCTTTCTCTTCTGCTTATTTACATTCTATTTACATGGTAATTATTTCCACAGACTATTAATTTTATGATATGTCTAATTTTTCTGTTGAAATGCACATTTAATATCTGAATTTTTATGAAACCACCAAGGCATATTGAAAAAAAATGGCTACTTCAGAGGAACAATTTTAAAGGCTTTAAGAAGTGTTTAGAACAATGGAGTAGAAATGCAATATTCAGTAAGGCCTATAAATATTGGAAGTCTAGAATCCATGCCAATGTCTTGTGGAAGTGATGTAAGCCCACTCAATAAGTACTTAATTACTCGCTATTTAATTCTGGAAAAAAAAAAAAAAAAAAAGTGTTTGCAGGTTTTAACTACGAATTCCCAATATACTTCAAGTTAGAAAGAAGAATGCAAAATTATTGGGGCATCATATAGTTCAAAAAGAAAGCAAGAGTACCAAAATATAAAACTAATATAATCACTGTAGATTTGTTTCCTTTGGGTTTATTTGTCCTTTACAGCAAAGTAAAAGAAAAGTAAACCTTTGTGATTCAAAGTGCAGGAGTATAAAGACTAAGTTATTGCAGGTTTACAAAAATTTGCAAGGTAAATTACTTGAGGGAAATATAGTCCCCCAGTTATATCCCACAAGTTACAGACACACAATAACTGGCAAGTAGAACATAGAAGGAAGACACTGTGAAATTTCAGGTGTCATGACATAGAAAGTACACAAAACTGTTAAAGAGCACCCAAAGAAGAAGGGCTGTGACAACAGTGAAAGGCCAAGAAAAGAAACTGTACAAGGAGCAGCTGAGGTCGTTTGACCTCATTGGAGCCCACAACTTTCTCATGAGAGGAAGAGATGACACCGATCTCTTCTCTGTGATGATCAGTGACAGGACCCGAGGGAATGGCCTGGAGTTGTCAGGGGAGGTGTAAGTTCTTTCCCCAGGGGGTGGTTGGTCACTGGAACAGCTCCCCAGGGAAGTGGTCACAGGACTAAGCTGACAGAGTTCCAGGACCCTTTTGACAACAGTCTTAGGCACATGATGTGACTCATAGGGTGTCCTGTGCAGGACCAGATGTTGCACTCAGTATATTCTATGGTACTCCTGTTTTTCCGGTGATTTTGAAATAAAAACATTTAGCTAAATTTAACGTAATGGTTCAAGAGAATTATGGATGTTTCTTCACTTTTCTGCATTTTATAGAAGGTTAGATACCTCGCTTTACTAAACCTTTATGGCATAAGACACATTTAAAAAATGCTTTCCTCAGGAGGTGTCAAGTATATCAAGTTGCATAGACTGTGCATCTGAAAGCTTGCATCTGCATTTTAAGTAATGCTTAATGTTCTTATTCAAGTTCTTAATGCTCTTATTGAACTGACACCAAGTAGATTTTCAGTCTTAAAAAAGTGTTATAATTCCAGTGATAATTTACATATATACAACCATATTAATATTGCAGTATGAACATGTTATTTATGAACATGCTATTCTTGATGGAATGAAAAATATTAAAATTCTTCCAAACCCAAGGAAGACTTAAAAAAGGAAAATCTCTTTCAATGGAAAAAAAACCCACCAACTTTCTTTTTTCTTTTGCAAACACTTGAGATTAAAATCAAAGCTGGTTTTACATACCCAATCCTAATAATTCACATATTTTTTATTTGCTTTGACACTATAGATTTTTCTTCCTTAAAATTTTATAGTGTTCCGAAAAAGTAAGTAGATTTTTTTAATATTTTAAGTTGTGTGTAGTCATTAAATATTTTTTAAGCTGTTACTTCTGCAGAGTGTTGACCTTGTTTTAGACAGCTCCTATGTGTTGGAGAGTTTTTGTTATCTTCTAGAAAAGGAACAAGTTCACAGGTTCTTTCATGTGTTTCCATACAGCCTTCTTCAGATGCCATACAGGGGAGGCACAGTCAATGTCAATCCTATGTACCACTGCAGTACTGCAAAACATCCCTAGCAACAGCACATTACAGGAGAAGTGCTGCTGGTCTGTCAGGTGATGATGAGTTTCACTAACAAGACGGAAAGTGACTACCATCACTACTTTTTGCTTCATAGTCATTGAAAGCAAAGAAATGTAGACAAGAGTCCACTGTACTGTGACTGAAACACTCTAGACTCTGCAGGGCTGTTGTGCTTTTGTTTTGTTCTGGTTTTTGTTCTTGGGTTTTTTTTGTTTTTTTTTTAAAGTTGCTCAATTATTAGGCACTTCACAGACAAGATAACATCTCGTTGTAACAGTTCACAAAACAGAAGTCTCTATGTTCACAAAACTGTTCATCCAAAGTCATTTGCATCCAACAGGATTTTATCAAAGTCCTATAATTAGGCTGGCTACTTCAAGGTATGGACAAAACAGCCTATGAGAAATTTCCATGAAGCAATAGGAGTGCTATAATCCTTCCATCAGCTGAAATAACCCTTGAAAAAATATTGAGGAGACTAGGATGACCAGGAGTCACTTGTATTCCTCTGATTTCCATGTTTCTACATATTCTTCCAGTTACTACTAAGCATAATGTGCCTTAAAACAAAGAGGTGGTTATTTAATGTACCAATGCTGTTAAAGCACTAATTCTGAACCCATCCAAAAATTATTTTCACTTGGACTAAAAATGTAATTCCGTTCTTTCTGATTTATTACTAACCAGTTCTGGATGTAATCAGGATTTCACTGAATTGATCAAAGATATATTTTTAAGTTATTTCTTTTCTGTCAAAATAAATGCAAATATTCCTTTGACAGTCACAGAAATAAGGTCAGTTCAAGAGAAAGGGGTGCAATTTTATGGTATTTTTAATAGTCTTCTAACTTCTTATTATGGTTTTCATCTTCCAGCTTTATATAATTCTCTCATCTTCTATAACGGGTTTAATAAGTGAAATTAAACTTCATTGTTTTCATCAATTAACACTTCATTATGTTCATGGATTAACCAAATGGTTTAAAATTGCTTTAAGTTCTCTAAAAATCAGAACTTGTAAGAAGCAATGAACACTTTACCATGTCACATGATAAAGAGAAACTTAGTTTCTCCTTAGCAGGAGGTCTGCATGATACGGATAGTAAAACAGGATAATTTTTTTTTATTCTTATCAAGGAAAGGGAACAATATAGCCTTAGGGGGCAGATAAGGCTGACAAAAAGGAAATCATACAAAATGCAAATGGGATACCAGCTCAGATCTGCAAGGCTGACAAGGCACAAATTATGGAAAAACAACAACATTGCATTTATTCAAAAGATGAACAGCCACCTAAAAAAGACACCGGATTTTGAAGACCCCCAAAGAAGAACCCAAAGAACCAGACAATGAATTCTGGTAAGGAGTATGACTACGTAAAATAAACTAGTATATATGCATTGAGTAAGCAGGGATAGCCAGTGAATTAGTAATCAGTGTGCATGATGAAAGTTCTGTTTTCCCAACACTTGGGACACCTGATTAGAGGAAGGACCCTCCAAGTGACCAATGTGCTGCAATAGTGAATGTCTGCTTTTTAATACTCAGAACTGTGTTAGAAAGTTTCCATCTGGCCAATTTTGGTATCAGTGACATTCCACTGCTGTACTATCCTTGTTACACTGCTTATCATTTTAAAGCAATTTTAAAGGCAGTTTCCTCCTAGATAAGAACAACCATATAGGTATTTATTGAATTTGAATGACCAGTTTAAGATAAAACATACTGAAATATCCTATTTAAGTATTTTTGAGATCCTTATGGTGCCTACACAAAGTCTCCATACTTATAAATTTATATTAGTTAAGTTCACAAATATTTGGGCAGTAGAAAGGTGAGCAAGACATAACCTACAATTTTTATGAGAATTGTGAAAACCTATTAAATAAGAGTCATCTGCCTACAATGAAGTTACATTAATTAACAGAAAGAATCCAGGGATTTCAAGAAAATAATTACTTGCTTTTGCTTTTATTCCCCGTTTCTTGCTAGAATATCTTTAGTACTGTAAACAATTCCTACATCCATTTCCTGTAATGCTGGCTGAAATTAAGCTACAACAATATGAAAGGTGATCATATGTGTTTTCCATATAGTGAAAAGATATATGGGCATATCTTACTGCAGAGGGGGAGATTATATTTTTTCATTTCATGTTTTTGTTTAAAATGACCTCTAGCTACTTTACATGTGCATATGCCAAAATTGTTGTCATAATTGCTTTAAGGATATCACCCAGGATCATTGCCATAGCAGAAAACTCAGCACACACACTTCTGTTTTAACATCAGGATCATTCTTTGGTGGCCTACCATATATGTGGGTAAATTATACATTTTAAGCTGGTTTGCCTCATCCTTCTCCCTTTCCATTTTAATATATAGCAGTTCATTTGCTTTTATCATTGTCTTCCTTTTGCTTGTTTCTACATCCTGTCTTCTATTACTCTTTTTCAACATTAATGGACTAACACTGGAAATCTCATATGGATCCAAATGAATTGCCAGTATTGATCTGCATTGAAAAGTTCCTACATAATGTCACCTCAGTGACCACTGTATTCCCACAATAATAACCAGCTACATTTCCTGAGGAAACATTTTTATACTTAGTGGCAGATAGATACTTTAAATACAATACTTTACAGACTGTGATACTCTACTGTGATGCTTTTTACAGAACACAGCTTGCTGCAAAACTTTCAAGCTCTCCAATATAGGATATACATTGGGAATATTGGGATATACAACCCCTTCAGCCTACAAAGTTTCTCTTTACCACATCCAGTCTCAAAACTGCTATGTTAATAGCCTGGAAATCTGAAAGTTTTCTGATAACCTTGCCAGTGTTCTAAGTTCAAAGGGCATTACGCTTGCTTATTATCCACTTTTCTGTATTATAGTGTGGCAATAAGAGAAGACTACTGAAAAATTAATCCTCCATGCTACTTAGACCTAATCATGGCAAGTATGCTTTATGACAATTGCCAAGAGTTAGTGAGAGTGTATAGAGCTCATCCTGGGTGAAGGACTAAGTGATCAGCAGTAATGGACTAAAGGAAATGAGAGACTCACAGTGTAAAATCACTACAGTAAATATTCCAAGGGTTCCAGTTGCTTAGCTGTACTTAAATAAAAAAACACAAGCTGAAGTAAAATGATTACCACTGTGTGAATGGACAAATAATTCGAGAATCAGAGCTTTGAGAGCTTTCAATTTATTCACAGGCATAGGTGCTGTGAAATAGGTCTCTGACTAAAGGGAGAGTATTTTTGGCTCGTACCTAATAAATAGATATTCTAAGACAGGTTGGCTGACCTAAAAGGCTAAAATTTGCATGCTAGTCAAGAACTTAGGATATCATCACAACAACCCTTAAGTGCTTCCCCAAAAGAATGCACACAACTCCCGAACAGCTTTATCCATTACCAATAGCAATAATTCAAATAATAAAATCTCACTACCATAAATTCTGACTTTTCTCAAGTATCTCAGTTAGAACCATTGCAGTGCAGCAACCTTCAGCAGAGCCTGGTGAACTGGTGTAGTGACTCCAGGCCTGTGGTTCCAACTTGTGTCAATAAGGTTTACAGTTACTACCCAGATGTGACCAAATTATTCACAGCATTGTCTTTAGAAAGGTTCATTTCCTTCTCTCACATGAGAAAAAAAATGTTTTTCATTTTCTTGTAAATATTTGTCACATGTAACTAACTTCTGACTGCGTTCTTTTCAGGATGCCTAAATGTGGAGATAACAGCGTGTTCAATGAATTCCTGCCAATAAATCATGAATGTCTGATTTTCCTGCTATGAGTGGTTATATTAAAGGCCATGAAAAATAAATGCTTAGAGTGTAAAAATAAACATTTTTAAATGATTACCATGATTATCACGCCAGTTTGTTTTGCCTGACTCAAGGTACATCTGCCTTAGAGCCAGAATTTAGGTTGAAATACTAAATTATACATGTACATCTAGCATAATAAGACTACAATATTTCCATTAAACAAAGCCTATCATAAAATTTAAACAACCCTTTAGTCAGCCTGGAAATTAAGCAGAATTCTTTATTATGAATAGTCTTAAGAAGTCCTGTTTTGTTCTAATTCTCTACATAATAAATTTTGGGGAATTCTGCTATTTGGCTAATCTTTCTGATTTTAATTACTTTCAGATTTAACCTCTCCATTTTAAATTGAATGAAAATGTCTTTCTTTCTGGTAGCTAACCAGAATAAATAATAGAAAAATCAAAAATAAAAAGGAGAAAGTCATCTGAATGCATTTTTCACACACCCACAAGAAATTTCCTACAGAAGATATATGGTTCTGTTTTGCATACAAAATTTTCCCAGAGTCCTGTTGCCAACTTTGTTTAATTATTGCTTGGCAGTGATAGATCCCAGCTGTTACATGCCTTTGCAACACATGCATTAAACTATTCAGCCTATACAGACCCTTTTTTTTTTCAGGCAAATGGAGGATGAATTTACAAAATGCATTCGAAAGTATTTTTAAAGTAATTTTAACAAGGAGAATAAACTGAGGAACCCTAAAGAATCATTTTAATTACCTCATTAATAAAAAAAAATTAAAATACTTAGTTGAAACCAAATTATACCAAAACTTGAGGCTGTAAAGAAAACAGACTTCAAAAATCGTTATTGTTGCTGGTTGTACTGTGTATGTGACTTGCATAAAGTGTATGTCATTCCTCAATACTCTTAATTCAGCATCTATCACTAATTCACTGTGCAAACTGTGTTGAAAATAGTTCTAAGGACTAGTGAAAAGATTTTTGCTTCTTCTTCATTAAACAAATTCCCAGAATTTGTTACTGAAGACTTCCCAGCTTCCACCGGCCCTAGGATTTTATCAACTTGATCTAAATTCAAATCTTCTGCTTTGTTGTATATTGTGTTTGTAGGGAAGCAGTCTGATACCTTAGAAATCTGTGTTAAGGAGTTCCCCAACGATGTGTATTACACACAGCACTGTTGTTAAGGGGGTATTTATGGGCTTCTAAGTCAATAACTGAATCCAGGCTCCATATGCCAAATATAACCCTGCACCAGCTGGTTGAAAAGCTGTTTCTCTCCCTCTCAGGGAGAGCTCTGGGTAAAATATTCATGACTTGAAAGGAGGGGCTGGAATTTAATGCTTTTATAAATAGAGAGAAAATTAATTCAATGCTTAAAGGATAAAAGAATCCCTGTACATTTACGTTTTTTATTTTTCCACACTAGCCCAACTCTCAAATAGTCAAAAAGCTACTCCGTAGCTTTATGCTATTCATGTCATTTGTCTGGAAACTACTTCCTTTTCCCTCCCAATTTATGAAATAAACACCTGTAATTCAAATACTTTCAACAAAGTACAAAAGGATAGTATTAGATAAGGATGAATATCTAAAGGTTCATATAGACTTTAAATCTACAGACATTTCAGTCTGCTAGTCTACCAGCAATCAGGAGGATAAAAGTGTGTGTGTATTTTTGTGTGTGTGTTTGTGTGTGTGTGCGCGCCTGTGTTTGTATTTTGAGTTCTCAGTTGCTCAAACAACAACACATCGGACAGCACCATGCATTGTTTCATGAAGAGGGAGTTCTGCTTTGAGTTAAATATCAAATGCTAAGCTGTTCCTTATCTTCTAGTGAAAATGCAAGGTCACTGTAAGGTTTTGATTTATTATAATGTTCACACTACACAGGAACTGGGGGAGTGAGAAAAAGGCAAGGCAAACCAAGGTAAGCTAAGAAAATATAAATGAGCCAATCTTAACTGAAGAAAATAACTTTAAACACACAAAAAAAGGTGGTTAAACTCCCAAAATTTTGATGTAGGTATATGTTTTCCTAATTTTTTAAATAAAATTTTTAATTTAAAAATCATGTAAATTCCAACACCCCCCACTCCCCTTCCCCCCTCAAATTTTTGTGGACAAAATAGTTTAAGTTCTGGAAAATGTTCATTCTCCATCTGTGTCTTACATAGGTTTAACATCGTAAAGGAGTTGCAGAACATCCCCTCTATTCTGTTTTTAAAGCTTTAAAATATATTTTCAATAGCTTATCTTAGTAAAGCAAAAATAATGGTAAATTTCAAGAGGCCTAATTTTTATGTAATTTCTGAATTTTCTCAGCCCTCAAATGGAGATAATTTCCTCCAACTTGATAAAAAACAACTATTCTGCTGTATGAAAAAAATTTAAGATCTGCATGTAGTAAAAAACCTTACCAAACCAAATAAAAACACCTTCTGAATATTACATACCAAGAAACTATCTCAGCATTTTTCCATCAATTAATGCTTTTCTTTCCTTCTTTAAGGACCTTTAGTTAATTGATTTAGTTCTATGTTTTTTTATTCTAGGCCTCGTTTCTCTTAGTTGCATATAACATATTGATCAATGTGAAATTATATTTATTTCTACTGTGGATTTTTGAGATAAATTCTTAGGCATGTTTTAAATTATAAAACTATTAATGGGCCAAATTTGAAATCTGCTGAGTACAGAGCATCCTTTGGCAGAAATGGTATCCCTAACTAAACACAGGTATCATGTGATCAATTGCTTTTTACCTTGTAATGCAATGTTTTGGCTTCAGTGAAAAAGGTAATGCTGTGGTCCATCTACCTTCTCACATCCCAGACTACAGAGTTATCCTGTTACAGGATTACAGCCTTACAACTCATTTTACAAGCTAAAACAGTACCCAGCTGCCATGCCACACGTGAATGAGAGCAGTTCTAGTTTCACCTGCAGGAGCCACTGTAGCTGCGGCAGATGAACGCAGAGGTGCTTCCTTCCAGGTGACAGGATGTTGCTTCATTGTCCAACCTGTACTCTCTTGCAGATGTTTTCTAACTGTTCTCAGTTTAAGAGAGACAATGTGGCTAAGACTTGCTTTCCACACCACATAGGTGCAGTGGTCTGATTTTTGACTAAAATGAATACAATTTCTGTAAGTGAAGCCTCATAGCTGTCAGGTCTGAGGCACTGGCTGTGAGAAGCCATGGGCAGTAACTTTGGCACAGCTGTAACAGACAAGGATGTGTGCTGACAGCCTTGTTCCTCTGAAAAAATAGGGGGGAAACTTCAAGTAATCAAAATGGTAGAATTTGACCAGAGGAAAACCCTCTGGGAGATTACAGAGCACCATTACTGAGATAAAGTGCTCTTGCTCAAATGAAACTTTGTTCTAAATTAGAAATGAAAGAAAATGGGTGGAGGTGGGAAGAAGAAACGGAATATCAAGCCAACCACAAGCAAACAAAGAATTACAGTGCCTGCAAGAGATCTAAGTACTGTAAAGAATTCTCAGGTGAGTAAGATTTGAGTTAATGATCTTTGGCAATCACATTGATTGTGATCTAGCATGGTGAATCTTATCTATTTTAGACAGATAGCTAAGGGTGCTTCACACAATCCTGTTGTCTTTATCATTTCAGCTAATTGCTCATTCTTTATTGCAGTCCCAACTTTTATCACAAGGACAAAGCTACTATCAGTGAAAAAAAATATATAAATAAGAGGGACTCAGTCCACAATTAATTAGGGTATAGTCATGTAAGGAATTCCAATCTGCAATGAAAGACTAGCATATTAGTTTGAAGTGGTACAGAGGCAAGATTCAGTTAAATGTTTTCAAGACTACATTTTCATGGGGAAGAAAATAATGGTTTAACTACATTTTGGATTATGCTTATAAAATATTAGACTCAATGATGAGCTAAGTGTATTGTATCTGTATCTACTGTACAGGGCATAAAGATATAAAGACAAGCAATTCAATAATGAAATAACAAGAAGTTTTTCATAGAGTCACAGAATGGGTAAGGTTGGAAGGGATCATTAAAGGTCTTCTGGTCTAACTTCCCTGCTCAAGTAGGATCCCCTAGACCACATTAGTCAGGGTCATGTTCAGTGTAGATTTTGAGTATCTCCAAAGAGTGAAAGTCCACACCCTTTCCGGGCAACCATAAATTTCTGTGAAAACTGTAAATCTGTGAATCACCTCAATAATCAAACAAAATCTAATGGGTTTTTAGTACTGTTGCTTGAAGAAAGACCTATTTCACAGAAAAAACTTGCTGAATTATGAAATTATAAATTTCATATTAAAATGTAAAGGTAAGTCTACAAGAACACTGATAGTGAATGTGAATGAGATACTAAGGTGTATATTTGTAAAATAACAGTCCTGAAAATTCTACATACTTCTCCTGCAAAATTAAATTAAATAAAGATAAAAATGAAAAGAAAATAAATATAATTTCTGTCATAAAGACAAATCAAGGGTAAAGAAATGAGTCTGTAAGTCTGCTTTCCTGACTATATTTCTAGGAAAAAAACCCCAAACAAAAATTCCAACAAAATTTCCAAATGAAAAAATGAAAGGTAATTAAAAAGGAACAGACAGATAATGTTTTATTTTTTTAAACTGAGATCAAAAAAATAGAGGCCAACTATTCAGTCAAAAAGTAAGACATCACTCATTTTCTCATGCCAGTAAGCAGCAGCATACCCCAGGGTTCAATAATGTGTCCAGTCCTGTTTAACATCTTCATTAAACACCTGAGAGCCTCCAGCCTGAAATGCAGCTCTGTAATATAGGACTTTCTGAGCACAAAGAGAAACACTGCAGGTTTCTCTGAAGTTAAGAAAACACTGGTTACTTGTGAACATGACTGAGCCCTGGAACAGGCTGTCCCAAGGCTGTCATGTCTCCATCCTTGGAAATGATCAAAAGCCATCTGAACATGGTCCAGAACAATTGGCTCTAAGTGGTCATGCTTGAGCAGGGGGGCTTAGACCGGAGGACCTCCAGAGAGCCCTCCCAAACTCAATATAACAACCTTCTATTATTTATATAAATAAAATAAACAATTATAAATATAATTTATAAAATTACGAATCTCGTGATGTGATTTTTAAACAAAGTAGGTTTTAACAGAGTATTTAAATTTACAATATATGGGAGAATTGATGTTTTGAAGATTCATCCACATTTTATTCTGAAAGTTTGTTCTGAAAAATGCTTTTCTGTTGTTGTATCAAAAATGTTATGTTACAGGCTAATGTGAAAAATTTAAACTGCTAAATCCAGAGTTGTGTTGATGGAATACAGTCTTTATTCAGTCTTCCCTTTTGTAACAACTCAAATAATCACTTTCAGTAGCTATGCAACATCATAAACACACAAAACTCAAATGGGAGATTGGAGTAGAAATCAGCAATAGGAATGTTATCCGAGCAAATGGTCAAACGCATTATGTCAGAAGATATAGATAACAAACCTTAAGACTTTAACCCACAAAGATATATTGCAAGACATTGTGGTTGGTGCCAAAATAATGTTTTATTTCTTTATGTTGGCTTTCTTATGTCAAAGGGACACAACTGTGGAGGTTTGACCACAGCTAGTAAGCCCCCTTCTAGTATCCCAGTCACTTCCCTCCATCTGGATGGGGGAGAGAGTCAGAATGGCAAAAATTAAAAAAAATTATGAGTCAGGAAAAGGACAATTTAACAAGTGGAGGGAAAAAAACCCAAATAAACAAGAAAGAAAAAGTAAAGGAGAAGTGAGACAAAGGAATCATTTTGTACTAAATGAATGATCAGAAATGCTCAGCTACTCCAGGAGTACCCAACTTGGACCCCAGTCTCCTTCTCAATATTATCAATTTTACTTCTGCAACTAATCTCATATGATAGAGAATATTCTTTTTGTGAATTCAGGTTAGTTCTCCCAGCTGCATCCCCTCCCAGCCTCCTGCCCACTCCCAGCTTACTTGCTAGCCAAACAGAGTGCGAAACATGTTGTGAAAGCACTGTTCAGCAACAGCTGAAAACATGCATGTGTTTTCAACACAATTTTGGTCACAAAAACAAAACAAACACCATGAGATCAGCAGAAAAATGAAGTAAATTAATCTGTCCCAGCAAAACTGTGGCTGTTTTGCTGTCTGGTACTCTTCTTGCAGCAACCAGTAAGTAAGCACAACTATAAGAAGGACAAGGTGGAATGAAGAAGGGGAAGAAGAAAAAAGAAAGAATAAATAAAGAGAAGAGGAAAACACTAAGGAGGAAAAAGGGGGGAAAGGGGGAAATCCAAAAGTGGGAAAGGGAAAGGGAAACTTTTTTAATAATTCCAAGAATTGTTTGAAAAAAAAAAAGATAAATAATTCCCTTTTAAAACTGTAACAAAAAAGAGGCTGAGAGTCGTTTTCTTAAATACCTTAAATTGTACTGGTTAATCTCTAAAAAGTCATGGCCATTTTACTGTTGGGGTATTTTTCTTACTGTTTTGATTTTGCTGATGGTATTTCAGTAAACACACTTGCAAACTTCCTTTTAAGAATGAGCTAGGATTCTGCAAAACAATAAAACCATCTACATCCTATTATATACTGTGTATTGCATAGAATGAGACCTAACATTACAGTACAAGTTTATTGCAAGTATAAACTTGGTTAAGGAAGCATCACAAACTAGCTGGTACAATTATCTCTATTTTTAAGAGGAAATTCTTTAAAGATACATCTTCTGTAGCTCAATATTTTTGATACTATTTGAATCTCTGTATTTTGAAGTTTTCCTTTTACACATTTTCCATGAGATTTGAAACTGTTTTTTAGTTGTTTATGTGCTGCACATTTTCTTTAGTGTGTTGCTTGTCACTTTTCCGCATCAAATTCTCATAGCATTTTATTTTTTACTTTCAGAACTTTTTTCATGTTCTGGCATTTCAAATTTGGCATGACATTTTCTGTTAGGAAGAGATGATGTTATTACAAGACACCCTTTGGGTGTTCCCCTGTTGAGGTTTGGAAGAGCATTCATGATACGCCCTCAATAGCACTGGGGAGAAACCTGCCCAGCTTTCCTGACTGTAGAAGTCTGACACCAGTATGTTCAGAAAAAGCAAAGGGTTATAGTCCTGCACAAGCTACAGTAACCAAGAGTAGGGCTGATCTCCTACTGGCACCTCTTATATACCCTTTTTTTTTTTTCCCAAAATAGAAATGTCTCTACATTTTCGACATTCCTACTCTCATAATTTCCTAAATATGTAAACCACCTTCTTTATTCTTCTTTGACTGCATTTTTTTTGAGTTTAGGGTTGCCTTGGTAGATAGACTCTGTTTAGCTTGCAAACCACGAAGTTCTTGTCCGCTTTCTTGTAATCACACCATTAGCTTGTTAGTATAACTAGATGGCTAAGATTAGCTGTCTGCTGTGATATCAGGAGCACGTCTGTGATATCAGGAGCATCTGGCAGTTTCTCATGTTGCTATCTAGCTAGAGTAGCCATATAGTCAGGGCAGACTCCTTTTTTTATTATTTAATAGCTGTGACAAAGTGTCTGATACTATGTTCTGCTGTCTTCCAGAGCCTGAAGGAGCTACTGAACAATTATCTGCCATACTTTAACCCCAGCTGACAACTAAGTACCATGCAGACATTCACTCACCATCCCTACCCCCTCTGAATTTCAGTGTCATCTCATCTCTTTCTCATAGTTCTGCTTCTCACCAGAATTGACAGGGATAAAATGTCTGCAATGCCTCAGGCCATTCAGATACAATTCCTGAGAAAGTCAGTGACAGTCTTTGTTTAATGAAAATTCACATCATTTTGGCCAGGAGTGTGGTAGATTATAATTTATTTAGAGCAGGATTCTCTTGTCATAGGGGTACTTCCTCCTAGAGAGGTGGATCATAACTGTGTTCATTTGTCTTGTTTGGAAGTAGAGAAGGTAGAGAAGAATATATAATAAATAGAAGAATATATAATAAAAACAAACAAATAAACTCAAATATATTTTCTCAGGCTACTGGTACTAAGTTTAGGAATGACCCCACATCACTGAAGTAAAGTTTGCAGCTATATTAAGCGCTTTCAGTGATGGGAACACCAAGACGGATGGTGAGAAATAATTTGTCTATAGTTATTTTCTCTCTCTGGGATCGGTAAAACAGCACATGAAGGAAATGTTATTTCAGTGTTTTGGTGACTGTAAGGCTTCCTGGTTTGCACTGCTTCAGCTCCTGTGGCTTGAAGCAGGGCCAATTCATGTCTGTTTGAAGCTACCTCTACAGAAATGATTTGAAGGTCTCTTTCAGGGAATAGCCAATTACAAAATTTTTTCTATCTAACAAATTTTTTTGTTTGAGCAAGCACTCGCTCAAAGTGATCTACTATGTAGTGAAAATGATATGTCAAGAGCAGAAAAAAAATGCAAAATGTTGTAATGATAATAACAAAATCACAGAATGAGTCTGGTTGGAAGGGACCTGGGCAGGTCAGCTTATCAAGCCTCCCTGCTCATCCAACCTCCTTGCTCAAGCAGGGTCATCCCAGAGCACACTGCACAGGATTGCATCCAGATGGTTTTCAAATATCTCCAGTGAGGGACATTCCACAGCCCCTCTGGGAAATGTATGCCAGTGCTTGGTCACTCCCACATTAAAGAAGGTCTTCCTAATATTAAGGTGGAACTTCCTGTGTATCAGCTTCTGCCCGTTGGATTTTGTTCTATTGCTTGGGACCAACAAGAAGAGCGTGGCTCCATCTTTTTGACACCCTCCTTTCACATACATCGTAACTGTAGTGTCCACAAAAAATCATAAAGGATTTTACGTTTAGCAGTTTCTTGAAAGAGAACATGAATCACTGTTGAGATTCTTGTGACTGGAAAAAAAATTACTCTATTTAAATCTTCGTATGTGAGTATGAGAAAATAATGAAAGAAAAAAAAAATTCCAAACAGTTTCGAGGGTAGGGGCAGAGATATTCTTTTCTTCTGGGATTTTAAAAGAACACAAGAAGGAACCAACCATTAAGAGAAATGCTTGACTGTTAATTTTTCTCAATATATAATACTTGGTTATAATATTTTTTAATTTTGGTTTTTTAAGTTTTAGCATTTTTAAGTTTTAACAAAAAACATTGCTCTTAGCAAATTGGCAGTTCATTTTCAATTATGACAGAGGAGGGTTTAGAACACATGGAGTTACTCACTAATGTTTTATATTAAAATGTGTCAGAGTACTGAAGCACAAGAAGCCTATATCCTCCATAGCATCATGGGTAACCAGGAGTCAGACAGTCCTGACATAATTATTCTTGGATTACCTTTCACACAGCACTTTGTCACAACTGATAGCATGGTATTTATATGGCAGTTTCTGGTAGTGCCACTGTCTCCCATCTGAGTGACAAAATCTGATGGTGCACACAAAGGGACCAGGAGCATCAGTATCATCCTGACAGGATTTCTACGCTTCTGTCAGTGGTAATTTGGGTTCCCTACGTTCTCAAACTATGACCAGAATGACATCTGCTATATCTTGGTGACAGTTTACTGGCATTTCCTAATGATGAACATTAGTTTTGACCAGTTTGGCTCTGGTTTAGGTTTTAAAGAGCTGGGACAACAGTTTTTTGAGGATTAAGCAATGTATAAATACCCTAGTGTAATAAATATTTAACCAAATTTCGCTTAAAGATTTTTTATGTAAATACCAAAAATTAGACCCATACTACCCAGTGGCCATCTACCACATGAGCCATGAGTCCTCCATGCAGTCTTCTTAGAAGACAGATTTCCTGCTTCTGCAGCAGTATTGTAGTGTTTTGGGATTCTCCTTCTGTGACTTGAGATTGTCCTTTCAGAGAAACAAATTCAACAGTCTTCATCAAATTAAACAAATCTAAACTAAACTAAATTAAACTAAACACATTACATGGTATCTAGGCTGGGTGAGTAGTCAAGAAAAATTTAACACAGCTGAAATTCTCCTTTCTTCCTCCCCTTGCCCCAAGAACATGACACTTTATACATAATCTTAAAAACCATGCTGGTATCTTTATCAGCCCAACAAGAAGACGTTCATGCTAGCCAAGTACAGCCAGACTAGGTTTCTCCAGTTAAGCTATTATAGCAAATAAAGAACAGAATTAATGTTTCCTTACAGCTTATGAGCTGGGTTACCCTTGATTTCCACTTCCTGGAAGTGCTGACTCAGGATCACCATAGTGAACTATGGTGAAAATCTCACAGCCATTATGCTGAAAGGCTGACATAATGTTACATATATATTTTTTATGCTTACTAATAGAATACATTATGACTATTCAGTAGACTTGATTTGTAGCAGAGCTTAATAAATGCTGGGACCTTTGCTATCTATTCACAGTGATAGAGAAATTGTGTGTACTGGGAGGTAACTGCATGTCTTAATAAATAACCTTATAAAAGTTAAAAGTCAGCATTTACTCTAGTGGCTACAATAAAATCTTGCTAGTGTAGTGCTGCAGTCTTGTAGGGTTAACTGCATTCTTTCCAACATGGAGCTAAAATTAGTTTTATAGTGGTAGAGGAGCTGAGCAATCTGTGGATGACATTAAGGCATTTTATACAGTCTACTGGCTGCAGTAGGTACTGGAGTCAGAGTTTATTCAAGAACTGGCATGTTTTTCTGAAGCATTCCATTTCATGGGTGGCAGATTACATTGCAATACGTTGCTTAAGACACTTCACCATCTTGCACTGTGATATGTCAGCATATGGTAGAAAGCTGCGTTTCATTACATGAATTGTTGTAATGTTTCCTGAAACATATCATAAAGGAAAGCTTTGTGACAACTCACTTACCCATTAAGTGCTAATATCAGATTTGTAATCAAACACAAAGACAAGAGGAGACAGTACCATGGTTCATCAAGTAGTATAATTATTTCTGAATATCAGGGACACCTCTGGAATCAGTGAAGTATTTCTCTTTTTCTTTCCTTGACTTTCATTTACAGCTATGGGTATCAAAAGTGACAGCTGATGGAACAAATATTTCTGTTTATGTTCTTTATAGTATTAGTATAATTAGTGGCATCAGTCATAATAAACAGGCACAGCATGTAGCAGTGACATTCCTGCCATTAAGCAACACTAATGCAGAAGAAAAAAGTGCTATGAAGAACACTGTATCCAAATCTGGCTGAAAGCAGTTTCTTAAATCTATGTATGTATGCAAGTTTCTGTAACAGACTGCTTTACTATACATGAGTGTCAAATGTTCTGAACAACTCCCCTATGATTCAACTATTTTATTGCTGTTGCATTTCCTGACAACCATGTTATTTATACTTTTATGTATATATATATCTATGTACATATACATGTACCAAAAATGTACATTAGAGAAAGAGTGAGAGAGAAACAAAGAGAGACAGAGAGAAATATAGATATATGTCTGCAATATAGCATACTATAAATGATATCTTCCTTTTTGGGTTGTTTTGGTAGTTGATTTGTAGTTGTCAGTGCCGAATGGAGACTAGATTTTTCTGTTTGTCCTTGGGTCTTTGAGTAATTATTCCACAGGTGATCCAGTTTAACTCAATCCAATTACCTGGGAGACAAAGCAGCCACAAGCACCTATATGTATAGCAACACAACACAGCCACACACGAGTGTTGGATTAGTACTATTTTTATAAGCCTGAATAGACACTAAACAAAAAGGTTGACAGAAAAAAAAAAAGAGAAAAATCCAAAAATAGTACTTTCCTCATTTTACAAACCTGCGCCTGCACTCACAAATTACATACATGTCAAAGAGAGGATTTCACTTCAGGTTTTTTGAACCTTGATTGCAAGCACAGATTTTCCTGTAGTGGACAAGAAAATTGCACGTTTTTTGCATAAAACTAATTTACATGCAATGTGAGATGACATCAATTGAATGTCACACGAGTTGATAATAATTCCTTACTGATCTATGTTAAATGCCTTGATCTGGGAGTTCTATGCAAGCAGATGTACAGAAAACCAAAGTATCATGAACAGCTCAATTTTGCACATTTTTGGGGTT
This sequence comes from Argya squamiceps, assembly GCA_037834095.1. Taxonomy (NCBI): domain Eukaryota; kingdom Metazoa; phylum Chordata; class Aves; order Passeriformes; family Leiothrichidae; genus Argya; species Argya squamiceps. Next base: position 44,280,275 of record JBBMKD010000115.1, on the reverse strand, counting down.
TTTTTTCCCACTCAGGCTTAGGTTAGGATTTGTCTGAACTTTGGAATTCTTCTCAGAAAAGAAATTAGCAACTCTAAATTGTCTGGAAGAGGGGGCTGTGATGTGGTAGGGGTTTTCATTGTTGCTTCTGAGTTGTACCTGTTCTTCTGTAGGCCATTGAAGTGTTAAGCTAGTGCTTTTTGTTGCCTTTGAAAACATTGAGAAAGAAACTGTTTTACAAATAATATTCTGTCACCTAACAGCATTTAAAATTATTCTAAGAGGCATTCCTGCACAATGGAACTATGGAAAATTAACCTTCCCTGCCAAAGCTTTGCAGTGCTTAGCTCTGCCACCTTTTGACATGAAGTATGAAAATACAGAACAGTATAAAAATTAGTTAAAAATGGATGCTGTCAATGTATAAGTAATTGACAACATCCTATGTGTTAATGACTGCTCTTGCACCTGTTGCCTTTTTTGCCAGCCATCAGCAAAATAATAAAACTTTGAAAGAAAATATGCATTGTGCATTCTTTGACAAAATATTACCAGTCATAAAGTATCAAGCAATTCAATAAATGTAATCTGCAAGGATAATTTAGATTTTGATTGGACTGCAGACTAGGAGGTTTGGGGATTTTAACTTTTAGGAAAAAAATGTAGCTGCTTTCCCTTTTATCCATGCATTCTTGACCCCTCAGTCCTGGGGAAAAAAAAAAAAAAAAAAAAAAAGCTGCATGACATCAGTTTACTCATGAGGATCAGTGAGACAGAAAAAAAGAGTCAAAACCCCTCATATTATACCTCAAAGTTGTTCCCACTGGGATCCTAGAAGCTGCACATGGCTGTATAAAAGATGGGAAGAAAGTTAAACACTCTGGCATGTGTTACTTCAGGCAGAAGTAACTCCACCTTTGGGCTGAGGATGAGAAATAATGAGACATGCCACTAGAGTATTAAAAGTCAATCTATGCCAATTTTATTTTTCTCCAGAATTATTTATTTCTTATTCAATATCTATAAATGGAGAATAAGAAATGAAATAATTTGGATGTATGGCATGTTATAGCATTGTTCATGTATATTTTCTGTAGGATGAATGTCATTGATTCACTGCAGCTATAGGATTGCAATACTGGAGGGTAAAGTGGTTTTCAGTCACTTTCCTTCCAGTGACATAAAGAAGGTTTGCATACTTACCCATTGTCCCAATAAGACATTAAAATATAGGAATCTAAAATTCCCCATCATGTGTATAAAATATATACTTTACTTTTTTAGCCTTTACTACTGAAAAAACACTTTCTCATTTTTCCTAGAACATATACATCATCAGAGATGAAAGAACCAGTTCTGGTAATTATAGCTGCAGCTTTTTTTTTTTTTTCTTTGGTTTTGATTTTTATTCAAAAGAATGTACTTTTTTTTTTCCCTAAACTCCTCACACAATTGAACATAAACTTTTCTTCTCAATTTCATACCCAGCTTCTGTGAAGTGTGGTAAACACCTGCAGCATTTTCCCCTTATTATAAGTCATGAATAATAAGAAAGAAAATTAGACCTAGTGCTCCTAAAAATCATCTGTGAAATATATGACCTCCTTGTGTTGCCATTTAGGTCAATCAGATAACTTCCCCTAATTTCTATGTAAGAAAATTTGTGTTTTGATTAGAAATGCAAGTACTGTACCAAAGAAGAAAGTTAAAAATTACAGAGTAAATGAATGCAAGGGCTGTGTTTCAGATTCCATTAGTTTGGATAAAATGCTTATAGGAAAAATAAATATTAACCAAAAAAAAACTCAAACAAAATCCCAAGTTAAACACACAAAACCAGAATGTCTGGACAGAATTTTCTTTATTTGGGGACAGAATTGTTTGGCTAAGTATGATTTCTTATGTGACAGTCTAGCATAAAAGTTTTTCAAAAGGCATCTTCCATCATTCTACACTGGTGTACAAGGACATTCAAAATGTGCCTGGATAGCTGAGATGCTGAAAACAGATTATGTTAGAACAGCACTCTGCTCTGACTTTCAGAGACATGTGAAGAGCTCTTTGTACTGCTTTCTTTTATGCTGTATGTATAAGGGTAAGTTCCATTTTCAAAAAGGTCTTTAAGTTCTTCATATCCTAAATAATCTTGAAGTTTCTAACATACCTTTTTTTGCAAATTTATTGTGGTGTCTAAACCATGAAGCTTGCACTTCTCTTTCTTCTTTTTTTTCTCTATATAGGCCAACTGTGTGTAATCATTAAGGATGTTGTAAACTGTTGTTGCAAACTGTTTAATACTAAATACTTCTAGCACAAAATAGACAATATTCTAACCTATTAAGAAGAAAATATAACTTAATAAAGAACATACATAATATACACCTGTTTGGTGTTTTAATAAGGTCATTTCCAGGTGATCAGAAATATTTAGCTTTGGAAGAGTCGTACGAAATCAAAATGTAACAAAAGCATTTACAGTCAATGAAAGCAACAGCTGAGGAAAATAGGGAAGAACATGCCACAGAGACACAGCTTGAAGTAACCATGGTGAGTAAGGCTAAACTGATCAATGGGCTGTCCCACTGATGAAACTATGGAAAATTAACCTTCCCTGCCAAAGCTTTGCAGTGCTTAGCTCTGCACACATCTTGGAAGGAAAGGTGTCCAAGCAACATCTTGGAAATCTTGGTATTCATTAAATCAAGACAGTCTGCTTGATTTAAAGAGTATTCTGACACATGAAGAATATTCTTCTTCAAGTGAGAGCAAAAGGGGTGAACTTTTCTGTGACTTCTCACTCTCTTTTAATATCTGAGAAATTATGACTGTATTTTTTTAAACTTCCCTTACTTAAACAAAAAGTAGTGTGTGGATATAGAGTACTTGCCTAGTTGCAGTGTGAGGACTGCAGTGCAACATGACAAGCAATTCTCTTCCTTCTCCCACCTGGCTTGCACAGGAAGGTAAACATGTTCTCTTGAAGTTCATTGGCAGGATAGTATGAATCATCAAGAGACTCTGTGAACTAAATGTAATTGACTAAATAAAATCTCAGCTTAGTTTATCTTTTCCTATGGGATGGCCTGAAGACGAACAAAAGTCTGTTAACCTATAATCGTTCTTTTAGCATTAAGCATACTTAGTGAAAACTCTACTACTTTGGGATTGACATATTCTGACAGAGAGAATTATAAGAGAATGGAAGCAAATGCATAGCTGAAGCTCAAACACGGAGTTAACTCACATTAGATAACTCAGATATCAAGTAAATAAAATTTGGTCAATTTCTATTCAAAGCAATAAGACCCTCCATAACTTCTGAACCAACTTCATTCTTGCAAAAACTAAGCTTAAGTCATAGTGTCAGTTCTCCTAGTGCAATACAAGATTTATCCTCACATTTCCTACTAGTCCCATGACTCACTAGCACAGGTTTGAATGGCAGTTCCACAATCTCATAATTGGAATGACAGTTATTCTTATAAAGGCTATATTTTATTTCCTATAAAGGAAAACAAAAGCAAACCAGATTTAAAAGTAACATTCTAGAGTGTTGTTTCCATAGCAAGAATGTAATTACCATTACTAAATAACATAAAAACATACACCATAATTTAAAAATAATAACATCAATATTGGGGAACTTTAGTTTATATAATAATAGCACTATCTGTATAATTCCTGTAGCTTCAAGCTGCCTATTTCTAATGCTTTTATCAAGTTCTATTCTTCATATGTTTTCACCTGACACACCTGGACTTGTAGAAAAATATTTTAAAGACAAAATAAAAAAAAAAAAGAAGCAGTTTACAGGTACTCAAAAATGTAAAAAATGTGTCCTATCTATGCAAAGGGCACTCATGCAGAAAAAATTCATCTTGAATTTCATAAACTTCTATTTCTGTTAAACTTTGCCTACATTTTACCAGAGTTCAGAGCTTTGGAATTTAGGAAATGGCTGCAAAAAATCCCACAGTAATAATAAAAATACACTGCTGGCAATATGTTAGTCCATTTTTTTTTTTTTTTTATATGTGTGATATTTTCTGTTGTAAATTGCACTAAACTCAGTGGAGCTGGTGATATAATAAAATGCAGTCAGCTGTGCAGGCAGTGACTTACTCTTTGGAAGTACATATGTGAAATTTGACAATATTTCTGTGACACAGTGACCAACATGCTGGGAGCTGAACCATGTGGTTTTGTTTTTTTTTTTAATCTCAGATATCTATAATTTGAAAATCACCTGAACTGTGAGCACCTTCCTTAACAACGACTGCATCATAATTTCTCAGTCAGGGCCTTCAGGCAACTTTTGTCTCTTCAGATCTTTAGGACTTCCAAAAGTTCTCCTGAATGACGAACAGTTATCTTTTTACAAATTAGTCTTTTTTCTGGTGCATCACAGATCCTATCCATATATAGAGAGAGATTAGAGACTCATGGTTTACAGTGAAAATTTAAACTGAACTTCTAATTTCCTTATTGTATGGATCATATTTTTTGTCAGGAGTGGCTAATGTATTTGACTACCTAAAATACAGATATGGCTAGGCATCATTTAGATCCCACCCAGCCATTTTCTATTTTTAGCCAGGACTCTCACTGATACCTGAATACCAAGGATTTTTTTAACCATCTGATTTTTTGGACATCTGCTTTTCCAAGTTAAAAATCAAAACAAAGCAAAGCAAAATATTTATTTTGAGATGTGCTAATTTCTGGAAAATTACAGGATTCAAATGTAGTGTGATTCTGTCCTAAAAGTATTGGGACCAAAAAAACTGCAATATGTACTGATGCACTCTGAGACCATTATGCCTAGTAGAGGCCAGAGAATCAGAAGGTCTATATGAATAAAATTTATTTAAATTTCCCTGCCAGAAGTATCTGTTCTGCACAAAAATGCAAAGAGTTGATCAAGGTCCTGACAGAATAAACATGCTCAGGATCAGAGGAAAAAAACCTGTTACATCTCTGAGCTATTCCATGTAACTGAATCTGCAGTTTGGTGTTTAGGCACAAGATTGTAAAACAACATTAAGCAGCTGTTGGAAAACAGGGGCTGGGGCAATAAACAGCATTTACAAGTATTATGTGCTCAGTAAAATTTCCCAGTATAGAATAGTATTTCTGTCCTCTTGGGCATATTTAATTGAATTTGAGTTGATTATGTAGTTTTTATGGGTCTCATAGAGACTATCACAGAAATGTTTGAAAACCAAATTTTTGTATTAAAGAGCAAAGGCAGGTTTATAGTATTTTCAATATAGCATATTTTACTTATTAATCAAGTATTTTTTCAGGTTTATTTAACAATTGTAAGAAAAACTAAAGTAAATTTTGATGATGATAATTTTAATAGAATGGATACTTTATGATAGAAAAATATTCCTCTAAAAGAAACTAGGTTGTTTCTTGTTGTATTGAACAAATACATAAATTAATACTTTTCAAATAATATGTATTTCAGTTTTCAAAGCAAAGAGCTAGTGAATGTGTTTTAAAGTAGGTGTTTTTAAACCATTGTGGTTAAACAACTTTTCTTAAATCAATCATGTGAACCATTACATTCAAACTCTTACAAATACTTTTATAAAGCATTTCTACTGCCTATACATTTGAAAAGCTATCACAGTAATTCACAATGATATTGCAATTTCCAGGTGAATGGATTACTGAGAAAAAGGCAACCATTCTGAAAGGACAGAATGTTCCCATCTGTGCATCTGAACTGATATTAACACTGGAGTGAGTATTTTTTCAATGTTTAATTTTTACTGATTTTTAAATGAGCTTTGTCAGTGACTCTCAACAAATTTAGAGTCTCAGGATTACTTGACAGGTGTTTCAGGTCAAGTCTCTCTTGTAAGTCAAGTTTCCAATTGACAAACACAAAGACTTTGAGAATATCTACATGGCTGAACAGTTTGCAGGTTTGCTGTCCACCCTTATGTAGTCAGGTTTTAGCTGGGAGAACTAAACCAGAAATTGCACATCTGGAAATTGCACAGGAAGCCTTTTTGTATTCAGAAAATAATTCTGGAAATTAAAGGAGAAAAATATTCTCTTTCTTGGCCTTAATGTTTTTAAACATACTACTTGGTAATAAATTCAGCAGACTTGTGCTTTAGGCAAATACTTTAATAGTACTTTTGAACTCTTTTACGGTCTTAAAAGTGAAGTATATTAAACATAATGGAATATATAAATACTTACGGTTACTTTAGTTGCCTGATACTAATAATTTATAGCTTAAGGTACAAATCATGAATTAAATAATTAATTATTTATTAACAGTAGTCTACTAATGAGATGCTAACAACAATGTTCAAAACAAGACAGGGTCTCTTAACAATCTGCAAAAATATAGAAATCACACTGCTAGCTATTTCTGCTTCAGAGATTAAAGTTTTGTTCTATTACAATGAATGCAGAAAATTGAGATGCTCTTTCTTAATTTCTAACACTTACATTTTTCCCTATTGATGACTGACAGAAGATGAAACTAAGTTTCACTTTAGAGAACTGCAGATTACTTCTTTTCTCCTGTCCAGTCCTAAGACAGTCATAATTTATATTGATGCAGACTTAATTTTTTCCAGTAATGATGATCTGAGTTAACATTTTTCAAGAGTGTCTGCCAAAATCTGTTGACTTTGATGCTGATTGGTGTAAAATGTAGAATTTACAAACCATTGAGAAATCATTCAATGCCATGCCCTGCAATTAAGGAGAAGTCAAGCAATAATAAAATCCAATTAACTGTATGTCTACATTTAAAATTTTCATGATATAGTCAGAAAAAAGAATATAAAGTCAAGGGCAATAGTTTAGCAGGGCTGAGCTTGGGACAGTTAGGGAAATAAGAAAGCCTAAGCATAAGACAGCCCTCTTTCTCTGCCTCCATACAATTTATCTTCCTTAGCCATTTTAATTAGGACGTTAATAAATTTGCTCATAGATTTAATACTCAGTGACAATTATGGGTAATAAACTGAAATAAAATCCAGTGCAATGGATTTGTAACTTGTAAAAACCCCCCCAAATGCGTTGCCTAGTCTACCACACTAGATATTTTTTTTAGTGTTTTTTTTCCCCCTTGAAGGGAAAGATTGCTGTTTAGAAAAAGATTTAAACTTTAGCCCCCCACATATTAAGTGGAATTAATGATCTATTTGCTTAGACACCATATATTACTTCTAGTTTATCCATCCACTGGGTAAACGATAGGCACTACTTGGTCACAATGATAGATTTGAATGCAGGCTGGGACATCAATCAGTGCTGGCAACTGATTAGTTGTTTGTGTCTTTGACAAGCTCTTCCATCTCACTGAATGAAAGCTTGCTGATTGCTCTCACTTCTCTCCACATTCATTGCCCTCCACTGCCACTATATTATATGGTTAATGCTGATGGTGGAAATCCTCCTTGACAGCTAACACTGAATATCTTCCATTCCCTTATCATTACATATACGCTATTCTGTGTTCCTCTAAGGACTAGAATTTCTAACTGAGGTCATCCATGGTATTAGATATACAGAGGGCTGGCACAGTAAGGCTGGGACCTGATGATGAGAGAGATATTGTATATGAGGAAAGGAAAAAAAGAGGTTGCAAAATAGCATTATATGTGTCTGTTCACAATTTAAGATCTTGTTATTGAATACAAGCAAATTATGAGTAAGAAGGGAAAATTCTCAAGAATAGAAACAGTTGGAAGGCTCTGCAGCAGGGTAGCTGAACACGAGGTTAAAGGCACAATGGGAAATTTAGCCTCCTTCTGTGGCCCACAGCAAAATGCTGGAATCCTGCCTGAGATTTTCAAAGTTGTTCAGGAGACCTAGTTGATCCCTACCAACTTACAGTATTTTAAAAGTTTGAATCTTTGACAGTAATAGACTAGATTTATAAGATAACTTCAGCATCACTGCCTTATCATTATATTTGCTTTTCTACAACAGATGGAGAGAATACATAAGCTGAAGTATTTGAGGAAGTACAGAAAATATGAATGTTGACTCTCATGACATCCAACATTGTCTGGCATATGTTTGACATGTGTGATTAAGCATCAGGAGGACTGGAACAGCAGTAAAGACGATCAGTGATGCTTTAATCAGTTCTAAAGTGCATATTGAGGACAGGACAACAGTAACATGCTTTGAAGAGTCTTTTGGTGCTTCTAATGAGATGCAAAGTGAGTATTTACACTGTCTTAGACAATAACAAATGTTTGATGAAAGATAAGTGGGGATTTTTAGTTTTGGTTAGGGATTTTTTTGTTGTTGTTTTGTTTGTTTTGGTGTTTGCTTTTTTTTTTTAATTATATTTTCCTAAGAAAATATAATTAAATATTCCAAATCTTTCCAAATATTACTCAGGTATGAAAAACTGAATACCATTTTGCATATGAAAAACTAGGTGATAATGATGGATAAATTATGGGAAAGAAATACAGAGATGTTATTGTACATGGTATAGTATCTATGTAAAGTCAATTGCAAAAAAAGAAACAAAGTTTACAGTATCACTTATCAGCACATGTCAATCTTCTGAAGGCAAATAATATTTCATTTGTCAAATGGAAAAACTGAAGAGGGAAATGGAGAGAGGATCACCCCATACATCTAAAATCATGCAAATAAATGCATGAAGTGGCAGTATAACTAAGTAATAATTTAATGCACGATCACTATGAGATCTGTATTACTGCTTTCATTGGGGAATAGATACACATGAAAAACATAGCTGTGATTAATGGTCGTTCTTATTCCAGGCACACATTGAAAACCATACCTAATCCTCCAGTCACTTTTGCAGACATACCCCACCTCCTGCTCTGCTTGCCCTGTTAGGTGTGCTAGAAAGGATGGTCTCTGCAAAGGGAAAACTATTGGATGGTGATTTCTGATTTGCCATGGTTCTTTTTAGTATATTAGATCATTGAAGGCTATATAGCCCGTCAGAGTAGATTTTCCAGCTAGCCGATGGATTTATAGAGACATTCAGTGTGATGAGATGGTTGGACAGAGTCATTTTCTCTGGTTCATGCAAGTTCTGACAGAGGGTCAGGAAAATAAACAGTATGACTGCAAGAGCTTTGGAATATCAGACACCATTTGGTAAAAAAACAAAACAATAGAGACTGACAAGATCAGAACTGCAGCCAAGTGAGTTATGGTTCAGAAAAACATCAGCTCTTGTCCTGTATCCATTAAATGAACACCGATAACTGCCCCTGCCATTCATACTTGTTGTGCTTTATTACTCAGTTGCAGTCAAGGAATTCAAACATTGCACTTTAAGTTTGTAGACTTATCTTTAAAGAAATCATTGCACTGTTTTTATACCAGACATTATTTGCCACATTGTATATTTCAGATATCCATCAACACTTCCAGTTATGTACAAAGGCCATGAAATCCTTTGCATCCTGCAGCTTGAATTGCAACATGGACCTCTAGTTGCTACTTCTCCTGTGTGTTTGGCACACTTCTTGTAGACACTTGAATCCATTCAAGCTCAGGTTTCAGGCTTTCAATTATTCTAAGACTTCAAATTCATGCCAAATATTACTTCCTGTATTGCACTACATTGCACTGCACTTCAACATGGATGTCTAAGACTTACTATTCCAACTGCAGTGCAAAACAGATAGGACGTTACAGAAAGGAAAGGCTCAGCACACACCCAAAGGAATCTGTAATCTGAATTACTGGATTGTCACAATATATGTAGAGCCATAGAACCAAAGAAATGTTGAGATTGGAAAAACCTCTAAGGTCACAAAGTCCAAACATTAACTTCACACTGCTGTGTTCACCACAAAACCATGTCCTCAACAGCCTTTTGAACACTTCCAGGGATGGTGATTCTACCACTTCCCTGAGTAGCCTTTTTCAATATCTGACCACCTTTTCAGTGAAGAAATTTTTCCTAGTATATATCTTATATCTTGGGTTTCCTCTCTCCTATCACTTGCTACATGGGAGAAGAGACCCCACATCACTACAGCCTCCTTTCACTGATTTGTAGGCAGTGATGAGGTCTCCCCCCAGCCTCCTTTTCCGCAGGCTAAACACCCTCAGCTCCCTCAGCTGCTCCTCACAAGATTTGTGCTCCAGATCCTTCCCCAGCTCCACTGCCCTTCTCTGGTCTCCCTCCAGCACCTCATTGCCTTTCTTGTACTGAGGGGCCCAGAACAGAACACAAGATTCGAGGTGTGGCCTCACCAGTGCCCAGTACAGGGGGACAGTCCCTGCCCTGGTCCTGCTGGCCACACTGTTGCTGGTACAGGCCAGGATGCCATTGCCCTTCTTGGCCACCTGGGCACACCCTGGCTCATGTTCAGTCACTGTCACAGCACCCCCAGGTCCTTTTCCCCTGGGCAGCTTTCCAGCCACTCTGCCCCAGCCTGTGGAGCTGCCTGGGGTTGTTGTGCCCCAAAGGCAGATTTGGCACTAGGCCTTGTTGTACCTCACCCCATTTGCCTCAGCCCATCAAACTAGTCCGCCCAAATCCCTCTGAAAATCCTTCCTTCCCTCCAGCAGATCAACACTCCAACTGAACTCAATGTCATCTGCAAAATTACTGCAAGCTTACATTTTTTTATAATAATTGCTATTGCAATTTAGCATTTTGAGTTAAAACCCCCCAAATTTAGCTTTTTCAGTAAAAATTTTAAAAAGTGTTTTACCTAAATCAATAATTAGTATGCAAAGGGTCAGACTATATATGTTTTTGCACAGATGTTCCTTAAAATATCAGACACATTTATGTCTATCTAGAATGTGATTGTGCCTATTAAATAATTATTGTACCTATGTTGCATCACAATACATTTAATTTTAATGTTATTTGTAAGCTACTGTTTGCAGATTTAATAGCATTGCCTCTACATACATATCTGAGTAAAGAAAATGGTACTACAACCTCTTTATTTTCACCTTTGTTCTAATTATCCTTTTTCTCTACTGTCTTTTATTTAAATTGGAATTTATGACCTTGAATTTAGCTTTCCTGTTGGATTAAGCTGAAACAATGTGAAAGATACTTACCAGCTCTTTTAAAGCCTGGCTAAGATTTCAAAAATATTAGAACAAAGGACAGAAAACATTTCTTCTCTTCAGCATCACTTCATGGGCCCACTATTTATTTATTAACCTGGTGTGTATTTATTTACCTAGTTTTTATGGAGTTTTCATATTACCAAGCTTCTTTGGTATTATATTTTATACAATTGAGTTAAAACTCAACTGTTTTTATGGAATATCGCAGAGGATTAAGTACTGGAAATCTACATTTAGAATGGATCTTTTCCAAGAAGTGATTATTATTTTTTATATTCTATGCAGAATGCTCAGAGAAATTCTTCTTATTATGAAAAACCAAACAACAATATACAGTTACTGCTGGAAAAGAAGATGAACACAAACATTTTAAAGATTTAACACAAAGGAACATATGACTTTGGAGTGCAAATATACCTTTCATTAGCTAGTTATCAAGATAGTGTTTTGATTTTAGCTTGGGCTCTAAAAAGAACCATTAGAAAATATTTTTCACTTATGTATAAAACAAAAATGCTTCAGAATTAGGTTGAGCCTGTATTTTCACCTTGCATTTCTATTTACTCTCAATCACTAAAAATAGAATGCAGGAAGGTAAAAATATATATGTATATATAAATATATCTTCTTTACAGTACAAAAACAATATCCATAGCTTACGTCAAAAAACATTACAATGATGATTTTCCTTAAAAGAAGCCGTACACGGAAACGATATAACATTTGACAAGGTGATGAAAAAACTACTTTCTCTTTGAGAAGACTGGTCAAGATGTGAATTTTGAAAACTGAAATGTTTTAATAGTTTCTCTCTTAGCTTACGCTTTGACTGAAACTGGTTTTCAACCTCTCATAGAGACATGCCCTTTAAAAATGCTTATTGCTGTAGTAGAGACAAGAGCATTGAAAAGCAATGAACCAGATCTTATTCCTGTAAAAGTCACTGGGAATGCTGTCGCTGAGTTCACCAAAAGTAACTTTAGCCATCATGAATAGTCATATATGCCAATGAACACTGAAACTGCATTGCAACACAAGTTATCTTTAAAGGGATAACCTTTAAAGAGTTGCAGCAGCTGAAACTCCCTACATTCTAATTTACAACTGAAATTAGTGTGTCATATAGGGCATGTCAGAAAGCAGCATAGCCGGCAGTACCGTTGCAAGTTTTATACAGTGGATTTGATTTATTTTGTGTGAAAGATGCATCCCTTCTTTAATGTTTCCATGAAAAAAATAAACACAGTATGAAAATGCTGTCTAAAAGTTAACCAGCTTTGCCATGACCTACAAAAAAGGGCTAGTAGAAGTTTACTTTCCCACAGTGTAATCAGTAAGTTATTGTACATGATGCATGTGAAAATCCAATGAAAATTTGCCCCTATGTGTTTATTCAGGACAACAGCTTTGCCATATCTCCTTCAGTCTCTAGTGTAAATCAACCAGAAGGGATCACAGAAACTCTATTTATTGGCCTGGATATTCAGATATATTCTGGAATATTTATTATAAAGGAACTGTCCCAATTTCAATGGAATTAACTCTCTGAGTACAGTTTGTTTTGATAAGGCATCTCATTCTAGCAGTACTTTGTGTCATTTTCCTCACTGGGGACAAATCACAGACAACTATAGCCCTCACCTCCTCCTCCTTCAAACACAGAGATACTTCATTTGCCATCGGTATGAGACATATTTTCAATCAAACACACTGCAATATCCAAGCTTATATTTTTCTGAATCTTCCTGCTTGTCAGATATCCAGCTGTGCTGATGTCAGAATTTTCAGAAGCTCTCCATAAGAAAACAGATTATATTTCAGAAACATCTTTATATGCAAACTAACTGCACTGCATAAAAAATAACAAAATAAGTGTCTATATTGCCCTTGTCTGTCTCTTCTGTGCTACATATATATTTCAAACTTTTATCCTGTATCATTAAACACATTAAAATTTCTAATATCATTAACAAAGTAAAAAGAGGTAAAAAATTTTTTAAAAAGGCAAAGACAATATTTTTTGAAAAAATATTTTCACTGGAAATTATTTCTCTTACAATTATTTCTCTTACAATGATACCATGTGATGTCAAAAATTTTTAAAATGGAAGATAATTATTAAGGAGGATGTGGAGAGATCAAAAATTATTAGCAAAAAATCCGTTCTTAAGAGTACTTGTCATTTTGAAAAGTTTAATGCATGTGTAGTCTTTTCATATCCTTAATTTATGGAGAGCAGATGGCAAACAAACATCATTTGATGGTGGGATTTAAGTATGGTAAGGGTTGGTATGGTTAAATATGGTTATATGGTATGGTCAATAGTTTTATAAGCAGCACACCAATTACCATATAAAAGACCAGTATGAGAAAAATCAGAGAAAACAAAAAAAATTATAATAGTAATTGATTTCATCTAGCAAAAAAAACCCCAAGAAATAGAAAGGCAAAACAGCTCCAAGAAATCACAGAGGACTGTGAAATGCCTTAAAAAATGAGCAAGCCGCCAAACAATGAGCACATACAACGAGCAGTCCAGAAAAAGTCATCCAAGGCACACAGACAAAATGATGGATTTTTTTCTCCTCTTTTAATAGCATGGAAAATATTTAGCAATGGCTATTCAGTGTTGAAAAGAGATCAAAAGCTAATGAAATAGCTGACAAATTTCATAGGGCATCTTTCTTGTTGAAGACAATCTTTTCTCCCTGATCTGGGTCAGAGGCCTAGCTAGCTCTGTTAAGGGCAGAGCCTGCTGATACCTAAGCTCAAGGTCAGGTTTCTATGCAGATTAGCCTTATGCAAATCACCTCATCAAAACTGCACAGGGAGCACACCTGGAACTGACAGCAATTAATGCTGTTTCAAAGAAAGCAACCAAATTCAAAGGAACTTACAGAGAGATATAGAATTAACAGAGTATAGAGGTCTATGACTTCTGTGAGCAGCTAAATGCTATCTAATAGAATTGGTAAAGCAGGCTATTCCACTTCCTAACAAAGCTGTTCTCAATGAAATGCCAGCTTTTGAAAATCTGTGTTGTTGTTTTAGAATAGGTAAAGTGCATATGTTTGACATTAGAGTTTAAAATGATGACATTCTTTGAGAAAAAATTTGAATTGGTAATGAGTAATTTAACTGAATTTTACAGATGTGACTGCTGTTTTCATTCATGCTTCTATAAAAAGGTCAGTGTGGCTCTAGAGTTATTGTCTCCTGTAAACATGTAAATAGTAAACCTCAGGCTGAACAGGTTAAGATGAATCCAACTTACTATACAATGATATTCTATGAGAAAAGGTGACACAACTCCCTGAAAAAATTAGCAGTACACATGACCAGATATTTTTGCATCTCTCTCAAAGTACAAATTCTGTATTCAGTGCATCGCTGCGGGCTCACTCTGTATTCTGGAGCCATTAAATTGCTGAAAATGCTTTTTCTCTTGCCATCTCCAATAGGAAGATAATGCCGCTTCTAATCACGGATTTACATAGTAAAGGGTTACAAGGAACCTCCAGAGATCACCCAACCTAACTCTTTGTTCATAGCAGGTCTAATTGGATACAGAGCCTCCAGACCTTGGGGTTCTGAGTCATGAATACCTCCAGTGATGTACATCTTACAGTGTGTCTGAGAACTAGTTCCCTTATTTGATTGATTATGGTAAAAACTGCTCTCCTTACAGCTCATTGGAATTTATCAGAAAGTCTCAGACTTCTCATTGTCTCTTGTTTAGTGGACTTGTGCGGTTCCAGTTGGAACTTCATCTTCTCTGGGTTCTCCAACTAGGTAGTAACAGACACCTATGAGGTATCCCAGAAGCCATCTTTTCTGCAAGGGGGACTAGCCAAGCTCCTTCAGACTTTATCTCTTTGGATCCTGAGGGCATTAACAGACCTTCCTGGTCCTGACCAGTTTCTTCTGGGGCCCTTGGGACACCTGTGCAAGTGCCCATGTGTGTACAAGTATGATTGCCTATCTTTGTCAGCTCTCAAATATGTATTCATCTCAATCTTGCTTGAAGTTTCCCAAGACTGCTGATAGAGTATCTAAGATCCACAAGAGGTGGAAGTTAATGTAACAGTGGGAAAAACAGGGAGAACCTTCTCTTACCACTTTCACCTTTGCTGAGAACAGCCTATTGGTTTGTCTTGGTTTTCAAAATAATTTTTTCCTTGCCATCATTTGACTTTTATTTAAGTACTGTCAGTAGTCAAACATAGATGGAGACAATGGGAAAGGGTGAAGGAACTATGTTGAAAACACTGCTCATACAAACCTGTGACTAAAGCTTCTATTTTCCAGTTCCAGTTAGGTTTACTCCTGATGCTACCTACTGATATGAAACTGATTTACGGACCGGCAGCTGAAACCCACTACAGAGGCAGATTCTAGTGTCTGTTGGAAACCATCTTCTGTGGCAAGTGGAATTGTAATTTGTCACACTGTAGCTAGTACCAATGTTGAGTATTTATGATAGGCTGATGATTGTTTGGACACTAAAACTAGGGCTGATCATCCGTGTTCCTTACAAAACTGTGTGCTTGTCAGCATGCAGAAAATAACTTTTGCTGTCCACTGGTTTCAGTCCTGTCACTGTAAGCCAAGTCAATATGGAAGAATTGGAAGAAATTATGTAAGTATAAAAAAAAAGCAGAAAATAATTTTTCTTTTAGAAAATTAATAGTTTACAATTATTTCTGGTGCTGGCTGAGGAGTAAATATGCAGTAACAAATGAGAGATATTCATATAAATTACAGGACACGACAGCACAACAATCAGTTAGTTCTTAATACCCAATTCTGAAGAAGTGGGACCAGTGTAACTATATACCCACTGAAAGAGCTGCACATTATTGTTGTTTTACACATTAGACAACTCCACCTGGGCTCTTTTTTATGTGTGGCTTCGTTAGGTTGTTACACAGCTCTGTGTCAGCAAACAGGTGTTTATGTGACTGCCTTGGGGCTCCTAGGACCGTGGTGCTCCTGAGCTCCTCAGGCCTCTGCTAGCCTGTGCACCCAGAGGCACCTGCTGTGTTTCTGACAGGTCACTGCTACAAACAGGCTGAGCCTCATGCTATCAGGGCATTGCTTCATGCAATAGGATTTAAAAATTTCTCTGTATGTATAGACACAAGTACATATATGTACATGTACCTATATTTGTGTACTTTCTTCCTTTTCCCAGTATGTATCTAAGTAAAGCAGCATTATTGGTGGGCTAACCAAATAATAAAGCAGCATTATTGGTAGGGACCTGACAGGGTGGGAGTGGGTATTAGTGGAACAACAGTCTTTCCCCTTCACCAGCTGGCACTCTGAAACTTCATTCTTTCCTTTTTTTTTCTCCTCTTGTTTGTTAAAACTAACCCAGGGCATACACATATATGTATAAATGTACAGTCGCTCTCTGACAATCAGCTCAAACTTCTGCTTAAAATAAAATTCAGCTGGATCAAAATTTGCAATAGGAGTATTTACATTTTCAGATAGTGAGTTTAAGAGCGTTTAGATATTATTAATTTTCAATGGTGTTCACGCTGGAATATTTATCTCTTACAAATGAAAGTGGAAATGCGTCAGTATACTGGAAGTTATCCTACTAATAGGATAGTAGGATAGGGTTACAAGCATCAACACAGAAAAGATAAGGAACCACTTGTGAAACATCTATCTTCTTTTGGAGATAGAAAGGGGTTTACTAGTAGCTAGACAACAGAAGAGCAAATGGAGGATTACGACCCAGTTTTAAAGTTCTATTCTATTTTCTTTGTCTTTTTTCTGCTCTGTGTCCCATTAAAGTCTCTGATACAAGAATGTAGAGAAACCAGCAGCTACCATGAAAATTTTACCCTTAAATATAAACTACCCCATGTCTCTCTGCCTTCCATAGATGTCAAGTCAGCTGGAGTGAAACAGATGTAACACCTTTCTTCATTACTTTTGTCTCTTTAATTTTTCTTCACTTACAATAATTTTTAATTTTCTCAGGAAAAAAAAATTCCTATTGGGATTGTCGGTGCAAGATGGCTAAAGGCTGCTTTCATAGTTACTGTTTAGATGCCTTTTGCTTAGATAAACTGTCATGATTTATGCTTTTCTGTCCATTTCTTTTGTTAGAGCACTGGACCTAAGAGCACAAAATAATCACTTTAAGTCCCTTTCTTGCTTCTCCATTTAATTCTATATTTGTAAATAAGACTCATGAAGTACCATACAATTTGGGAAAACACTTCATCTTTAAATGTTGCTCCCTATTGACAGGCAACATAAAAAGAGTATCACAAGATTAGGAGCTCAGTAAGTTTATCCAGCAGGCTGCTGTGTTCTATCTTTTAAAAGTGAAGCAATCTTGTGAACCAATATGGTAAAAAAATGAAATGAAAAAAATAAAAATTAAAGCAGCAAGATTTTTTCTGCTATGAAAAGAATTCACTCAGAAAATAGAAAATTTCACCTGGGGAATGGGAAGCTAAGACAAAGCTTTCCTTTAATAGTTTTAGCTTAAGGAGAGGAGTCGTGTCTATATCCACCAGGAAAAATGTAGGATAATATAATAAGAAGATATCTATAATTAGTTCCTTGCTTCTGTAAGATCACAGTTAACAGTGTAGTTATTTATGCATTTTCAGTGCCCTGGAGGCTTCACTCTACTGTAATTCAGTATATTAGACTGTGTGCAAGGGAAGGCAAGTAGGAGTAAAAAGGCAGGCAAGGCTCTGTGGGAACACAGAACTTCTAGTCAAACAGATACATACTCAGGAAGATCCTTAGGTCACACTTTTAACAGATTTGCAAAGTTTGCCTTTTTCTTCCCTGACCAAAGATAAAGACATAAAAATTGTGAAAGATAATCCCTCCTCCTTGGAAAACTTTTCCATGATCTTCTGTAAAGGTATTTACACTCTAGAAGACAGTACATTTTCTTCTTTCTCCTTCCCACAGGAAGGTAAATATAAAAAAATAAAATTTAGGAATTTCTGAAAGAAGAATACATATTCACCACATTTTTAATTTAACCTGTGAAATTTTTTTTGCCATTTTTATAAACTCCTATGTTTTTCAAGTTAAAATCCCAATAAAGTAAAAGGTAACTATTTACATATCCTAGACAGTAGATTCACAGTATTAATGAAGAGGAATCTGGCATTGATTCAAAATATAAATCAGCCCTTCATGGGTTTTTCTGAGCCCTTCATTAGTCAGTAGAGAATTCTGATTGCGCAATCTTTGTATCCCCATTTCTGAGGCATGTAGCAGCAGTCTCACATTAACTGAACTCACACACTAACTTCTGGACAAGAAGAGAGTACAGATGGCATACTTTATATCATTATGTTCACTAAAATAATTATAATAATAAAAGACACAAAAGTTGGAATAGCACTTCAAATGGACACATATGAAGTGTCTACAGTAATGTTATGCAGGAATTTAGTTTGACAAATACAAGATAACTGTCTTTTTAAAGGCAAATATGAACCAGAAGAGCACATTCTTCCCTCTCCCCAAGCTACTTTTCTTTTTGTTTTCCTTCTGACCTGAAACATTTTCTTTTTTAAAATGTTACCCCAATGCATCTCTCTGACTTTATCCTCATTTGAGGATCTATCTCTGGTTATTCCTACTATAATTACTGTGTTAACACAATATTTATATAGAACAATAATCTCATATTCAGAATTATGACCATTAGAAAAGTGCGTTATTATTCTGTCTTCAAAATTATCTATTTATGACAGTGGTAGAAGATTACTTTTGACTTTAAAAATTAGAGCATTACTGTTAAAAATTTTTGTATCGTTTAAATGGTATGTAGTACTTGAGAGAACTCACTACAGTACCCTAAGTGCATTATGATAACTGCAGTCCTTTTCTTCAGACGGTAGTATTTAAAGACTTTTAACTTTGAGAGGGAGTAATACTTCAGCATTCAGCTTTAAGTAATCTTTAATACTGACAAAGTCTTTTGGATTAAAGAAAAGTAAGTGTGATATCATATTTAAAAAAAACAGGTAGCCTTTTTCAAACAACTTTTAAAAAATAATCTGTGATTTTGATCTTGAAATAAAAGTGAATTCTTTACCAAGAAGGGACAAAAAAGGTTCTTTATTCTTTATCTATGTGCAAAGGGAATCAAAATCTAACTCCTAAGGTTTTTTTGTGTTTTTTTTTTTTAATTTATGTGCATTTGACCGCTGTACATGGCGGTTTTTGATCTCCGTCTCAAACAAATAAATGTTGAACTTCAACAGGTACCTTGCAAAGAAATTTGAAATTGGATGCGTACATCATTTTCCATACTGTTGTATAATGAAAATGATGTAATGGAACATTTTTATATGGTGGATTGACCCTGGGTGGACACCAGGTACACACCAAGCAACTCAGTTAATCTACCTCCTCATCTGGAGAGGAGAGAAAAATACCAAGAAAGGCTCATGGGTCAAGATAAGGGCAGGGAGATCACACACCAATTATCATCATGAGCAAAGCCAACTTGGGGTAATTGATTTACTGCCACATGGAATCAGAGTAGGATTATGACACATAAACCCAAATCTTAAAAACACCTGGACCTCTCCCCCTGCCATACTTCCCTGACTCACTTTGATTTCTTATTTTGTTTCCCTCCTCCTCCTTGGTGGCACAGGGGTAAAGTGTATGAGGGTTGTGGTCAATGCATCACACATTATCTCTGATACTCACTCCTCCTCACACTCTTCTTCTGCTTCAGTGTGAGGCCCCCTCCCACAGGAGAGAGTCCTCTGTGGACATCTTCAGTATTGCTCATTCCCATGTGCCTGCAGTTCTCCACTCCATTGCAGGGCTCCATTGTGGGTCCCTTCAGGGACAGGCTGCTCCAGCATGGGTCCTCTGCGGAGACACAAGTCCTGCCAGCAAACCTGCCCCAGCCTGGGCTCCTCTCTCCTCAGGCCCACAAGCTCTGCCAAGACCCTATTCCATCAGAGGCTTCCCATGGGACACAGTCTCCTTTGGGCACCCACCTGCTCTGTGAGGTCCTCCACAGGCTGCAGGTGGATCTCTGCATCCCTGTGGCCCTCCATGGGCTGCAGCAGCACAGCTACCTCACCATGGGCTGCACCAGGAGTTCAGTAGAACCTCAGCTCCAGGGCCTGGAGCACTTCCTGTCCCTTCTTCTGCACAGATCTTGGTGTCTGCAGGGGTGTTTCTGCCACAAATTCTCACTCCTATTTTCTCTCGTGGAAATTGTACAGGTATTTTCCCCTTTTCTAAAATACTTTATCACCAAGTAGCTACTTCCATTGCTGATGGGTTCAACCCTGTGGCCAGTCACAGGTTCATCTCAGGGCCACCTAAGATTGGCTCTGATGTGAGAAGCTTCTAGAAGTCACATCTGTAGCTAAAAAAACCCCCTCACCATACAAACCTAACTCAGATTATTTCTAAGATATATTTGATGCAATTCTTTTAAGTAAGTTATTCTTAATTTTTAAGGAAATATGATTAATCAGATGAAGATTTAATAGGAACTATATTGAAATATATATACATTTTTTCTTGAATATACATATTATCTTTTTTCTTTTTCTTTTTTCCCCAGAAATAAGATCAGTATACTTAAAAATCACAAAGCAGAATAAGAAAAGAGAAAGTATATGTGAAATATAAATTCCAGTGACCTTGAAAAGTGGTTGCACTTGTCACTTCTCAGAGTGCAGAAGAACACTGACAATTATTCATCTATAGAAAGTAAATGATATTTTTGTTTTTGAAAAAAAGTCATCATTCTTTCTAAGATACGATATTATCTTAAAGAAAATTGGCCCCCAACTGGAGAACTGTATCCATCCCTGCAGTCCTCAATATAGAAGGATATGGACCTGTTGGAAATGGTCCACAGCAGAACCATGAAAACAGTCAAAGGGCTAGAACACACTATAAAGTGGCTCGTTTGTGGGGAATGCTTTCTCTGGCTAGCTGATTCCCTAAGCCAATTTATAGCAGTTTGTGGGTTCTTCAAGTAGCTCGCTGAGGCATGGATTCAGGCTTGGAAGAAGGAAGCATGCTCTCCCTTGGGTTAATAAGGATGTTTATTCA
>JBBMKD010000115.1:44197497-44245456 GCA_037834095.1 Argya squamiceps | reverse complement strand
ATAAAACTATTTGTTTACTTTAAGTTGGGCCTGTTTGTGCCTTTTTCTCCCGAAAATCCTATCTCCCAGAGGGAAAAGAGAGTAAACCAGAATTTGGCAAACGTGAAACCACAACAATGTGTTAAAAACATAACAAACCACCCAGCTTTAAAAAGGGAAGTGTCACTATTATTTTTGCACTGAGTTAAATATCTTTCTGCTGATCTATATTAAAATTCTCTTCATTCTTACAGGTGATAGATTCTTTAGTTATTTCCCATATGTTTGTGTATCATTTCTTTCTGTTTGTAACTCACAGTATGTTACTTTTCTCTTTACATAATCTTAACTATCTAAATTTTCACTAACCTACATGTAATCTTGCCTAGACAATAATTTCACATTAATTCATGCTAATGTATGCATATGCAGAACTTGAATTTAGAGGGATTTGAACTGTTATACTAATTATATGGGACTTGGATCCTAAATCATGAACTGTTCACATTCTGTACTTAGATTATTTGCATACCATGTCTGTGTAAATGCTGTGGGTTTAGAACAGCACAGTATAACAAAAAAAAGGACTAAGACTTTTTTTTAAATAAAGTGACTTCTTCCTTGTTTAAATATAACAAATTATAATTAATATAATTATTATTCCTGCTTAATCATATGAAAATATTAATGTCACTTAGTGTTAATAATATGGGCTCAGTAGACTCACATAATTGCCTTAGTCACAGCTTTTTCCCCTCAAAGGTAATTAAAATTGTCTTAGTTGTAATTTGCTCATACTAGTAAGATTCAACCTGGAGTAGATTAGAAAAGTCCTTTTTTAAATACAACGAGACTGTCACAGACATGAATGAAATTTAAACATAGGCTTCCACATGGTCTAGATATTGTGAGATTGTGTGGCTAATTTATTCTTTGATTTGGTGCATGGGGTGACCAGTAATTAAAAAATCTTGGCCATATGGCAAGGATTTAAAGTTTATATTAAAAGTCAGCTTGTGAAGTAATTGAGGAAAGGACTTTTCAGGCTGAATAAAAGGTGTCTGTTTTATGTACTCTGTGAAGCTGCAAGCATCAGCTATCATTAGCAATTCCTCTTTGTCAAACTTTTGGTGTCTAAAGAGGCCCTCTTTACCACTGTAGTGGAAACTGAAAATAAGCCCAAAGTCAAAAAATATTTTGTAGAAAATATAACTTGCATTACACAACATTTAAAATCAAAATCTTCCCCTGAATTAGAACAGAAGACTATTAACCATTCTACTGTTTCAATGGAAATATACATATAAAATTCTTAAAATTAAGCTACCAAATGGTATTTTTTTTTTTAATTCCATCATAGTTAAGTGCTTTGACACTACTGAAAACCAGAGAAATTTGCCTTCTAATTTGTCTGGAATTCTTTGCTGTTTTGTGGGAAACCTTAATTTTTCATAGAAGGAAGTGAAATCTATCATATTTCAGTGACAAGATTTCTGTAATTTAGTGTGGTGCTCAAATGTGGCAGCATCTGTACAAAAGGCAGAATACACCCATTTCACATTTGTTCATTACTTAGTGCATACTAAAGTCTTGAAGAATAATATTAAATATCTTTAATTTCATAAATTGTTTTCATCAGTAACAAGTCCAAAACTATATTTAATTTTAGCATTCTTAACGAGAGATAAGAAAATAAGACATAATGCATTCATTAAAATTCTATAAATTCAGACTAACTCATACGTTATTTCTCTTTGATAAATGAGCTAGATAATCACACTTTTAAAAGGAAAAGTGACTCTAAAACTGTCAATAAGGAAGTACACATTATGGTCATTCTGAAGAATTAAACCAGGAAAGACAGTTGTAAATGTAGATCCTTCCTTTCTTGAATGATGAAAGAAATATGATTTCTTACGATCATGATCATGGAAAGATTTATATCAAAAAGACTAGGTATAGCTTAGCTATACAATGAGGAAGGGAATGTTTCTATTGTGACTAACCTGTTAAATACCAGCAACTGTGCAAAGCATTTGACACTGTCTCACACAAACTGTCTCTCTCTTGTTTCTAAACTAGAGACAGATTTCATGGGCAGACCAACCATCAGTGGATAAAATGCTTCCTGGATCACCACACTCAAAGAGTTGTGGTTAATAAGTCAACATCTGACAGAAGAGCAGTGACAAGTTGTATTCTTCATCAGTATAGGGACCAGCATCTTTTAATATCTTTGCTGTCAACATGGACAATGGGATTGAGAGTGCAAGTTTGCCAGTGATGTTTGGATTGAGTAAACCAGAATATTTAACACCGTCAGAATTCTGGAGGGCAGTGATGCCATCCACAAGGGACCTTGACACACTTGAGAGGTGGGCTTGTGTGAAATCCATGAAGTTCATCAGGACCAAGTGCAAAGTCCTGTACATGAGTTAGGGCAAACAAAGGCTGGCTGGAAAGTGGATCCAGAGCTGCCCTGGGAAGAAGGACTTGGCTGTGTTCATGAACAAGGAGCTCCACATCACCCAGCAATGTGAGCTCACAGCCTAGGAGGCCAATTGCATCCTGAGCTGCATGAAGGGAAAAACTGCCAGCAGGTTGGGGGAGGTGATTCTGCTCCTCTACTCCACTATTCTTAGACTCCCACCTGTAGTCCAGCTCTAGAACTCTCAACATAAGAAATATATCAACCTGTTGGAGTGAGTCCATAGAAGAGACACTAAGATCACAGGCTTGGATCACCTCTTCTATGAAAGCAGGTTAAGATAGCTGAGGTTCTTCAGCATGGAGAAGGCTTTGAGAAGAACTTATAACAACCTTCCAGGACCTAATAAGGGATGGTAAGAAGGTTGGAGAGTGACTTTTCAGAAGAGCAGGTAGTCGTATGACAAAGTGGAGTAGTATTAGGCTGA
This sequence comes from Argya squamiceps, assembly GCA_037834095.1. Taxonomy (NCBI): domain Eukaryota; kingdom Metazoa; phylum Chordata; class Aves; order Passeriformes; family Leiothrichidae; genus Argya; species Argya squamiceps. Next base: position 44,242,562 of record JBBMKD010000115.1, on the reverse strand, counting down.
AAGAGAGGAGGTTTAGATTGGGTCCTAGGAAGAAATTCTTGCCTGTGACAGTGGTGGGGAACTGGAGCAGGTTGATCAATAAGTTTGTGAGCTTGAACACTATTGAACGTGTTCAAGACTAGGCTGGATGGGACTCTGAGAAACCTGGTCTGGTGGAAGGGAGGTTGGAACAACATGAATTTTAAGGTCCCTTCCAGCCCAAATCATTCTATGATCCTGTGATCCTATGATTCTAAAACTAACAAAACTTTCTCATTAAGGGAAAGAAAAGGGGGAAAGTATCTGTACATATACATATCTACTGGTATGTGTGTTCCTACTGGCACCTGTAACCTAGGTGATATGTGCATACACATACACAAACATATATGTACATATACCTTAAATATAAAAACATATATGGACACATGTAATAAAAATTTCACATACACATGTGTGTGTACAGATATGAAAGTATAAATACACGTGTATATGTATATATTTATTTGCATTGCATATGTATGTATGTATAGTTTTTTATGTACACACATTGCCTCAATTCTCCTTTTTCAGGCTAAGACAGCTATTATTTTGTTATTAATTTTACTGTTTAGGGAATAGACTTAATTATTATATGTCTAAGACCACAGATCTCATTTCCCATAGTGCCATAGTTTTCTTTGGTTGGATGGTTTTGGGGTTGGTTAATTTCTTTCTTTTATTTTGTTTTTGTTGCTTTAAATTCCATTTTGCTTTACCACTACAGTGTAACTATGTTGTGCTTCACAAGCTTTTGTGAAATATCTTTAATTTAACACATGTTTTGCATTACTGTTTATTGTCATAGACTGTTTGGAGAGCCCTTTCTTTCTTCTCAGGATAAAATTAAATACCCAATTAAAAATACCTACAATATAATCTATTGTTGCAGAGCTTCAAGATCTGATGTCTTGGCCTTTCATTCTTTTCCCACCCTCCAATACTTCTTTGTGCAGTCATACTGATATGGTGAGCTATCTATATGGCCAGTTAACACAAAAGCTTGTTCCTGCTTGCTCCCAGACCATTCTTTGAGAAACATGGACTTTAACTGATCATTAATATGATCACATTTTCTTCTTTTTAGGTTTTGGGTAATAGGTTTAAGGGCAAATAAAATCATCTGCAATACTAATGAACTGAATATTGCCTGTAAAAATTACATTTGTATGTGCAAGTTACTATCGTGTTCATATATTGCTGGGCCTTCTTTACTTGTTGTTCATTTGTTTCTTCATAGTAGGGTATACACATCGTCTGTTACATTTGAGTGTTTAATAGTTAATGTCTGTTTACGCAGTACATTCTTGATTCAAGTCCAAATTTAAAGGTAATTACACCCTGAGAGTTCTTATATAGTAGAAAATAAAGTGTTCCAACCTTTATATACAATTCTATATGTATGTGTATATGTATACGTATACGTATATGTATTTTATAAGCAGGTATCTGGGTCTTAAATTTGGAGCTGGTGGAGAATTCTCTGCTTGAAGAAATCTGATCTTGAAATTGCAAGAAGTGGATCTTTTTAAATCTGGTTTTCCACAGTAAATTTTTGAGAGTAAACAGACAACACTGTATTTTCCCCAGCATAGGAGGAACTACAATTCTTTCTGTAGCAAGAATAGATGAAGACATTTTACCTCTGAGAAACAAGAGCAACTGTGACTGTGAACTGGGAGTACTCTGAATTTACTTTTACTTTGGTGATTAGCTCTTTCCTCTACAATATTGAGAAGACAAAATAGCATCTTCCCAAATATCTGATAACTCTGAAACCTTGCAAACTTCAATTAAAATTCAGATTTTGTGTACTTGGATGTTTTGTTGGCATCTTGTTTACTGTAACGCAAACTCACGTTGGTTTCTAAAAGCTTTCTTAACTTTCCATACAGCTCTGTAAAAGAAGTTGCATTAGTCACAGACATTAATGTCAATGAATTTCCACAAGCCAACTACTGAGACAGTAACACTTACTGCTAGTGCCAGAAGACACTGATTTTCTTGGTAAACTTTAAGATCAATAGTACCAAAAATATTTGTCAGTTAAAGGATTCTAAACAAAGCAGTACACTGTACATTGTTAGATATCTTGTTAACTTTAGAGGCATGATAAACTTGTGATAAAGTCAAAAGAGAAACAGTAGAAAGGCACTCATTAAATCTCCATCAAAAACTCATACTTGAAAGACTACAAGATAAGTTTTCTCTTGTTTATTAAGATGCTTGAATTGATCATTAAAAATAGGATTTCTCCTAAAGAGAGGGATCAATATGAGTTGGTCTGGCATAAGATATAAACTGATTAGATCACAAGTACTTTCTTCCTTTGCAAGTGCTTGCTGAGAGAATTATTCACTGTATATAACACCATAGTGACTCCAGAAAATTTAAAAGGTCTAAACACTGAAAATTACCAGACAGTATATCAAGATGGTTATCTTTTTTCTCCTGCCCTCAGTGCTTCATGTGCCATTTTTCTTTTCATAAAATATCCAGTGTATATAAAATTATATTTGTATATAAACCTAACCAATAGTAAAATCAGGCATTTCTCTTTTAAAAGAAAAAATCAGGATAGATCAACTAGGAATTTCCTACAAAAATAGTTTTTGAATGGAATCAATTTCCATATAATAAATGTTTCTGCATGAAAAATAAGATTTTCATCAATTTGCTGGATGACACAAGCGCTGCATGTGTACATTGGTAAAAGGCCAAGTTTTCAAATCTCTCTGGTATTCAGCATAGTTTTGCTTCCCCTTCCCCCACCAACTCCTCACCATCCAAAGGGTATTTAAAAAAAACAGTAAGAACATTTTGCATTTGACAAGACTATCTGTCTCTAGCTTGGAACTAGAGCTAGATAGTCTCTCTGGTTTATTTTCCCAAATAACTGAGCCTGACACAGACAGGAAGCAAAGAAATTTTCACATCAAGTGATTAAAGCTTAGAAAACTTGGAAAGAGTAAGAAACAGGATTTTGCATGGAAAGCATTAGGTAATTTTAATATATATATTAGTGACAGTTCTTTCATATTAAAGTATTTATTTTGTCTCAGATTATATATTTTAAAGTTTCTTCTGAACAGTTTTATCAGATGACAGAAAACTTTATTGTCAGAGAACTATTATTTCTTCTGAAAAGTTTCATGCTCTATATATAACAATCAAAAGCATGGTCCTTTCTACATTTCAATGTTACTTCTAAAGCAAAGATTATGCCAGTGGGCCATATAAACTGAATTTCTTATGGATTTACTGTCAGTGTAACTTCAAAGACTGTTTACATGCAGGTCATTGGGTGACACTAAGTATCTTTCAAATGGTAGCTAAGAAATATTTTCCTGAGAAAGTAATGCTGTTGGCTATTGACTCTCCCCTGCCAAAACACGTACAGATTCCTAACTACTCATATTCCTGCTGCAAAAAGACCATAGTGAAACAGACAAATCAGAGGTGTAGAAAATCTTGGGCAGATTCTTTGAGTGATTATCAATTTAAATTTGAAATTTTACTTACATTTTCACAGATGGTTATGGTATCCTGGGATGAAAAGCTATGTTCATGGCTGCTCTGGTTTAGCACAGTTGGTGTTTTGCCATGAATCTTGCACAGAGAAACATATTTTATGCTACTTCAGTCTCCATCGAAAAATGCTTATCACTTTAATTCACAAAAAAATTTACTTTAATTATACATAGTAATCTGATTTTATTGACAAGGTGGTGTTCAGTCGAAGGTTGGAACAGATAATCTTGGAGGTCTTTCCCAACCTTAATGATTCTATGAATAAGATCGGTGAATACTCAGTGATTGGCCAACATTTTAACTTGCGTTATGCATGACCATGATGAAAACACTCTACTGCTTATGTAAGTTTCCTTTTAGACTTCAAGAATAAATCTTATTGAGATTAGACTGTACTGTGATACTTGGTATTAATTCAGTTTTGGACACACCCTAGGAACATCATCAAAATAAAAGGGTTTTCCTTCAGTATTTTCAGCAGATTGTTACTCGTTCTTTGCAAAGGGAATGAAATTTAATATTCACTTGTATCATGTTACTAGCTTCCCTTAAATAAAAAAAATCTTGATTTTAATTGTGACTGATTAGACTGATTTTCCATTCTATCATTCCACATCTTCCGAAAGGCCTTGCAGAGACCTAAATAGATAAAAGCGCTGGACAATCACCAAATTTCTGAAGTTTAACAAAAACAAGAGTCATATTCTGCACATGGGATGTGGAAATCCTGAATGAATGGACAGAGTAAGGAATGAGAGGCTGAAGAGCAGCCCTGCAAAATGGGACCTTGGGGTCCTGGTCAGCGGCAAGCTGAAAATGAGTCAGCAGTGCCCTGGCAGCCAGGAGGGCCAGCCCTGTCCTGGGGTGCATCAGGCACAGTATCACCAGCAAGGCAAGGGAGGGGATTGTCCTGCTCTGCTCTGAGCTGGGGCAGCCTTACCTCCAGTGCTGGGGGAGGTTTTGGGGTACCACAATAAAATAAAGATATAAAGCTATTTGAAAATGTCCAGAAAAGGGCTATGAAGGGGGTGAAGGTCTATAGGGGAAGCCATACAAGGAGCTGATACCACTTGACTTGTTCAGTCTAAAGAGGAGACTGAGGGCAAACCTTGTCATGGTGCGCAGTTTCCTCATGAAGGGAAGAAGAGGGGTCTGTGCTGATCTCTTCTGTTTGGTGATTGGTGACAGGACTGAAGGGAATGGCATGAGACACTGTCAGTGGAATTTTTGGCTGGATGTTAGGAAAATATTCTACACCGAGAGGGTGGTTTGGCATTGGAACAGCTCCCCAGGGAAGTGGTCACAGTACCAGCCGGACAGTTCAAGGAGTGTTTCTCAGAGGCAATGTGTGTTTCTTGGGATGGTCATGTGCAGAGCCAGGAGCTGGACTTCAGTGATCCTTGTAGGCCCCTTCCAGCTCAGAATATTCTACGATTTTATAATCCTAAGAGTTCTCTTCTACAGAAACAAAAAAAAATGCAAAGAATAAACAAAAGAATTTACTGTACACAAGGAAATGAGAATTCATCTCTTAGATAGAGTAAGATAATAGTTTAAAGGAATGAAACAATCTGCACAGATTATTTTAGATAGTGCTTTAAAACGTAATGTCTGCCATTATCTTTATGTGTCTGTATTGTTTTTTACTGACAAGAGATGAACTGTGATGAGCAAAAATTCACCAGTAAATCACAAAATCTTAAAATATTATCACTTTTATTTAACATACCCATATTTTCTTATTTCCAGCAGTTTTCTTTCAACCGAAATTGAACACCAAACTATTTTTAAAACAAGCTAAAATAACCCCAGAAAATATGTAGATCAAATTTTTTCACTTGTGACAGTACAATACACGGTCTTCAACATTCTCCCAAGAGGAAATGGAGGGGCAGGTACCAATCTCTTCATTCTTGCAACTAGTGACAGGACTGGAGGAAAGAAGCACGAAGCTGGGTTGGGGGGAGATTTAGGTTGGATATTAGGGTTTGTCTCTGACAGTACTCTCAGGCTCATTGTGTGACTCCTGGGGATGGTGCTGTGCAGAGACAGGTGTTGGATTCGCAACCTGTGGGTCCCTTCCAAATCAATTTATTCTGTGACTCTGTGATTGGATGATATTTTTTCTAAGTTTTAGCAAATTCAGAAAAAAAACATTCAGCAGCACCTGGGAACCTCCATCCTTTTTTTATTTTAAATTGTTCAGTAAGGTTTTCTGGTTAAATTTCTAGGTTATGTAAAACCTTGAGCAAGAATTTGTTCTGCAACTGCATTAGAATAGTGTTTTTCCCAGCAGACAGAGTAAACAGGCACATCTTATAGTCTACTTTACTTTCTTTCCTTGTCATTCTCAGGAAGTAGAAATGGATTGCTCTACCGCTATGGTACATTCCATCAATAAATTCCTGTTCTTCAACTGAGTAATAACACAGATGTTACAAAGAAACTAAGAAGGATGACAGTGGTCATCAACGTTTTGCCCATTACCTGCCCACTCCCCACGCAGATAGGGAGTTGGTTTTAGACTCAGTCTCACTTCTAACTATTTTCTTCCTGCACTTTGTATCTTATACTAAAACAGGTATTTTTCTTAAATTCCTTGACCATGTAATTTACCTCATAAGAACAAAAATTATTAACATAAATGCTGTGTATTTTCAATAATTTTTCAAGGTACAATGAAATTAGAAACAAAAGTGGGAGGAGGGGGGTGTGTATTTACAAGTAAAGAGTACCAATTTCCTGTGAGCTGTGGTTTTATGGGGAGAAGTAAAAAAATGAACAGGAGGTAGAAAAATTATTGGATCATGTCTATTAAATTGAATTCAATTGAACAAGACAAGGTGCAGTATCAAAATGTAGCACAGATGATTCAGTTTCTTTCAGTAAATGAGTTTAATTTCCTTGCACATTTTGAGGTTATCAGACATGGCCATTTATCTGGTGAGAAGTGCTTGAAATTATGTAAATTTCCCATGTGGAAATAGCCAATGCAAAAGTATTCTCTATATACAGTTTGCCAAAGAGTGTATGTATGAAACACATTATTGACATATTGAAAAGAATTGTTGTAGGATAAATTGTGGACATGTCCTAAAAAAAAACATAGATGGAATTTTTTTCATCCCTATATGAAATGTGACGAGAGAAGGCATATGAGCTGTGTGAAAATATCCACGCTTATACATCATGTTGCAAGTCATCTGAGAGCTAGGTGTTCTGGCACTTTTGAATTGGAGAAATATATGAGCTGCAAAATGCTGTTTATATCACCAGCAAGCTTGAGAGAATAACCCCCTCTGGGCTTCTATGTTACAGATAAGAAGGTGTCATTTAATAGCAGACTTTTACCTTCAAATTGAAAATGAGAAGGAAAAGGACAGATGACATCAGTGAGAAAAACAAAGGCAAAAGATTTGGGGTGTACTTCACTGTTCTTCTTACATTACTTTAGGACCCTAAGGCATTAATAAGAAAAGGTTCCTGTTCTGCTTGCTCTGTGCAAACAATTTAGGAAGTGTCTACATAACTTATGGAAGTTTCCACAAAGGAAACTTCTTTGGGCCTTCTCTCATTCTTTGACTCTCATTGTTTCTCTTTGATTCTTCCTTTGCTAAACATACTTACTTAAAAAAACTAGTAAGTGTTGGTTGGAGTTTTTTCTTATCTTCTAACTGAGAACAGGTTTTAGCAAGGACAATAATTACATAGCTAAAATTCTACTAATCAGTCTTGAAGAATTCTTTGTTGCTTGAACCACTATCTGCTAAAAAAGCAATTAAGTAAAACAGGTCATTTCAGGCTTCAAGAAAGCAAAAGAGAAAATCCCAAAGAAGTTTACAGGTTGCACTAATTTGCATAACTGACTAGGTGTATTCCAGAAATTGCTCTTAGGATTTTTTCCCAAAGGACTTTTTGGCTCCAGTCTACTGGAATGAATCCTGACTGAACTTCACTTATTAATTCCTTTTTTTCAAGAATTTAAATTTGAAATTATTGAAGAAAAGAATGATGTAGGCTCTCTTTAAAATCAATAGAAAGAAATGGGCTTTTCATGTGCTCTGTTCTAGTTAGTGGTCTAAAGTCCATTTATTGGCAATAAAGAGAAACAGGCACTTCAGGACTGCAATTCATTTAATCCTGATGTAGATATCTGACAAAGATAAATTACTTCCTCAGACTGTGTTACTCTATATTTGGAGTTGTACTACTTTATCCTGACTGAAAAGAGGTACTGCTTTCAGTTGTGGGTATCAGATTCATAGATTTTGAACTTTAGGAGATATCAAGGCCTTCTAGTTTTGTGAATCAGTAGAATATTCTTCTACTTAACATACTTCCACAAAACATAATATTACAGTTTTTCTTGTTTCACAGAAGGCATTTTCTTCTGTGATATTGCTCTTGGTAGAGAAAAGGTAAAGATTTAATGAATATTTTGCAATATAAGCAGTTTTAAAAAGTATTAATCCTATATATGTCTAATAAAAATCTCACATGGCAAGGGGAATTCACTACTGAAGAACCTTTCCCTTCAGCATTATGTCACCATATTTCTCTCTGTGAAAGGGTATTCAGCTTCTGTGCTTAACTGATCTCTGCTAAAGACAGAAGGAACACAGCAGAAACTCATGGGTTTCATCAGGGTGCTTTCACTTCTTTTGCAAATAAAATTCAAGTGTAGAAATACAACAGCAGCCTGTGACAATTTTCTTCAATGTTCATACTCTGATATAATTAGCTCTTTTATTTCTTTTCTGGTATCAATTTACCTATCATAGCAAAAGTCTTCATAATGCCAATAAAGTGCAAACCTGAACAGTATTTCATAGAGGTAGTGAAAAACATAGTGCAGTTTTGACTTGAAAGATGACAGCAACACATTTGTGTAGTTGTTTCAAATGACTTTAAATGTTTCCCCATGAAAATCTGAATTTCCATAAAAAATTATTACTAGCTTCAAATAAGTATTCTATGATGTATGGATATTTCCAGTATTTTTAAGGGAACAAAAATTAAAAAAAAAAGAAAAGAAACAAGAAAAAAGATAAAGTTAAAAGGAAAAAAAAGGGAAAAAAAAAGAAATAAGAAAAAAGAAGAAAAATAAGATGTTGAGGCAGAGGGTGACACAGAAGAAAATAAGAAAAAATTGTTTTATAACAACATAGACAATTTTAGAATTCATCAATAGATAAAATTTCTGAATAATCTTGAAATTCAAATTATTCTTTTCAAAATATTTTATTATAATATTTAAGAATTCAGTGTTATCTTATATTATTATTATATATGCTTTCCAATTTCTTCAAGAAAATAACACTTCTTAAGTAGTCGGGGGTTTTCTGTCTCACAATACATTTGCTGTCTTTCCCTAAGTCATGGAAGCTTTAATATCACTATTTTATTTCAGGATATTCTTCTCCCTAGTGTGCAAATGATTCATTTCTTGAGAAAGGTGTCCAGGAATAGCCTGCAAGCTTTATATGTTATGTCTAAGATTTTCTGCTTTGACTTTCAGCCTTTCATAAAGAGTATTTTCTCATGTACTTAAAATCTGTCATTTTAAATTTCAGCATCTCATTCCTGTACCCTTGAGTAGTCACAACCCATCAAGGGGTTTTTTTATGTTTTCAAGAGAGGATGATTTCAGCACTATAAAACAATGATATTTATTGAATGTGGTTCCTGAATACACCCACATTGTTTCCAGCTCATTATTTGTAGCATACAAATTTCTCTGTTCCCTCTCCTTAAGTATTCCTATTCACTTTTTGTACTTTCTTTCTCCACTGTATTTCTCCATCAAATTTGCATTGGCCACTTGGGTAAAATGCTAACACTGTTAAAGAATTTAATTTCAGAGACAAAATAACAGACTGTGATGAGCCAGTTCAGCTGTTTGTGTGAGTGTTTGTTGTGCCATTTCCATCAAAATGGACATCATGAGAGAAGATCTACTATTTCAAGTTTTTAGGCTAAGCCAGTTTATTTTGACAGACATGGGTTTGTAAGTGATATATAAGCAACACAGATCACAGATTGGAAGACAGGACAGATAAGAAGACAAAGCAGATCCTGTGGAACAACTAGGGCATTAATTGTTTCAAATATGGATGTTCAGTTGTTGTCTCATGTTAAAAATAGTATAAATCAATGCCAAAGAGAACAAAGAATTAATTTTATCAATTACCTTTGTCTATAACAACATCTGTATCTTCGACATGGTTTCCATATACCCATTTGAAATTTTTTCTCTCTAAGCCATATTTTTCTAAGGTTTTTTCCCAGACAGACTAAGTATTTTCAGCCCCAATTTCTTCCTTGAGCCCTGCACTGGAAATGGGAGCACAGTCTCAGCCCCCAGCCTCAGCATAGAGGCTGCCCCAGCACACAGCAAATAGGGCCAGAGCAGACTGCAGCCATCAGACAGGTCCAAGGTCTCATGTCTAAGGGTGTCTGGTGCAGACAGACAGTGGCTGATGTCTGGGGCATGGACACCAGGCAGGGCTCTGGGCCCCAGAGAAACTCTCAAGGTCCAGGGAAGGCTTATCACACAGCTCTGCCTCGCAACTCCACTTTTCTGAAAGAAGTCTCATCCAAAATTAACAAGCTCCACTGTATCAGAGGTGACCTTAAGATTAGGCAGTCACACCCTCAGTGTGTGGGGGGCATTGTATGGGGTATTGATGTAAACAAGGCTCTGATACAGATAATTTAAAAACATTCCTGCACTCTTCTTAGCAGTTGCATGTTTTCAGGAGTCTTCTCCTTTATCCTCCCTGGGGTATACCATAGATATGGATAGAGATATATAGATATATAGATATATAGATATGTAGACATATAGACATATAGATATAGATATAGATACAGATATAGATGATATAGATATAGATATAGATATAGATTAGATATAGATATAGATACAGATATAGATATATAGATATAGATATAGATATAGATATAGATATAGATATAGATAGATATAGATGATCTGGATGTAGACATATAAATAAAGATATAGATATAAGATGTAGATATATATAAGTATGTAGATATAAAATGGAAAAAATATTACCATAATAAATGGAGACAATAGATTACTAGGGAAAGTGGCATCTGCAAGATGTTTCATTTGTATTTTCTTCTTATTTTCCTATAAGCTGCTCAATTTTTCCAGAAGATTAACTTTTCTTACACAAAAAAAGTTGCAGCCATGACAACATTGACAGTCATTATGGCATTTCCTGTGTCAAATACCAAAATGTCTGGCATAACCATGGCAATAGGTTAAAAAGGTTGTATAACTCAGGGTCACTTTGGTAAGAAACCTGAATATGTGATTTGTGGACAAGTTAAAGTGAACACCTCAGTTAGATGCCCCTTTTCATAAATGCTTCATTGTCACACAGAGTACATTAAGCCTAGACAAAGTTAAGAAACTGAAGCATCTTGATTCAAGTAAAAGCAAACTTTTTATGTACAGACATTAAGAGAGCATCAGTTGGCAATATATTTTCACACAAGCAATACAAATGAGAGAGGGCATATGTAGGACATACATACTAAATTTCTCATTAGATGATTTCCACTGTCACAATAAAGTGGAAACAATGGGTATGTCTTGTATGGGTATTTTGCTGAAGGCGTGAAATGTTTGAATATAATAAAACTTCAACCAAGAACATGTCTTAATGAATGGCCTTTGATGCCATAGAGTAGGAATTTTAAATGCTTAATGCGAAATGTTATTAAGACAAGATTTTAGCACAAATTCCTGACTATACCTGAGTGGCATTCACAGCATTTACTGGGAATTGACACCATTTTTTCACAGCATTTTACTCATTGGCAAAAGTGTAGATGTACTGTTGAGAGCTTTGGTGCTAAAACACAGTACATCTAAGAATTTCTAGCTCAGATACATTACTTTCAGCCTTTTACTTCACATCAGGAAACAAGAATGGGTCTGTACAAGCCACAACCACTCTTAGCTGCAGAAGCAACTTCTGGTTTTGTATCCATGAGTATATATGTATGCATATGAGTATACATACAAATATTATAAAAACATTTCCTCAGAAACATGTGACAATAATAGACAAGGTTACACCTTGTCATTTGCACACTATGTTGAAGCAATCAGGGCATGATTGAACTGAAAGCACTTTACATAAAGAAGCTAAAATGTCTGCATGCAAAATGGATGCTTATGTTAAATCAGCATTTAAACATCACAGGCTATGGGAGAACCAGCTGAAGATGTAATCATTTGCTGATTAGTGTGCAATCTGTTGTGTCATAATAAAGGTTTTAGCTTCTACTTAAACAGACTATGCACCACAAACTTCTTCTAAATTACTGTAAATTAAAAACATGAAATAATACTCCTGAAATTATATATTTTAGGTCTTGTAGCTTTGATGCCTAGATGGGTCCAGATTGATAACTTACAAAGATTAACTTTAATCTTCATCTTTGCAAATCTTTATTCCTGATCAATGCAATTAGAAAGAAAAAGAATATGTGTATTGTAATAAGTTCCTTACTGTGAAGTACAGTTACAATACCAAAAGTTAACTGCTTTTCTGGAAGCAAACTACTTTCCTCTAGATCCAGCCAGCTTGTACCAAGGCCAGGCAATGATCTCATCTATTCAGAAGTTAGGTCAGCAAGAGTATTTCTTTCTAACTATTCATCTTATGTAGCTGTTAACTATCCCATAAGCACAATGCCCATGGTCAGAATGGGTAAGTAGGTCATGTCAATTGTCCCTTAAATTCCAACAAGCATAAATGATGACAAAGTCCTGGCCCTTTTAAAGAAAAGCTCAAAATATTGGTAGGGTTTGACTCTGTTTTCTTCAATCACAGAAACACACCAATAAACATGAGGTTAAAGCAGGTTTCTCAAAATCAGATTTTTTGATGTTTCACTCAATCCTCCACAGCACTGTCAGCCTGTTTCTTCAATAAGTGTTGGAGGAAAGTGAGAAGACTGTGGGGAATGTGCATGTGCAAATGTGTGTTGGGGGGAAGGAAAGAAACCATAACCTGTGCATTGGCATAAGTAAGCTTAGAAAAAAATATGCAACACTCTTCTCGAAACATGCAACACTCTTCTCTCACTCCTGCCAGCATGGGGCTAGGAGCTGCCACTCAGGAGAGTCAGGAAGAAGCTCAAGCTGCTGACAAGATAGAACAACTCACAGCAACCGATGAGTTCCTGGTGTCTTCAAGGAACTAATGTGGGCTTCTAACTTCTGCAAAGGAGTCAATAAATCACAGGCACCCACCAAGGAATATTTGAAGTAATGAGTATTGAATTCACTAAATTTAATTTTATTTTAATTTGCTAGGGTTGAAGAAGAGTAGTGCAGTAGCAGGGAGGATTTAAAACTGCAGAAATGCAACAGAACTGTCGTGATCAATCTAGATGAGGTGTTTTTGTATGTGGACTTTCATTTACCTCAAACCATAACCTGCTTTTCAGTATTATTTGGAGATATTCTAATTGCAGTAGATTTTTCAAAGATTAAAAAATTCAGAAGTCGGACTAGATAGTCAAAGCTAGACTTAATTTTGGTGCAGCATATGAATTCATGATTCTAAAATATCTTTACAATATAGATGACATACTCTGTTATTCCAAGTGAAGCCATATGCAATGTAGACATATTGTAAAACTCCCAATATTCTATCTTCAAATACCATTTTGATGTTTGAACTACAAAGTATTTCGGTTTAAATTAAATGTTATTGCACAGGGACACGACGTGATCCTTCTGGGTCCCTTCAAACCCAGACAATCTGAGATATTGTGACAATTTCTGGTTTATCCTGGTAGAACTATTAAGGTTATCTGATAAAACAGCATATATCCATGAAAAAAGAAGAGTACAAAGAAAAAATAAAACAATTAGGAAAGCCATGTAATACAACCTCCACCCATAAAAAGGACCCCAGAGACACCATGGGCTGGGGATAGTGTGTGTTAATAGCCAGGACAGTACCCCCAGCACCCAACCAGGCACCTCCCCAGGAAGTCCCAGGGAATGTCAGTTCCTGGACCAGGTTGTGTCCAACACTTTGAGGCTGGAGGACTCTCCAGATCTCCCCACAAAATGAAACATCACTACCTGTGTGTGGGAGGTAGTTCATGGGATGCAGGACCACAAGGCTTATGGGGATGTGCAGTGGCAAGCAATGAACCAGAAGAAGGAGACTTGGGGATCAGTGTGATCTAAGGCAGATAAAATATAGGAAAACAGGTTTAAAAGGTTTAAAAGGGCCAGAAAGTGTGAGCAGAAGATGGCCAGTATATTCATGGGGTCACACCCAGAACCTGTCCCATGTGATCCAACCCTCCCTTCTCTCTGATCTCCACTTCTATTTCCTGGGCATGGAACTCTGTCTCATGTGGCTGTGGGAGGGGACTCTGGGTCAGGGTCAATGTGTCCATGATAGCAGACCTGGAGTCATCACAACTTCATGGGCCAGTCTGTGATCACCAGAGAATGTGTAGCCTGACCTGACAGGAAGGAAGAAAGTATCCCAGGATAGGGTTGTGAATATCTCCAAGCAGGAGGTATGTGGAGGGCTTGGTTCCGGAGGGCAATAGGGCTCCAATCCTAGCACTAAAGGTACTCTGGAGTTGCAGGCCATGTGAGAGACTTGCTGGTGAGTGTGTGGGCATACATGTGTGTGAGAGGGGCACAGGAGGATCCAGGGGAAGTCCCCTGACAGATCTCATGTCTAAGCACAGGTGCCAGGAGCTTCACACTTGTGCTTGTGTCTGTTCAAGGAACTCTATACCAATGGCAAGGGTACATCTGTGTCCTTGGTGTTTGCATGTCCAGGAAGCAGCCACTGGGGGAACTGAAACCCCGGGGAGGCAACAGGAGAGACCGTGTCTGAGCCCTGCTGCTGGAGGGATCACCTTGCATTTTTATGTACATATGGAATATATGTACATAAATGTACATATATTCCACTAATACGTACATTTTTATGTACATATTAGTGGAATATATGCATTCCCACTAAGCACCCCTCATTGTGACCAGCCAGAGAGGGAAATGGCATGAGGCCATCTGTACTGTTTTTGTGTGTCTGCAAGAGTGCTATGGCTTCTGTTAGTGCTGATCAGTGTATGTGCATATATATGTATTTTATATGTATGGGTTTTTGTCTGCCTACTGGGAATAGGTGCTTAGACTAACCAGCAACCATCTGCCAGATTTGGCAAGTCCTCACAAAAACTACAGGCATGTAGGCTCTACTGGCAGACCATTACATCTGGAATCTGACTGACCAATGTTTTGAATTTTCATTTGTTTGCAGCAGATAAATAATTTTATGACAGATTTATTTTCAACAAGGTTTACATCAGATTTTAGGTGGCCAAACTCCTATACTGCCACAAGCCTCACAGTATGTCCAGTTCCACGAGTGCCACTGTGGCTGTACATGAAACAGAAAATGCATTTGCACTTAGGAACTTCAGATGCAAATGAGATTGTCATATCCTAATGTCATGTTGGGACAAAGTAAGGGTATGCCCTGAACTCTTTCAAAGGGTATAAAAATCCATAAAAATGGGATTTGACTGTATGTTGTAGATGGAAAGAGTCACACAGTCCCGACCCTCAGAGAGTAAGGATGTGCATAACATTCTGACACATACATAAAACAGTGTTACATTCACCTTACAGCAGAATCTTTCTTTCAAGAGAATCACAGATTAATTGATTTTATAATACAGCAGGGGAAAGAAAAATCACTGAAAAGAGTCCCAAGGAACCCCAGATCTTCATTTTTAAAAATGCTGATTTTTTTTAACACTCCTTTGGGTGAAGAAGGGATAGAATTATAGAAATAAAGGAAATGGCATGCTCTAAATTACATTCCCCTTGTGAAAGCATTCAACAGAACAACAGCAGTGTCTCTGTTTCCTCGCTTCAACTGCCGTAATGCTGTTAGTAGAAAGTGGAGGGGAAAAAAATTATATCATAGACATTCAAACACTCTATGGGGAGCAGCCCGTGTGGTATCACTAGATATCAAATTATTTCATCACTTGAAATATCCTATAGATGGAAAAGTTCTCACAAAGTGTATCAAGTAGAATGACAAGGCCCAGCTGAAGTGCATCTACCCTAATGCACAGATAAAATATAGGAGGAGCTGGAGGCCGTTGTAGTGCAGGAAAGCCATGATGTAGTCACATCATGGAAATGTGGTGGGATGACTGGGATGATGCAGTGGATGGCTGCAAGCTCTTCAGTAGTTACAGGGATAAAAAAGAGGTGGGGTGGTTCAGTACGTTAGGGAATGTTCTGAATGGCTGGACAGGGAAGTTCCCTAACAGCAAAATATACATGTCTGCATATATACATACATACCTACATATATATATATATATCTGTGTGTGTATATATATAAAACATATATATATATATATATGCAGTGCACATATACAGTGCACATATAATCATTTCAACTACACAGATGTTACATGGTTTATATCTATAAATATGTATATATAATAATATAAATAAATATTATGCATGTGCATAAGGTATTTTGCAAGCATTTTACCGTATACCATGTAACTCGGTCCTTATGTAACAATGAAAAAAATTGTGTCTTTGTATAACTATTGTCAAAAATCTAGCTATGTACACCAACCCTGCAATTCTCATCCAAGAGGCAATTACTAAATCACTGAAGGCAATGCATAAAATATTTGGTCTGCATTGCATTTGGACAATTTGATTTGATGATCATATGCTGAATGATCTTTCATTAGAAACACAATAAGAAAAATCTAGAGGAATTTTTTTTTTTAATTTCCTCTGTAATGTTTCCATTACTAACAGCTTTAGTAACTGGACCAAAGTCTGTTTGCCTCATTTGATATTACGGCTCCATGATGACATTTTGCATTCCCCTCACTTTGAAAGCAGGCTCCAGAACTGTGGTTCCTTTGTCCTGGTTTCAGAGAGGGAGTGGAGCTTAGCAGTGGGGTGTGGCTAGGTTGTTATTCTATACCACTCACATTGGTGCTGGGTGTCATGATTTCAGAAAGAGAGTGCACCCCAAGAGGTCCATCATTTTCCTTCCCTCTCTCCAGTGGAAAGATGTCAGGATCAGCTTTGCAGACCCAGTCTTCTTCCACAATTGCTGGTCCCCTTCCTCTTCCTTCAAGCTGTTCTTTCAAGATGTGGTGCTGAAGGAAAAAGTGCTGAGCCTGAGATACTGCTTTGAGAAAAGTGGCAAGCCTGAGCCAATTAGAATGCATGCACCACTTTAAGAAAAAAAAAAAAAATTGGTGGTGTGTCCAAGCCCCATGTGTGTGCCCCACAGCCAGTGGAGTTGAAGCACTTGAGAAGAAAAGGAGAAGTGGAGGACCAGGAACAGCTGTGGGGAGTGAAATATGGGCAGACCAAAGTGCAAGGGGGTGAGCTGAGGCTTCAGGGATGGGAACTACTAGCCACAGGAGCCCCTTTGCCCCCACCTTGCCTTTGTTCTTGCCGCCATGCACCACAGAGTTCAGGAGAATGCTCCATCCAATCTTTGTCTGGGAAACCACACAGAGCTGGTAGTGCAGGAATGGCTGCCATCTCGTCTTTGTCCCAGCAGCCATGTGGGACTAAGTAAAGGTGGTGAACACCTTTTTTGTGGGTAAAGCACCTTCTCTCTTTGTACACTTTTGTTATTAGTTAACTGCTGTTACTGTGAATTTCTTATTCCACTGCTTTATTCTTTCATTAAATTGTTATCACAACCCATAGTCTCTGCCTTTGTCCCTCTCTTCCTGGAAGGAGGGGTGAAAGGGGATTGGTGGGAGTTTAATTTGCAGTTGGTGTTAAACCACAACTGCTTTCAGTCTAGGTAATTGACAACTAACTTAGACAATTCTGTCTAAATCAGGTCTAGTTTCCTCCACAATTGTCTACATAGGTGGTGTGAGAGGAGTTGTAAAACCAAGTACCAAAACAGTATTGTTGGGATGTTTTTCTTTTTTTTTTTTTTTTTTTTTTTTTGTATGGGCAGAAAATTCATATTATGCCAACTAAATTTGCAATGGTCTATCAAAAAGAATTCAGATTCTGAAAGCAGCAGGCTTCGGAAGAGCTAAGCAGAAATCATTTCAGTACAGATTAAAACAGTTTATCACAGGCAGCACAGCAGAATTCCACATTCTATAAATAGACAAGTATTGTATTTTATAATACAAACTTGAATTACATGTCTGGGGCAGAAAACCACCATGAGTTTTCTACCTACCTTTCCTAGCAGATACTGTTACCATCTGCCTAAGACTGCTCTTCTTGATATATGGCAAGTGTATGTAAGTCCTCTGACCTGTCATCTACCTAAAAATGTATGTGACCTATATATCAATATGGTTCAATGTTAGTATAAATAAAAGACTGCACTTACAGCAGAGATCTTTTGGATTTCAAGCTTATAAGATTTAATCTAATAAATATTGTAATGTGAAACATTTTAAATCCTAAATTCTTGCCAACATCTTCCATATTCTACATAGTTTATATGGATAGAAAATCTAAAAATATATGAGTCATTATGTGATTTTTAATGCCAAAGTACACTGGAAGCTCAGAGATGGTCTATAAAACTTGGTGATCTAAGTTCACACTTACTTGAAAGGAGGGGCTTTAATGGAACTGCTTGCGTCAGTAGGTGCTTATCAGCATGAGCTAGGCCTCCACAATCTGCTGTTTTAAAGAAAATTGCTTCTCTGAGTTTCAGGTGGCACATTATGCAACCCTATACTGCAGCACCTGCAGTGCATGATATAGAACAGCATATGCTTGTCTTATGGCACTATTTATTTAGAAATAGCACACCACACATCTCAAGCTAAAAAGAACAAAATAAATCAACACATTTGTTTTCAGAACAACCAACTGTTTAAAGCCCATGATTTTTTGAGGTTTTTTAGTTTGATTGATTTTTTGGGGTGGATAGGGGTGCCAGTTAGGGAATAGAATAAGCTCCTTAGAATTTTTTAGTACATTTGGTACAAAATGATGCTTTAATCAAATCAAAGAAAGCATTTGGGAAAAAAAATAGGACTCTCTGAAAATATTCAGCACATAACTAATGGTTATAAAAGCAGAACTATATGCTTCCCTAGGTGTTAACATCAAAATTAGCAGAAAATACTTTGTGCCTCTGCTTGAAGTGCTGCTTGTGACTATCTTCTTTTTTCTGAAATTAATTGGTGATGAAATTCAGTCCATTCTGTTTTGTGATCTCAATGGTGTCCTGTGATAAACATCAGTACACAGGCTCTTTAGAACTACTAGGCATATTGCCAGCATGAAATTCATGGAAGGGTAAAAAAATACGTATGTGAATTATTTAAAATCAGAAGGAGGGAGGCCAGAAATTCTCGTTATCACTGTTTATGAAAAAAATCCTAAGCCATGTAAAGGCCAGCTTAGTTGGCAGTAGAAGAACCTAAACATATAATTAAATATCCTAATATTGAGCTGTCTTTGGCATTAGTAGAAAACTGCAAAGAAAAGAGAAATGTGTCTGTATTAGTGAAACTGGTGACGTACACTACCTGATTTTTCTCCTGGACATAAACCATAAGCTTCATATGTGCAATGAGATGAAGCAATGTAGTCTTACCAAGCAGTTAAATAATCGATGGAACAGCTTCATCAATTCTTACCTGGAAATACTATAAGGAGCAGATTAAGCATGTGGCAGGAGATTTGGTTGGCAGAAATGTTGTCTGGCTAATTACTATAGGGTGAGAGCAAAAGGAACAATCGAAGTAACGGCTGAAGATGAAGATCTGCAGGATCAACTCATATTGATTGATTTTCCACCCTTTATTTCCCTGAGAGCCAAGTGTTCAGGTGACAGGGCCTAAAAGTTAGTTTTGCACACCACAGCCATGGCATCTCAGTTTAGGTTTACTTTAAGAAAAAGTTATTGTTCTTTGTATGAGAAGACCATGAAACATCAGAAAGGAAACAAAGGACTGGGACCATTGAGTAAACAGTAGCTCCAATACAAAAAGAAAAATAGTACAAAAAGGTAAAAAGTCAGAAAAATTGCAAAACTGGAAGGAAGAAACACAGAAAAGTAGGGATAGAGCTCATTATGTCAAGGGGTCATAACTGTTCCAGCTGTCATGTAAATTCTTGACCAGCAGGTTATGTCACTAAGTTCCTGCATGAGGAACTGTAAGATTTCTAAGGCTAGATTCAAAGCTACAAGACCTTGCTAGCATAAAAAATCTCAAAGTAATCCTACGTACACACTGACTTCAGAGTTTCTACACATAGTAAAAGATATCCAAACACATTCATTTACTAGAGAAAATGTTGACCTTACTGCCAAACAAGAGTAGCACCAAGAATTATTCAATGCTTACAATGTAATATCTAATGCATGTAAAAAATTTGCAACTAACTTTTAGCTAAGTGTTGCTTTGGGGTGAAGAGCAGACCTGAATATTTTCCTCCATCATTATTTCCTGGAAATCTGTAGTCTATATATATTCTGTCATATCATGGTCTGACATGCAGCAGTGTTAATATTTTTAGGCAATAAGGTCATCCCACTATTCTTTGTGTACCATTTTCTGCAGGGTCAGAGTGTCTCATTTGTGCAGTACACCCATCTAAGGTAATATTGTTGCATATGCATGGAATTACAAAACTTACTATGCTTTGTGACAATTTTTCCTCCATTTCTTCTATATTCCTTACAATTTTCATGAATGGTAGATCTTAGAAGTTTCAAATACATTGCTTTTTTCTCCCCTTGATAACTTTTACAATTATTTATAATGTTATATTGCATGCTTTTCAATGACCTTCTCCTAGCAGCTACAATTCCAGCATCATCTTAACAAAGATATCAAAACAGCTGCATTAGATAAGAAATTTTCTTGTTTCCTAGCATATAAGGCAGGGAATGACCACACAAATTGGTGGTAGTAAATGTTTTAAAACTGTATTTTAAAAATTAATAGGTTCTCATGAAGATGAAAGATTTAATTATTTTAATATATATGCTCTGTTGTGGTAAGATTCTCAGAGAAAAGCATGAAAAGATGCCTTACTTATAAAAAATAAAAAAGAGAAAAACTAAAAAAAGCGAAGTATGTAAATGGTATTAGGATATATTAAGATATATTTTATTTTATATATTTTATATATTATATATATGCAAAATAATATTTTGATTTATATGCACTCTTCAGACATGAGGGTCTGTAGAATATTAACAAAATTAAAATGGTGTTTTATCTTTTTCAGAATGCTCTTAAGGAGGACTTTTAGTTTTTACCTAAAAACTTGCCCATAAAATTTCTCCTTCTACCAAAATCTGTGAGCAGCAGAATCTAAATAATTTCTGTATCTCCACACTAATATCACTTCACAAGATGAGTTTGGATTCTAACAGTCTTTACATAATTCAAAATGGTAGGCCTCCTACAGTCAAAAATAAGTAAACAAATATCTTGCTCAAATACAGCCTGTACTGCTCAGTAATCCAGTGCCTAAAACTGTGTTCAGAAACACTTTTCCTGTAGTTCACATAGGAAATGCAGATATATTGAAGAATGAGACGGAAAAGTTTGAGCTGCAGGAAGTCTTTTTAACACTAATCAGTCCTGGCCCACTCAATCAGAAGTATAGAATACTCTAGTTAAGAAGATATTTAAAATTTAAATTTTATTTTAAAGTTTTCATTTAGAAAAGGTATATAAAAAAAATAAGATTAGTTAAATATTTAAAGGATCAGAATGTTCCTAGAAAATAGGAGAACAATGATCGATTTTGTATGAAACTTATTTCTCATATATACATTGACAATTATTTGATATTTCATGTACAATATTGTATGAATATAATATGATTATATAATGCCATAAATTGATATAATCTCCTGCATATCTAAGGAAAGTATGAAAATGCTCTGATACAGAGCATTTTTCCAGACTAAATGAATCAGAGTATTAATAAGAAACAGGTGATAGATATATCAAGTTAATGTTTCACTGTAGGAAACCCTGAAAGCAATGCCAATATGTCAGAAAATCATTAAAATAGATGAAAATAATTGAGAAGGGTGATATGAACTTTCAGAATGCAGATTCCTGCCAAATACAGATTCCTGGTCTGATATAGAGCATTTTCTTCCTATTTTGTTTCAATAACACAACCAGGATGAAGATCAAGGATTTTGAAAACAAATCATATTTGGGGTTTAGGAATGAATCAGGGATAAGGCAAATATGATGCTAAGTTCTTTTGAGTTTTACTTCCAAAGAGATGGAATTTCCTATGAAAACCCATTTACACTACATTTTCAGTTTAGGGAACTTCTGAGGAATGTATCAAGACTGCTAAGCTCACCATTTTTAGTGAATTTGCTTTCTGGTCACTAAAGATGAGAGCTGTTAACATTGCAGAAGATCTTTGATCAGTCTAAGCATGGTGTCACATCTCAGCTTTTGAGCTCTTTTGAACTGCCTAAGCTAACACTTTATCACACATTTCATTAGCGTGATGAATAATGCTTTCCTACCATGTATTGAAGTATTTAATTGTCTCTAATGAAAAGGGATCCTCATTTTTCATATTCAGAACTTTCATGAATCTTGACAGCAATGGTCAAGCTATCTGGCATCATTAATTCTGTAGCCGCCCTGTAGCATTAGCAGAGAATTAGGATGTCCTAGGTACAGAGAAAAGAGGCATGGCTACACTTTGTGTAGCAGCCGAGGCCATATTTTGATGTACCACTGTTTAAGAGCTGGAACAGTTCAATAACACCTAATGATGTGGTCAGTCTGAATTGGTATCCCCTGCAGCACACTGACAAATAACATCGGTCTTTACAGTGATGTCTTGTAGTAGTTGTTTATACCTGTTTTTAAAGTTTCACAAAATGAACAAATAGGTATAGATTCTTATCTGAATCTGACAGATGAAGTTCTCTTTTAATGCTAACTGTGTGCAGCCTGCCACCAGGTGATGGATTAGCTGAGGTTCAGAAGCAGTATACCATATCAAAGTTCCCAGTGCAGTGCAGTCTGAGATGACCTCTTGAAAAGTTTAAAGTATGTGATAGTGAATAGCAAATTCTGGCCTTTCTTTTCTCATGTCCTTCAAGTTTAAGAAGACCCTGAGAAAAACAGGCAGTGAACCATATGTGGAAAACTTATATGGTAATTGGAAAAAAAAATTACTTTGTTTTTGCAATTTTATACCCTTCTAAAGCTCCTCAACATTTCCCAAAAGATAAAATGCATCACAGTATAAATAAGAAACAAATGATAGGTATATCAAGTTAACTTTTCATTTGTTAGTAACCCTGAAAGTAATGCCAATATGTCAGAAGACGAGAAAAATAGATGGAAAATACTTGAGTGTGGTTTGAGCTGTCAGAAGGCAGATTCCTGCCAAATAACACACTAGTATAAAGGGGAATGGAGAGCAAAGAGTTTGCTAATGCTTTGCTACCTTTCCATTGACTTTTCTCTCACATGGTGACCGCAAGATTACCCTCTGGAAACTAAGAAAAGCCTCACAATTAGAAAATTTCTCAGCATTATTGTCTTCTTTTTCTGAACCTTTCAAGTTTAATTATTTCTTTTTTTATGCCTGAAATTTTTTTTTTCTAAATTATTTTATTTTATTATATTCCAGTCTTCCTGGGCTGCTCACCACAAGGCTGTGTACTATATTTCATTTGTAATATGCATCACTGTAGGATTTACTCTTAGGATCTGACAGTATTACCACATCCATTTGTAGTTTCTTTCATGTTCGAGTTGACTTTTGCTTGGCTAAAAGCAACTCTGAATGACTAGTGCCTCAAAAAACAAGAAGGTATGTCTTTTCTCACCTGAAACTAAATTTTCCTGGAATATATTTTTCTCAGATTTGCAGGTTGCTTTCTTCCTTTCTTTTCTCTCTTCTGGGGCAAGAAAAAAAAGGAGACCAGAATTCTGTGATGTCTTCAATGAAGATCAAAGGAAAAGAAAGAAAAAACTCCAAACAAACAAACAAACAAACAAAACAACCAAGCAAGCAAAAAAACCCACAAAAACAAACGAAAACAAACAAACAAAAAACCAACCAACAAAAAAAAACCCCAAACCAAAACAAGAAACCACAAACAAGCTGAACCCTCAACAATTTTTCTCCTTGCTTTCAGTGCGTAGAAAAGAACACTATAGATACTTAATAGAGCTTGTGCTTCCAGAACTGCAGAATGGCAAAACATTGCATTATTACAATGACCTCTTTATTTCCTGCCTGTCAACTAGAGCACGTGGATTTTGAAAAATATATACCAGAAATTATATTTCCTTGCAGTTTGTTTCCAGAAGCTAATAATCCATGTTCCATGAGCACCACCAATTTCCTAATACTTATTTGATGGTACTTTTTGCCTGTCCTCTGTTTAATGCTAGAAATCTTAAGGAATACTTTGTAGGACATATATTTTTCTTCCACAACAGAAATATCACTAACCTACATATCCTCTGTGGTGTCTAAGTACTTGCTTTATGCTTCTGTGTGCTCCTCAGCTGTCAACTAGATTCATAGCCCTTGATAAACTTTGTTTAAAAGCTTGATCTAGCTCTCTTCAATATAAAACAAAAACCCTGTAGAAAAGCTGTCATTTGATGAGATGATAGTCATCCAAGCATGTAAAAGAATATCAGTTTGGGGAATTTCTTGGGGATTGGTTTTCAGAAATGTGAATTCCCAGATCCATAAAAAGTAAGGTATTCACAAAAAATAAGCTATTTGCTTTTGAAATGCACCACTTGCTGTGTTCTGCCCTGAAAATTTTGTGTTTCACATAACTAAACTTTCTTTATATTAGTGCTATTTCTCCTTTTGCCTAAGATCTATATACCTGAGAAGTGACATGCACACACGTACAATCACACAATGCATTTTCACCTAGTTCTCTGATAACTATTAGAAAATGGACATCATCCTAGAATATAGTGTACTGCAACATGGAGAATGGGATTATGTTCCTCTGAGTACAGTAGCAATGTAAATTAATTGGATTACAAAAAATGCTTCACAAACATGTCAGACCTTCCAAACTCATTCAGCAGTCATTAAGGAGTTTCCTTGCTTTGAATTATCTGAAGACATAATTCTATAAAGTCATAACAGGAATAGATTTGGAAGTTGTCATCATCACAGAATCACTGAAAATTTAGGGTTGGAAGAGACCTCTGGAGATCCAATCCAGCCCTCCTGCCAGGGCAAGGTCTCCAACAGCAGGTAACACAACATTTCATTCAGGTTTTAAATATGTCCAGAATGGGAGATAAATATGTCCAGAATGGGAGACTCCACAACCTCCTTGGGCAGCCAGTTTCAGTGCTCTGCTGCCCTCAATGTAAAAAAATTCTTCCTCATAATGAGATGAGACTTCTTATGTTTTAATTTATGACTCTTGCTTTTCATCCTGTCTCTGGGGACCACTGAAAAGGGTTTGGCACCATCCTCTTGGCACCTGCCTTCAATCTTCATATGAAGAGGCCATGAATTTTCCTGTTAGTAAGACCAGATTTCTTCTTTAATCAAAGCACTTGACTAAACATCTAGTGGTTTTACAGAGGAGTGTAGACAGGCCAGATTAATGGGTCAAGGACAGTGGTATGAGGTTCAGCAGGTTCTGTGTCCTTCTCTTTGTTCACAACACCCTCATGCAGCACTCAGGGAAGACTGGAAAGCTGCCAATGGAAAAGGACCTGGTGTGCTGGTGACAGTGGCTGAACATGAGCCACTGTGTGCCCAGGTGACCAAGAAGGCCCATGGCTTCCTGGCCAGTATCAGAAACAATGTGGGCAGCAGGACCAGGGCAGGGATTGTCCCCCTGTCCTGGGAACTGGTGAGGTTGCCCCTCAGCAAAGAGTATACTTAACAGTACAGCTTGGAAATCTGCACATTGAATACTATCAAATAAACCTTGAGGAAGGCACACAATTTCTGATTGCCCTGAGGCACTTTATATTCCTATGCATCAGTACGTCTGCAAATAAACTTGATTTATAAATAGAAGTCAAGACATTTGAAACCAAATGGGTCTGTAAAATTTTGTAAAACACTGAATATTCTAAAGTCAGCTTTACTGATTTTTCCTCATTGTCAAAATATTTTTACCTACACCATAAATTTCAATAAAGGTTTCCAGTTTTTTTTCAAACAAGCAGTTGTTCTCACTCTTCTTGCCAGAAAGTGCTTTGCTTTAGTAACAAATTCAGCAATCTTCTGTGTACACTTGTAATGGACTTTGAATGCTTAAAGCTGAGATATGATTCAGATATTATAATATCAGATAATATTTGCATAATGGAGGAAAATAAGGTGTCTTACACCTTATTCTTATACATAGTGACATGATACAAAAATTCATGTTTTAGCATTTTATTTTCAAGTTGTCCTTATGTTTCGTGTCATTCCTCATATTTTTTGCTGTGCATTGCATAATTTATTTCTTTATGTTACTTAAAGTTTTTTTTACTTCTGAAAATCCTAATTTTCCATATACTTGAGAGGACTAAAAGTAAAGAAGAATGCACTCCATTCTTTTATCATCATGTATTATAGGCATTGTTCTTATCTAAATGCAAACATTCTTCAACTAATATGATTGCTGCAGTTAATAAGCGTGTACTAATCCCCTCTTTAGTCTACCTAACTGAGAAAATACAATCCATTTGTAGAGTGCTACCTGATTTTTGGCCATTATTTTTCACTTTGTTGGGATACAAAATAATCTCTTTGAGGCAAGACAAGTTGTCACTTTCAGTTACTGCAGGTGAGTATGATATGGCATGCAAAATTGCACACCATGTTGTTGCAGTCTGAAAAATAATGGGTGTCACCACTGTAATTGTTGACAAAAATTCAGTGTTTGATACTTAAATCAATTAGCTACCAAAAAGGTCTTATATCAGAGTCCTTTTTAGGAAGAATCCAATATAGCCTACTGACCCACAGTCAATCAGCCTATATAATGAATGATGAGTCCGCATGGAAATATATTATACAATCACAGTATTTCTAAGTTTCAATCCATACAATGACTTTTAAGGAGTGAAAATTATGTTCGAAATTCATAGTGAATAATAAAGGTAAAAAGTATCTTTCTGTAAGTATGTGGTGATTACATATTGCAATGATAACCAGTCATTGCAAGGAGAGGAAAATTGTGCTACTTGTTAAAATGGAAATGGATAGAAAAATTTGTGTTAGAGAAAAAAAAATGAAAATCCCAGAGAAAAAATAATTTATGCAATATATAATTTTAAAAATTCCAGAAGGTCATAGTCAGCCTGACTGAGAACATCAAAGAGAAAATAGAACAAGAACAGAATCAGCTATATGGGCTATTTAGCTGTGAGAAGAGAAGGTACTAACCCAGGAACAACTTAGTACATTTAGGGCAGTACTGAGCTCTGTGTGGGAAGCTGAGTGAAATGGTAGAAAACTGTTATAGCAGATGAGATCATGAGGATGTTTTTTATTTATTTCTTAAACTTCTTTTGGGCTAAACCCAGAAAAGCTGATTCAAGATGGAATTTGTGCATGGTAAAAATAATGAAGAACTAATAGTATAGTAAATTACAATCAGTAAAGGCCCAGAAATGGTATAATTAAATTAATAAATTTAATTTTATTACTTTGAAATGGTAGTGTACAAAGAGAGGAAAAGTGGTGACTATTTAGTCCACCTGAAGCAAGTGCTGAACTTCCTTTTGAGCTCATACAAAAAATATAATCAGTGAGTCAGAGTAAGTAGCACAGCCTCATTTCTCTAGCAAAATTTTGTACCTGATGTGGAAAGAGATTTTTGGTTTGTGCTCTGGAGGGTTTGTGTAATTTTTAACAGCCCCTAACCTGGAGGAAAGTTCTAGTTTTGTGACCTGTGAGCAGAACTCTAAATTCCCATCATGACCACCTGTGTTCTATTGATAAGATCATAGCGACAGCCCTTCTTGTCTTTCTTGGTGGTTTTCTGACTCACTACGACTTCATCAGGCTGTCTTTATAACACAGACTGCTTAACTCAGAAGAACTGCCTCACCTCCACACACACTTCAATGGGAAGGCAGGGCTGAAATCTAACAGACTTCATGACACACAAGATTTTGTTTTTGGGCAATATGGTTCTTCAGAGAAAATAGGCAAAATAAAGGTGTTAGATTAAGCTGAATAGAGCATGACCTTGAAAACCTAACTGAAAATCGATCATTGCTTTCACCAAAGCTATGGCAAAAGTTCTTGAATATGTGCAGACTGAGTTATCAGTTAATTTTAAAAAATATGCAATAGCAAACACAAAATTTTTATACAAATCTGATCACACTGTAAATGAGCAACAGTACAACAGTAAACAACAACAGCACAACATTGAAAATATTATATAGATACAGAAGAAATACTGGAATGAAGAGATGCAGATCACAACTATTATATGAGAGAAAGCATTATGATAATATATTGAAAAGCACTTATCTGAAAATTTAGGTATGATTAAATTGAATTACCTAACCAATATTTATTATTTTCTTTTATTTTTGTAGTACATAATTATTTGTTAAATAAAAATAGTAAATTTGCAGACTCTTTATTTTCTTTTTTGACCTGACATAAATCATCAGGTAAAGTCAATTTTCCAGAATATTCTTCTTCTTGAAAGTCATGCTTTCACTGTACTTGAAGAGAACTAAAAATGTTTCCTTTCACTCGTGATGGAGAATAAGTTAATTTAGGACTACACTAATTTAAAAAATGGAATATCATACAAATGTCTACCTTATCTCACAGAAAAAAACCAAAACAAACAAGCAAACAAAGAAAAGAAATAAAGGATCAAAAAATCTAATTCGGAGATCATTATTAAGTTTTTTCTCCTGCACTGTCATACAAAAGATGCTAGAGAAAAACAAACCAATAAATCACTAGTACTTATACATCCAACATATAGAAAGATTCAGCCAGCTGTCAGTGCAGTAGGGAACCTCAATTGAATTGGCCTATTTCGTGCCTAGTATAAAACTCCTGCCTCCTTCTCAACTAATTATACCTTTAGAGACTATTCATATTTGCTAAATATGTGTGTGTGTGTGTGTGCGCACACATCCACTTTTTTTTTTTAACTTTGCAGTTCTTTTTTATTTCAGATCTATTTCTTGTTTCTATAAAGACAGGTATTTAGGCATCATCTAGAAAATAGGGTTTTTTCGTTTATTAGTTAGTCTGATACTTGTTAAATACTTTTTCAGTCCATGATTAGGGGATGTAAGGTCTTGGTGCAATACAAAACAGGAAGAAGAGCTAATATAGCACTAGAAGAATCTAAGATTAATAGATTCTTTTGTTATAATTAGCTTTTTCACTGACTTCAGTCTTACAGCTCTTCATCCATACTGTTTTATTTCACAAGGATAAAATAAGTTCATTTTTGAAAAATGCTTTGTGAAGTATTCAGAGTCTCATCCAGAATGGTAAGTCTTTAATGGTTATTTTAGCTTCAGAATAGCTGCTTTTGAACACAATGCACCACAGAGGTGAAATGGAGGAGACAGAGAATGAGCAGGAAATGTGGTATTCTTTATAAAAGTGTATGTTCTCAGGTCACAGTATCTCTGGCTTTGTATAGAAGTATTTCTTTCTTCTTTCTTTTTTCTTGTCCCATTTTAGGATAAAATCCATGGGACATAGTGAAGCAAGAGAAGTAATTTTTTTTTTAATTTTTCTTTAAAGAGTGACAATATATTTGTACCTGGTTCTGTAAAGAGGATGTGGGTGTGGGTTCAAGCAGGACCAACCTCGTTTTTAAAAAAATCTAGGGCAATCACATTCTCTACACTCCCTGTGGTCTAAAAGCTGTCCTCTTTGTCAGAAGATGCCTTTTCAAGGGAGACAGATGGCATGAGTTGAACTGCGTGGAAAAAGTGTTTGTGCTTTCTCACCACACCTAGAAGCATTGCCTCTAAGGTACAATGCTGCTGAATTTTTTTGAGGAGGCAGAATCTGAAGAAACCTGAAGAGGGTCATGATTATGCTTACTTGGCATGACAAGTACCAACTGAAATTTCTACTGCAGCTCCTCTGCTGCTGCTGGCTAGTGGAACAATTCTTTTGACAATAATTTCATTTATGTAAGTGCTTCTATAAATACCTTTAAACTCTTCTGGTGTCTTACAAGTTCCTCAGAAATGTATAAGAAACATACCTAGGTTCAACCAAAAGTTGAACAGACCTTTCTGTAACAGGTGCCATCCATTAGACTTAATGGAAAGAGCTTAGGGACAGGGCACACATGAAAAAATGCTTTATTGTCTTCAAGTCTCCCTCCAGTAGTGCCTGTGTCTGCTGAGCAGATAAGAAAACAGCAGATAAGAAAACAGCAGATAAGAAAACAAGGTGCTAGCATTTGAAAAAAAAAACCTGACTGAATTCTTGCAACTTCTGCAACAGGAAATGCATATGACATTTGCTTGCATTTTACTATCTGCAGGGTCCATGTGTTTTTAAACAGGAGACTCTTTTGCCCTAAGATTAACTGGTGTTCACTCAGTTGGGTGAAATTTTATTCCAGGAAACCAAGACCCTGTCTTTTGAGGTAGGCAAGCCAAGATGAAGGAAGGGATAGTGGGAGGAGCTTCAAGCATGAGTAAAGAAGGTAAGCAGTAATGCACCCACGGTGACAGAAGAAGGATATTTTCTTGAGGACTTTTTTTCAGCCCATGAAGATGCTAGGAGTTGTTGAACATGAAAGCATGAGTAGACCAAGCTCAGAAAAATTCTGCAAGGGCAAAATTTTATCGTGTCATTTTTATGTTAATATATGTGAGACAATAAACCTTATCATTTTCATCTGAAAGCTATCCCCTTTTTTATTTTATCCTAAAACTTATATCTTCAAGGTTTGAAAGCCATTTCTGTGCTTTTGGAGTGCCTATTTTTAGAAAAAGTTCCAAGCAAATGTATTGAAGATCTGTGCCTATTCAGGGTCCCACCTGCACTTGAAACTACTCGTCGCCCTTAAGGTTCCTAAGTATAGTTTTACGTTCTTCTCTGAGCTGACACCTTGCCTATTCTATTGACCTGTAGAAGCTGTACCAATAGCAGTGTCACACAGAAATGAGGATCTCACTCCATTGCTAAGGCTGATTCTTTGTTACTCACACTGTAAAGACTATTCTTTTCTAAAATAATAGTTGAGATACAAATAATATGTATTTCAAGGAGACCAGTAAAATTAATCCTGGTTACAAAAATATGTGGGTGCTCTCATGGAAAAGCAAATGCCAGAATTTTAGAGGGTGAATGGCTTTCTTCCTCCTTACACTTAGAAGCTATAGTTCCATTTTGTCATAAGAACAAAAATTACATTAAAGCTGAGGAACTTTGTTAACCTACTTAATTAGATCAGCAGCATCTGTTTTCTGCATCTCCAAAGAGAACTAGAAAGAGGCCCAGAATAAAGAGCTCTAGTTGTGATCATCACAGTGACAACAAGTTTGTAAGGTCTGGTGCAAGGTTATGTAGTGCCTCATGAAAATTCCTACATGCTTTTCACATGATTGATTTTCTGTAAAAAATGAGAAAGCATGATTTGAAGTGATTCATACATTAACTTGGGCACTAAATTTATTTAATCCAAACAAGCTTTTGAACCTGGACCTTTATTTAGCACCAGGATGCAAAAAGTTCTGCATGCCTGACTAAGCAGTTCCGCATGTTGTAATATAGTAAGAAATTTACATATTGAAATTACAGAGAAGATAGTCTAAATTACAGTATCTTTTAACTTTAGAAAAGTGACAGCCTTAATAATAAGTACATTCCATAGTCAATATTTTAATGTTTATCTTGCTTAATGAATGTAAAATCAATATTTTAACATTTGCTAATTACTCCCAGTGATAAGTTACAAATGTACTCCTCTTTTGGTTTGTAAACAAAAGAAAACACAAGACAAAGCAGCTTTGTATTAACTTAATTTTTATCCAATTCTCCCCCTCCCTGAAGTAAAAAAATATTTTTAAATTATTTGAATGAGTATCTGGAGACTTTTAGGAAAGGAACCAAGTTAAATAATTATAATAGCAATTGCTTAAAGTTGTGTAAAGCCTGTCATCCCATGAGTTAACACAAACCTTTCATTTATGAATACACATCTTTTTATTATTATCCAGTGACCATTAAGATATCGGCAATCTTTCCTGGTTTTATAGCTGAGCATAAAATAATTAATGTTGCTTTAAATCTATGAACAGTCACATGTGTTCCTAGGTTATATCTGTGATGCATGCACATATCATTTTTCAGAATTTAAAAGAGAAAATATGTATAGACAAGAAAAAATCTCCTTAAATAAATTATGAACTAGGAGTGCTGAAAGACTATTTTATTTTCAATATCAAATTGAAAGATCTTACAAATGAAGACAAAAGTATGTCCTCTAGTTGCCAGTGTCTTATATCATTCTGCTAAACAACATTAATAGGATGTCATTTACTGGTCACCATTAGGAGCAATTATGATGAGGAAGCAAAAGAATACTGCCAAGTGAAAAACTTGTCATTTTCATATAATGAAATAGTATTTTTTTTTAAAATTTGTGCTACAATCTCCAGCCAAGGTGGAAATTAAATTGTGCTAGAAATATAAAAGCATGAGGAATACACAGTCACTGCCCTAGATAGAGAACACAGCAGCCTAAACAGAGAAGTCAGACGAAGAGAGAGAGAGAGAAAACCTGCATACTCAGATGCTTCTTCCTGTGTATTTTCTCCCTAACCCCTTCCCCGCCCATTTCTTTTTAAATAGAAGCTGGATTGATGTTGACAATATGCCTTTGAAATATAGCAAGCAGTATGATGAAACAGTGAACTACTCAAGAGTGTGAACTGAAAGAAAGACAGGATTGCCACTTACCATAGCAATAAGGAGTCAGTGTCACGGCAAAATAATATTTCTTCACTTACATGCAGCATTTTTTATTTGGTTATATGAAAATAAGGATGCACATATGTTCAAGGGCTAAGAGCACAGACTCAGTTACTGTAGCAAAAAAGATGGTCCTTCTGCCTCAAGGATTTTCTCTCTCCTGTAAATACAGTTTTACCTCTGCATATTGCTTTCTTCCCTCATGTTTAAGTCCAGCACCCCTGAAGAAAAAGAAATTAATAATACTCCTTGTTTCTTTTATTTTTTTTTCCTATATTGGCAATTCCAAAGCACTGAGACATCCAAAAAGAATCTTGCTAACAACATCTTCCTCATTATAGAAATTTTAACTGTTTCTATTACATGTGTTTTGAGGAAGGGCTGAGAGTATTGATCTCTCCATTCCATTGGTGAGTTGTTAATCACAGGAATACTCATGAATTCGTGACTGAGTGCCTACTATTGGAAATAAAAGATTTACTATCTGGCTCTGTAAAAGTAATATTACTGTAGATTACTAGGAATGCATGGAAGCAGGGAAGTTCATAAATCTTACACAGACATTTTGCGAAATATTTATAACTGTAGTAGTTTTCAAATAGCATATTTTGTGTGATACTCTGGTCTGGAGCTACAGGAAGGTTAAATGCTTCTCACTTACAATTGCATAAATCTAATGTAAGTGTCATTGAATTCTGAGCAAAATGAGGTCACATTGTTATTAATGCACCCTATCAAATGATCCTGTTTAATTCACATACAGAGTGTGTATTTGTGAAAAAAAAAAATGATGCAAAGGATATGTGTGCCTGTTGTGGGTAACATTACAGGGCTGAGCACTTAGAATTATTCTGGTGATTTAGATCTTGGTAAACACATTCTCAAAAATATCAAACTTAAATTACATAAGGTGCCTGGCTGGACTGATGAAATGTGTTTTATGCCTCCACAAAAGCTAGGGAATTTTAATCAATCACTGGGAAAAGAAAATAGATCAAGTGAGTACCTTCCCATTAGCTCTGCAATGCTTGACAGAAATAGGACAGCAGAGAACAGTTTTTCCTGGTGCACACAGGGTTCTGTTTATGTCATCTGAATTTTATTCTGCACTGCTTATGCATTGTTGCCTGGAGGAACCCTGCAGTCTTGAGGTAAATACAGTAACTTAAAGCTTTATCACTGAGCACACTCCTGCCAGTCTATTATCAAGATAATGGTCTCTTTTTCAGGAATTGGAGTAATGTTCTATCCACATGCTACTACAAAATTAACAAAGTACGTAAAGAATAAGCAATGGGACTGTTAAGTCCACCCAGTGCAAAGTCATAGTCACAGAATATCTCAGTTTGGAAGGGGATAAAACTAAATCACACAACCAGGAGCATCATCCAGACACTGCTTGGACTCTGACAGACTTGGTACTATGACCACTTTCCCTGGAAAGCCTGTTTCAGTGATCTGACCACCCTTTCTGTAAAGATATTTTTGTATTGTCCAAAATGAACACACCCTGATGAAATTTCATTCCACTTCCTCATGCCCTTCTGCTGGTCACCAGAGGCAGGAGACATTTCGTCCTGCAGGGCTGCTCCCCAGCCTCTCATTCCATAGTTTTTACATATAACCAGGATTACCCTGTCCCAGGTGGAGAATCTGGCACTGGCTCTTCTGCAAGTCACACAGTTGGTGACAGCAAGCTCTCTAGTGTATCCACAACTGTCCACCCCCAAGAGAGGGTTCCTCCTGATTTAGTATATCTCTTCAAAACCATTAAAATTTAATTATAGTAGCAGCAAATTAGAAAA
This sequence comes from Argya squamiceps, assembly GCA_037834095.1. NCBI lineage: Eukaryota > Metazoa > Chordata > Aves > Passeriformes > Leiothrichidae > Argya > Argya squamiceps. The sequence goes on along the minus strand of JBBMKD010000115.1, from coordinate 44,208,200 downwards.
AGCATTTCTGTATTCACATTCACTTTACCAATCTCATTAGTAGCTCTATGCCATTTATAACAAGAGCTTACCTGATGGTAAACTGAATTAATGCTTACCAAACTGTGTTGAACACATGCAATAAAGTTCCTTTTTAGAAACAGCAAACAATTTAAAATTGTACAGGGCTGTTTGAAGCAGTGCTAAATTCACCTTATGTATATGTATATGTTTACATTTTCATATAGTTGCATGTGCTCTTTGTGCTATTTTTATGGTTTTTTCCTAGATTTCTGTTCTTAATCCTGTTTTCTATCAGTTCCGATATTTTAATTTAGAATACCGACCTATTAATATTGCAAATGTAGTAGCTGGATATCACTGGCCTGTGTAGAAGAAGGTTTGGTTGATCTGAGTCAACTTACTTTTGAGGTCACCTGGAGAGTCAAGGGCTTTTTGTGCTGGGCTCATACAACAAGGGCTGAGCAGAAGCTCGGAATTGTTATTTTTGTTCTGGCGAGTAGCAAAGTGTCAGGAAATTCTCAGGTCCACGCATAAATTTTCAGAAGCATGATAAAGAAATTGCTGAGAAATTGCAGATCTCCTTCTCTCACATGTCTTTCTTAAATCATATCTTGAACCCAATTCTACCCTTTCATAATAGTTTCTTCTATCTCTTCTTTCTATGATGCATTTTTAGTTCTCAGCAACTTTTGTCTCAAACTTTGGCAGCCTTCAATCTCAATGAATCATTCATTCCCTTTGGCTAAACTTGCTTATGGTTAACTGTCCTAATTTGGAAATTATGTCATGTTGTATCCTTTTAACTGGGTGTGAGCAGCTGTCATAGAGAATGTTCCGAATTATTTTTTTTAATATAAAATGTTCCCAAGGGATACAGAGTATGTCCAGTGAGAGTGATTATCTGCTGAGCTCAGCCATGTAGTCACTCACTGTTATACTCCTCAAATTAAAAAAGTTGGCTTCTTATCTGATTTTTTAATTTTAATTTTTATTTTAAAAGATGCCAACATCAGTGCAGCTTTTGCTCTGTTATTAAGGTGGCTTGTAACAAGTCCAACTCTCTTTCTCTTTAGGTACTTTGAAAAATATGTGACTGAAATGAGCATAAAGAAAGCTGTATTTCATTTCACTATATGTGACAAAGCAAAAAAGGTTTGATCTATCTTTTTTTGTGTGATGTGACTATGAAGAATTAAAAGAAAGCCCTAACAAATGCCCAGAGAATACCTGAATTTACCTCATAGGTCCTTCAGCGTGACATAATTCAATAATTCAGTAATCGCATATTCATGAAGAACATTTTTAGACCTATAATTCTTGTAAATGTTTTCCTTTGCCTTCCTGAGCCTGTGCTTCACTATCCCATCCAGAACAGCAATGAAGCAGTGCCTGTGTTGAAGATTAGGAGCCACAATTTTCCTTGAAAATTATTACCAGATAAAGTGAAGGCTTTCTTCCATAATATTTCCATTTCGTAAATAATAAGTGTTAAAAGAGTAGGGGACATAATCCAAAGATTCAATTGCCTAAATATTAGCAAATCAAATGGCAAATAAGTTCACTACTTTAAAGTACCATGTCTGTCAAATACTTTTCCAGAAACTTCCCTGGCTCTAAACTTTCCTCAGAATCATATTCTCAGTGCCTGTTCAGGAGGTCCTTTGCTTTCTGTTTCTTCTTTATTTTTTTCAGTGACGCTTTTGTACTGCCTTTCTCTTTCTTACATGCAGACATACATCTTTCTATGGAAAAAAAAATTCCACAAAAATAAAACAAATTTCCCTAACTAAAAGAAACCCAAAATCAAACAAATAGACCCAACAAGCCAAAACACACCCCAGAAGCATCTTATCATACAAATATATATTTTATTGTAGAAAAGTGTATCCTTTCATTGATGGCTAGTCTTTTTTTCTGGAGCAATTCACAAGTGGCTTGTTACAGCTGTCTTCAATGTAGGGTGACAGTTACTCTTACCTATCACAGTGACATATATTCAGGCCATAGTTTTACATAAAGCTGATATTCATTGTCAAGATAATGTGCCACACCTTTTTCTGGTTAATTTTGTTTGCTTTCTTGTTTGTTTGTTTGGTTTGTTTTTCTGCAGTTGCTTTCCCAGGTAACATTAGAAGAGTGTGGGTTGTGGGTTTTGTCTTCTCTAAATGTACATATATTTTAGCAATTTGTAACTCAAGAAAAACCATGAGATATAGTATACTTGATTTATTACATTTATTCAGGAAATAGAAAGCTCTCCAGACAGGAACAAATTTGAAAAACTGACACTTAGTCTGTGCTAGATAAGTATTAGTTGCAGTCAATTAGAGCTGTTTAGTAAAATATGCACTGACACAATAGAGCTAAGAGAAACAAGGGAGCTAAAGAAACAGAACATTTTCCTTTTATCTGCACATTAACTTATTAAGAGGACACAATTTTTTATATACAAAGAAGCTGGACAAGAAACATTTCATGTATTTACTAAGAAAGAGATATCAAATCTAGTCTATGTTCCTCTTTCAGTATTGTTTCTTGCATTTCAAGGAAATGTAACTATGACAACTAAGAATCCCAATGCCATAAACACTATTCATAGGTAAACATTCCCTGCTCTGGTCCAGGTACGGCATCAGGAAAAGTATTTTTTTCTTGATGAGTTTAGGGTGTAAATGAAAAGGGAAGTCAAATAATGGAGACAATGAAAGCATTGTCTGCATTTTACAGTCAGTAAACCAGAGCAGAAAGATTTGCTGACATTTGTCTACTCTGTATGCAGATGCTACTTCCTTTGACATGGGGATTCAGACTGAAAAAATCTCATAGCACTGTAAAAAAGCTTGTTTCCCAACATACAGCCAGGGCTTGAAACAGAGCAACCATTTAGTTGACTAGGCTTCTATTGAATGTTCAATAATGAGGATTTTGTAAATGAGATGCCCTCTGAATCAAAACAGGAACAAAGACTACAGAATTTTCTTCTGTAGTCTTTTTCTAACTGTCATCAAAGAGCCGTGATTCAAACCCTGCCAGTCACGGCTGCACTTGAACTAATGACTTAGCAGTGAAAAGGCTCTACAGTCTATTACTAATCTCCTGATTCATCTGGGCCTTCAAGCCTTTTATAAAGCTATATTTACTGGGATCAGAATAGTTGCCCTTCTTAGAATAGATTTTATGCTACAGCTCACAGTCCAGAGTTCAAGAGTCTTCCATTTAAAAAAGAATAAGTCACAGTGTCTCTGCACAGTCTCTTTCTGATAGCAGGGCAAAAACTTCCCCATCCTAATAGCAGGATATAATTAAAAATGTCTTTCTCATGTTAGGTATCTCACCTTCATAAATGAATGCATAAAGACAAGTTCCTTCTATTTTATCTTATCTTTCTTTTCCATATTAGTTTATCTTTACAGAAAATAGATAAATCTAGGTAAATTGCTTTAAAAAAACAAAACAGCCAAACCAAATCTGACCAACTATATTTATGTTGCCATGTTAGCTGCTGGAACAAATGAAAAAATTGTATTATGAGAGAAATACAGACATATAAGATTAAAAAAGCAATTTAAATCAATACACTATGTTTACTTATGTCAATAAATTATAATTATTGGATAGTGCCCATTTTGGAAAGTTAACCATTTCACAGGACACCCAAATTTATTTTTATATTGTCTGTCTTCTGCAGTTCAGAACTATTATTTATCATCTTGAAGTATTCGAAATCGAGAAGCAGTGTTACATCCCGATTTTAAATATCCTTCTTATATCATGATTTTCCTATCTGTTTTGAAGGTCATGCTGTACCTTTTCAAGTGGATAGTTATATACCAGTGTAGTGCATGTGCAGAAAGCACATTTCTGATTTCTGCTGCTGAAATTCAGCACTGAACCCAGTGTGGAATACAGCACAGGTGCTGTATTTTCCATAGTAGAGAAGCAGTGAACAGATGCACTTTTGCTGCACTGTGCTTCACACAGCGCATGCCAGATGTAGATTGTAGTGCTGATGCAGAATGATGAATAAAGTCTAGTCCCTAATAGTTGTAATGGAGAATATGTTGTCATGCTAAAAATTCCATGCAGAGGAAAAATAATATTGCCTACTCACTTGGCATAAGGCTGCCCCTTCTTCTGGACATATCAAATTCTTTATAGGCATGGAGTATACTGTAACCTCAGCTCAGATAACAGCAGTTTTGTATCATGCTAACATGCTGTCACTTGATTTGTGTGATCTTTTCCATGGTCATAATTGATATCTATCCTTATGTAAGTTCGACAGACACCTAGCAAAAAGCTGTACGGTTGCTAAGTGCTATCACAGCACTTTCTCTTAAGTATACTGACATACTGTGTTGGAACACTGCACCTTTTAGGCTTGGAGAAAGTTGCTAAAATTCTTAGAAAATATTTTGTTTGCATTTGTGTTTTCCCAGTTTTTTCAGCAACACAAATACTGCTGTGTTTTAGATTGTCAGTTGCACTATGCAAATATTTCCTGGGCTTATGTGACATTTCTCTTTGTGTCTGGGGAGGTACATGTGATGTGTATTCTTTTGTGTAGGACTCCTCTTCACTTTTCTGTGGGAGATTATACCTGGTTTTCATGTTCAATAATGAAAGAGGAACAGGAGAATATTCAGAACACTTCATTCGCTTATATCTTCACCACTGATGTATCATCCTGAGTCTTAATGGAGCCTATGTTCCGTCTTGGTAAAATGGATAAGATTTAAAGCCCTTTTAAATCCTGCTCAGAGCTTCTTTGATGAGATGGAAAGGGATAATAGATAAATAACAGCTAGAATTAACTATGCAGTAAAGAAATACTATCGAGGAAAATCTGCAGAAAGTGAGTTACTGTTTTGACTGAACCTCTAAGTGGTTTAAAAAATGTGTTTTCTAAAAATATCTGTTGGTATAAGCAAAGATTACTGTATCCTTTTCTTTTTTCCTGACTTATTTTCAGCCTCGGGATATTTTAGCCATTTATAAAGCAGGTTACATCTCTACGTTTTATATATGAACACCTGTTAAGCTGGGAAAAAAAATAATCTATTTGCAACTGCAATTCTTCCAAGAGTCACAACATAAGTTCCAGTGTATGAACATCACCATGTCAGGACTATAGTGACTTTGAAGCAGTTAGAATTTTCTTTGAGAGTCATTGCTCCTAAAAAATTTAAAATTGCATTCAATGGAACAGGAAGAAGAAAGAGTAAATTATGGTACAGTCTAGTATTTTTCAAATCTTGTGATAATCAAGTTATGAAACCTTATTTCTATAGAATTGTGTTTTTAACACTTTTGTATTCATAGACAGAATGGTGGCTTCTGTTTCTTCAGAAATGGTTGTCACCAGGAGAACTGCCCTCATGTTTTAAGAGACTGGTACTTGAAAACCATTTAGTTCTAAAGAAACTCCCCAAAGACTTTTAAAAGACTGAATGATATTCTAATACTCCATACTGCAGTATCAAACCCTTCTGAAGCCTCAACGTCATGCTAAACTTCATGAACACAGCATGATACACAAAAGTCCTTTGGAAAGAAAGCCAACAGCAGAATATTTCTAGGAATATTTGGATCAGGCAGTCTATACATTCCTAATTAGATGGAGACAGGGAGTCATAAATGTATCCAGCCACACAGCTACTACTACCTCTTTGTTTCAAGTTACAGTTCAAACATTCTGACCTTATTTATTCACATAATTATTTTTAGCTGAACGCTGGAATACAATAATAAAAGAGATATGAGCAGGTATAATTTACTGAATCACTCCTCAAGGTGTCTGGGAAGTCAGAAGCCTCATTCCAGATAGCTTCTTCCTAAATTCTTCTAGTCCTTAAAGCATCCTAATTTTATGCAGCTGATTTTAAGTTACATTTTAATGTTGATTTCATAAAATTTCTTTGGTATTTTGTGGACCTACAATTTTATGATAGTCATAAGTGCCACAAATGACAGATGTAGCATAACATTTTGATGGAAAGCTTTGCTTGTACCAGGATTAAATTTTTGTTACTACATATTGAAAGATATTCATACTTCCATTTGTCTTTAAATTAAACCAAGTTCCTTAACATTTTTGTTAGATTAGTAAAACATTCATTAGCATATTCTGAATTATATGCTTTGATTATTTAAATACAATTGCATGCTCTTCCTCATCAGCAGTATGACTTTTATGCTGCATGGCATTTCTGGTGATTTGTCAGTTAAACTTAGGCAAATAAATCTTTACACAAGTTCAGGACAGGTCTACAGGTGTTCTTCAAAATGTTCTAATAATGAAAGCAGCAGGGAATGAAAAAGGACAGAGAAAGAAGACACATTGCTCTGTCCCAAATACCCAAGGAGATTCTTTCAAATAAAATCGTTTATTTTGATTGAAAAGTTGAAACTGTAACTACACAAGGCTACACTGTAGAAAAAAGATTCAAAGTATTTAAAGGTGGCATGTCCAATTTTATGACACACTTCTGACAATTCAAACAGTGTAAAGCAACACAAGAAAAAACAGCCTGTCCTTTAAGAAGAGACTAATTTCTGTCCTGAATCCTGACAAAATTCAGTTTGTTTTTGTTTTTACCCCCTTTTTTAGCCATACTAAAATTTTAAAAGTAATAAACAGACTCTGAGCAATAAAAATAGGAATCATCTCATGAGATCTTTTCTTAAAGTGCTTCCGAAGCTACCCTTAAAAACACTTCCGCCAATTTTGGAATATTGTATACTTCCAGGAGAAATCCTGGATTTTATAAATGGGGCATCCAATCATTATCTGTTGCATTCTGAAGTTTGGGGAAAGTTATGTTTTGCTTTAATGATTATATAATTTTTTGAGTTTTTTTTTTTTTATTCTGTCCAGCTTTCCTTAATAATCTCAAGTGCATATTATTCCTAATGACTTTGACATACTGAACTCGAAAAAACAAACATTATCTACCATACTGCACCAGACCCATGGGTTATTCTAGCATTTTACGTGGTGCACAGCCAAGAAGAAAGGCACATACTGGCCAAATAGGCAGTGTATGCTGCAGAGGAACAGAGGAGCATTACTGGATCTTTAGCTTTTATATGTCACATTAAATTTATACTACTACATCAAGTTAATTTATGCAGATCCAGGCATATCATTTGCCTTTGGTAATAATACTCATTATAAATTAATTCCTTCTTTTTTTTTTTTTTTTTCAAGTGAGTAAATATTTAATTTAGTGTAAATGTTTCCATTTTATTTTAATATTGGAAATCATACCCTAGAATTACCCTGGCCTGATTTGTGCTGTCATCATGATTACACAGTGCAGCATGCTTAACAAGTAGTGAGATCTTTTTTACAACAGCTTTCCCATGCAGCAAGGTGACCACTCATGCTGTTGTCTTGTCAATTTTAACAAAATTTCAGGATTCATCTTCCTGAATTAGAAGTGTGAGAAATTCATTATAAAACTTAAATATAGAGTCCAATACTTTACTTGTTTGGGCTACTTTTTTTGTTGTTGCTGCTGTTACTGTTTTGTTAGTTTGTTTTGTGGTTTTGGGTTTGTTGGGTTTCTTGGGTTTGTTTTGGTGTTTTTTTGGTTTTTATTTTTGCAATTTGGACACACTGTTAAAAGCTAGGGAGACTCTAAACATGAGTGGAGAAATGCATACTCTAAACTTCACCGGACAAAAAAGAATTTAAACATTTAACCTGAACATTGATGATAGCACTATGCCAATAAAGTTGCTAGTATCAGGTTTCAGAAATAACTAAATTTAAAGGAATGAAAAATGGCCATTTTTTTCCCTCTCTGAAGATTCACTACAAAAACCTGTATCCATCCAGAGGTGACACTAGAGATTCTGATCAGAGTTTAGTGGAACTGTGGCTTTTGTCTCACAAGTAGATTGTAAGAAATATGGGGAAAATTTTTTTTCTTCCTAAAAAATGCATTGTAAGTCAGTATTTTCTTATTTGAGAAACTTGAAGATTTCTACTCTCAAACCCTTTTTTCCTTGTCCCTGTCAGTACTTCTTGAGACTAAAGCATTAGTGATTCTCACAGATCACATGCTCTTTCTACTTCGTTTCTCTGTACTGCCTCTGATTACCCTCTTGAAGTGCAATGTCAGGAAAAAAAAATCCATCCGATGCCTTACAAAAACTCAACATAATGTTGCTTTAGGTATTAGAAGCTGTTCTTTCCTTCATTCCTTCTTCTTCTTCTTCTTTTTTTTTTTTTTTTTTTTTTTTTTTTTTAAATCAGTATTCCCCCATATACTGTCTTTACAGTTGGATAAACTTTAAAATGTTTTGCTTAAATTTAATAACATCCAGGAACTGGGAGCGGGGAAGGAGGGGAAGGGTGGACATTGCTTCTGAGAGATATCATATAAGACTAGAAGAAACCCTCTCAAATTCAAGTGTTTCAGATGTTATAATAGTACTTGTTGTTGATCCATTAATATTATCCAAACATAAGTGTAAATTATCTGCATTTGTCTAGGCAGCATCTGTTCAAATAAACCTAGAATTCATGTACCTGATAATGACAGCATGGTAAATTAGAAGTATTTAAATGACCTTTTTTTCAGCCAAGGATATTGTAGTGAAAGAAAAGCAATTTTCATAATATTTTTAAACAAAGAAAAAAATCTATAGAGTACAATAATGTGGCTGAAAATTATTTAATCTCTATAACAGGAGTTTTCAAAATTTTCCTCTCTATGGCGGAATTCTATTCAGAAAAAAATTCAGCAAATGCTGTTGGTTTTAAATAAGTTCTGGCATGTCCATAAAAGAAATGAAAGAGTGTTGTATCAATGGCTTCCAGCTATGAAACAACCTGTTGCTTTATCTGAACAATGCTAGTGAGGTTCATTGAATTAATTTACTTTACTCCAGAGGACTGCTCACTTGTATGACAACAATGAGAGATTCCAGACTGCTGACTCATTCATACAATATTCTACTATTTTATTTGATCTTACAGCAATATTTGAAGGAAATTCAGTATTACAATAAAGGAGTGTCTCCAGCAATGTTCAGTGATGCTCATAGTTTTCTGACTTTTCTGTTTTTCAGAGAGCTACATACATCTTCTCTCTAGTCACCCATACTCTCTTGGGGAAACCAAGTATCTTTACATAATAGAGTAAGAACAATGTCGTTTCTTCCAAACAGGGGAACTGGAATATGATACAGAGATCAGGTACAAATGAATCCCAGACAGTTTTAAACCATTTGCTTTAAGACAAATGATGTGACAGAGGAAGAATCACAAAATCACAGAATTAACTAGGTTGGAAATGAATTTTAAGATCGTCAAGTCAAACCTGTGGCCTAACACCTCCTCATCAACTGAACCATGGCACTGAGTGCTATTTCCAGTCTTTTTTTAAATACCTCTAGGGACAGGGACTCCACCACCTCCCTGGGCAGCACATTCCAATGCTCAGTCACTCCTTCAGTGAAGAATTTTTTCCTAATGTCCAGCCTAAACTTCCCCTGGTGCAGCTTGAGACTGTCACAGCTTGTTCTGTCACTATTTGCCTGAGAGAAGAGACTGAACTCCATCTGGCTACACCCTCCTATCAGGGAGTTGTAGAGAGTGAAAAAATCTCCCCGAGCCTCCTCTTCTCTAAGAAAAACAACCCCATTTCCCTAAACTTCTTTTCACAGGCCTTGTGTTCTAGACCCCTCACCAGCCTTGTTGCCCTTTTCTGGATATGTTCAAGCAGCTCAACATCCTTCCAAAACTGGGAGGCCCAGCATGGCACACAGCACTCAAGGTGCACAACACATGCCGAGTACAGGGGAAGAAATACCTCCCTGGTCCTGCTGGCCACACTGTTCCTGATCCAGGTCAGGATGCCTCTGGCCTTCTTGTCCACCTGAGCACACAGCTGCCTCATGTTCAGGAGGAAAAAATTGTAGTGTTGTTCAGAGCTGTACTTGCTGCATATTATTAATTCATTCATCAAGTTTGTCTGTGGCACAAACTTACATGTCACATATAAAATAAAACACTCTTTGCTTCCCTTCCCTTCTCTACTCTTCTCTGTTTCTGTGCCCCTTGCGGAGCTATTTTTCCCTTTTCTTAAAAAATACCATGACAGTCTCCTGGCTTTAAAGTTTTACCATAAAATCAGCTTTAACCACTCAGCTGGTATTCTTGCTTCTGCAGGCTGTATGTCTTAACAATTTCCAGCATACTTCTCTTCACAAACTACTTCGTGAAAGCTAAGAGAAATGAGCAAGAAATGAATAAAATAAAAAGAAATAAGTTTACCGTGATGGAAAATAATAATGGCATAGATGACTGTGGAAACTCTGTGCTACTAGAAATATAAGTTTTTTCAAGGTTTTCATCCTGCGGTCAAGTAAATGGGAGAACAAATGGCATTACATAACTGAAGCTTAGAAACATAAAGACCTATAAAATAGCCTAAAATTTAGAGACTCTTATTAGAATCTATTTAGGCAATGAAGTCAAAAATATAGATATGTATTGGACTTGCATGTGAGGACTCTGGCAAAAGAAGATAAACATTGTGCATAACAGATATGCACAATTTAAATGCAACTAAAAACAAAAACAAAAAAAACAAAACCAAACCAAAAACAAACAACCCCCCCCCAAAAAAACCCCATAATGATGAAAAAATTTTTTAAAAAAATTTTAAAAACCCCAGAAAAACCCA
>JBBMKD010000115.1:44185968-44196504 GCA_037834095.1 Argya squamiceps | reverse complement strand
CACAATTACTGATGAGTTCTGTCTTGATCAGAAGGACATCTGTCTTGGAGCTGGGTGGCAATACTTCTGCTGAACACAGAGAAATCTTCTGGCAGCTTATGCCAAAAGCCACCCCTGTAAAACCTGGTATAAAACCTGGCCATGCAAAGAATACATCATGGTTCTGAATTCACTTGTCAGCAGAAAGGAAAAAGTATCACAAGAGTAATAACAACTTTCAGTAGTATGTGTTTGTATATGTGTTAAGACGTATGTTTAAAATTTGCATCTATAGGGAAATACAACAGAACAGATCACAATGATATCATGAATTACGAATTTATGATATCACAAATCATATTGTGAGTGATGAAAAAATTGCAGTTTCATCTGATATAAAATGCAGTTTAATCTTTATTACCATTGTCAATATAATCAATACATACCAGTTACAAGTAACATATAGAGAGACAGCCTTATTATAATGAAATGAATTTTGATAAGCAGAGCCACAGCAAGCCTGTTCCCATGCAGTGCAATTTCATTAAAGTATCCATGCAGGAAGCAAAAACATAACATTCAGGCAGTGAAATTGAGAGATTGTTCATTCCAAATAAGACTTTCTTTACTTCTACTTGCCTGTTTCCCCCTAGAGTTCATAATAACATTGAGAAATCAACCACATCATGTTGTGAAAGTCCATTTCTGTTGTTTTAACACACCTGTGAAATGTTGGATTCTTAGCAAAATTGTGGTACTCTCAGAATTTTATCAAAATTGTTTAATAGTACTGAAATTGTGGTAGTATAAAAAAGTACTTATAAAAATATTGAACAGCTTGAATAATAATTGTATTTTTCCTATATTATGTGTACTATTAAGAAAGGTCTACTTAGACAACAACCAATTAACCAAAACTCTATAATTAGAAAATGGGAGACACTCAAGATTTTATGGATTTTTATTTATGTGCTCTGAGATGTTATTTGGTACAATTCATCTGTGAGGCCTGTACTCACAGAAAAATCGTACCAAATAACACCTCTTTCAGATATTGGGGGGTACACAGAGGAGGTTGTCATTGGGATTCCTGGTTCATCTCTTCTGGAGCAGGGCAGTTTTGATATTTCCTTGAAAAGACAAAACATTTTGTAGTCTTTGCATTTATATACCTTCAAGCACTTGATGAAGAGCATGGTCCTCTTTATCTTCCCTTTTCCATCTAGGCGAAAAAAGAACAAAACCTGGACTAGAACTTTTTCTCCCAAATCCTTCTTCATGTCTATTAGTATCTGTGGTGTTGAGATACTGAAAATCTGAGTAAATTTCAGAGCAATTGTAATAGTTTTTCCTATTCTTCATCCTTCTATAAGAAATTGCTTCTTACAACAGCTTCCTAAGGTCTGCAGGATATCTTTGGTGTCATCCACAAATGTTGGTTTTTTGTCCCATTTCAAGCTGGAAAGGGAACCATAAGAGCAAACCAAATTCTACAATTCTGTACCTGTTAAGAGTTCTTCAGTTAGTCAAGAGTACCCATCAGGTGACTAGGGTATTCTTTGTGCATACTGTTGTGAAGGAGAATCTTCAGAAGACCTACACAAGTAATCAGCCACACCACTACAACACTGACTTGTTTCTAAAACTTCTCCTTAAAGGCAAAAGCAATCAACTTGTGGGAAAGAATGCCTCCAAATAAAGTAATAACTAAGCTGTGTTTTGATTATTTCTTTAACGCTTTTAAGTTCAGAGGACAGATATCTTTAAATATTAAGGGTACTTGGCATTTTTCTAGTTTGTTATGTAGTTCAATTGTCTGCATATATCAGTTATTTGTCTTGGGGTAGCTCTGATTTTGATTCATCCAGTGCTGACAGAACAAAATTGCTAACTTAATTTTTCTTCTCCTCCATGTTTTTCATTACTAAGAACACTTTCCTCAACTGTAGTTCAACCTATACATTACTCAAGAATACAGATTATTTCCCAACTTTAGGTAGGAATTTTGCATTTATCTTTTTACTGTTGTGGCAGAGTAGTTGAGAGAAGGCTCTCAGCCAGGCAAAAGTAGGACACAGTGATTGCATAGATGATTATGATTAGATTTATTGCAAATGCAATACCTAAATATTGTCAATGTAGTGTCTAAATAACAACTCTATTACAATGGACTGCAGTATAACTAAGTCATAGTTCCAAGCTGAAGAGAGATCACTTTGCTTTTTTAACTTCTCAGAGGAGTCTAGGTGTGACTAGGTCCCCTTAGTCCCAGATTTGGTCAACAGTCTGTGTCTAAAAGGTTTGGCTAGAAACATACATGTTTGCAGTCCTCGGCCTTGCAAAACTCACAATTACCAAGCAACCAAGTCCCTATGTAGCTACTTTAGGATTTTATCTACATATTTGATTGGATATTACTCAGACAACCAAAAGTGAGAAAGACATCCCTGCTGAGGGGTGAGGAATCCCCCCAGAAGCTGCTTGCAATATTGAAACATTAGTTTGCCCAGTTGGCCAGACATGTAGCAGCGTTTTATATCCTTATTTAAGCACCAAAGCCAATTGCAAATATCTTTGTTTCCTCATCTCTGGAATACAGTTATTGAACATAGAGACAGTTCTACCTGCAAAATCCACTTGGTCTTATTTTCTTATCTTTTCTTATCTTTTCTTATCTTTTCTTATCTTTTCTTATCTTTTCTTATCTCTTCTTATATTTTCTTATATTTTCTTATCTTCTCTTCTCTTAGCTTATCTTAGCTTATCTTATCTTCTTAATTTAGGACAAACCAGATTGCACTATCACAGAGAGCAGAAAGGGAAATGGAGTGTGTGGGGGTCTGTGGGGGTATGTGTAAGACACACATGAAGACTCAATTATGCTTCACAGTTATCCACATTAAGTTATTTGAAATTATTTCCTATGATTTTGGATGCAGACATTAGTAGCTGGATGACAGTCTTAGTCATGTTTCATTTCAGGTAGCCAGACAAGGAGTAACAGCTTGGACCCAATTATCACTATTGTTCCCTTCCAACTCAAGATATCCTATCTTTCTATGATATATGATAAACCAATATTTAAGCTGCTAAATCAGATGCTCAGGATTTAGATATCCCAATTTCAAATTTGCCTTTATAAGTCTCCTACACATACATATTTAATGAGAGTTTTTAATTGTAACACCCTTTGCACCAGAGTACTCTTATCTTCATTGTCTAAGGCAGAGAATACTCACCATGAAGCATCTATTTGTGTATTTTCCCTGGTTTTATTATTTACCCCTATGCCTGTCTTACTGAACACTATTCAGTGTTTTAAAGGACGGAATTATTCATATGTTTTTGTCTGTGCTAAAAGTTCAACATAATCATTCGGGTTTTTTTGTGATTAGATTTTAAAAGCATTCCTCTGAGAAGAAAATCTGGCTGTAGGCATAAGGAGTCTAAAAGGCTTCTTAGGACACAAAGGAATATCTGTTGTTTGTTTGTTTTTATCCTACACTCTTACTTCTCTCTCCTCCTCACTTGCAATTTTGAAGCATCTGTCTGTGGGAGCTGGCCCTTTGCAAGTTCTTACATTGCAACAATTGATAGCTTAGTAGCCTTCAGTGTGGCAGCAAAAAAGAGCCTTCATTTTCTTACAATGTCAAAGTATAGTGGCAAGATTTGGAGTATAAGGAAGGAAACTATACATTTAGGAAAATGTGAATAGTGAAGAGACTGGACTGATTAAATTGTTTATTCAATGTGAAATCTTTTGAAGCCAGGAGTAGACAGATTTTCTCATTTTAAGATTTGCATTTAGTTTATTCAGGTTGTTTTATTCTTTGATCTGAGCATTAACATATATCATTAGCCACACATGACAGAGAAAAACTAGAGAAACAAAAATCTCAAATTTAAAAGTGCTATGAATTAAATTGCTTATCTACAACAAAGGGTGGGACTCTTTCAGAATTTTTAGATCTGTGTAAAACCAGCTTATCTGCTGATCTTTGGAATTTGTTTATATCAGGCTCATATATTTCAAATTTTAAATATTAGAAGGTTACAATAAGTGAGAATTGGAAAACATAGCATTCAAGTTCAATGAGAGATATCAAACAGCAATATTTTAGTTGGGGGCCATTAACACGGTTAACAGAGTATCATTACAATATGTAATGTTAGTTGAAACTCATATTGTCTATCTGGTATATTCTTCATTAATACATTAACTAAATATTTTGGAAATTTTTGATCAGGTAAGATAGAGACAAGATGCTTCCAGAAAGTCTAAGCTACTCTCAAAATAGCGTTGATGTTCCAGGAGAAACAAATCCTTAAGTGTGAGTACACTTGAAGAGTGATCTATTTTATAAGTAAAGCAGGCATTTTTATGGAGCTACCAGTGATAATCAACGGTGTCAAATTTGAACTAAGAGTAAGCTGCAGTTATTGAGACACAAGCTTCTGGAAAGTAATGCTACGTAAATCTCAGAGCCTTATCACAGACTGAGTTGTGTCACCTTATAATGTGATATAGATGATTCTTGATTGAGTAGAAGCATGTAATTCAATTGGAGAGTACTGCTGACACAAGAGCAGCCTTCAGGTGATTTATGAATGAGACTAGAGCACTTCATTGAATTATAATCTTGGTATTCAGCTTGGAAAGGGTTTTCAATATACATCATCATCATCATTCTGTAGTGGAGCGGGGAGAGAAATTTAGGGAAGTGAAGAAAACAGATAATAAGGTTTTTGAATTGGAAACGTGCAAGGAAATAATTTCAACTCAGATTTTTAAAACAAAGCTTATAATATTTGGATCTGTGTGGAAGCTTGAAATTTGGTATGTTTGGACATAATTTTATGTTTCCCCAAACTAGAACACTGGGTGTCTTATGACTGTATCATGATTAACTGACAAGTATTTTCCATTCAAAAAAGCAATTAATCCAAGTTTCCCTTAGCAACTATAACTTAAGACTATTAATGCAATATAGTAATTCTTCCCTGAAGATTCATTGGCTAAATAAAGAGGCAACTCTTTCCATGCAGGAGGCTGTGTACGGAAAAACAACAATTAATTAAAGCCAAATTTCCTTTTCCGATGTAACTTGTTTCAGCAGACATGTATTCATGGGGCTGGCACACAGAAGCAAGTGAAGGCTATGAGATTGCATCTCATTTTCCCTCTTGTGTATGCATTTATGCCCCCTGTGCAGGGTTCAAGACCTCTTGAGTTAGTTGGATCCCAGCCCACCTATGTGCACAGATTTCCTCACAAATTAAGGCCTGTGAAAGTGTCCATGCAGAGAGTACGTGATATTTCCACAGTATAAATGAGAACACATCCAACATTCAAGAGAACCCAAGAAGTCAGAGTGGCCCTTGGGTTTAAAAACATTGTTAGCTGTAGAGAAATGATGCAGTACAGACATCGTGTAACCCCTTCGGAAACTACCCACAACATACCAATTATTTAGTCCTGAATTATTCAGTTGTACACAACTATCACTAAATATTTGATATATTCAATTATCGATGTGGCTCACCAAGTTCTACTTATGTATTATGAATATCATGCAAGAACATGAACAGGTAATAACAGAGTCATTTTGAATAGGCAAGGAACAGCAAGTAGAGGTAGTATTGTTTGCCTTACAGAGATGAAGTCAGGTACATGTCCCTCACAGGGGTGTTCTGTGGGAAAGTTCAGACATAAAAGAGAAATAAATTAGGAGTGTTGATAGAAGCAGCTGTGCAAAACAACAAGTTGTACTAATTCCCTTTCTGAGTCACAATTCCTTCTCTGATTCTTTGAGCATCAAGGGCATGGATTTTCTTCTAACTCATATAATACCAAGTAATTCTGCTGCCACATGGGTGGTGCACCAGCAAATGAATATCAATTTGCAAAGGTGAAGTTTAGCTTGATTTCTACTTGTTGTCTAGTTACGGATTATCAAGAAAGTTTTGTTTCTTTTTTCATTTATAACAGTTCACATTTTTGTGATAGTGGCATGTGACAATGAGCAAGGGAGAGCATGGCCTTGAAAACCACTATTAAAAATTTCATAATGAATACAATGTGAACTATGTCTTATCTCAGCATGAAATCAAACAAGTTGCATTATGACCTTGTCAATGTGATTGTCAAGACAGAACACATTGCTTAAAAGATTGAGGAGAGCAGTACCATGGGAGGAAAAGGAAATTTGCTTTTACAGATTCAGGGCCTATTGTCACTATTTGTGTAATTTGAGGCTTCATGACATGTACAGGGTCCAGCTGACATTAGGACAGCACTGAGAAAACCAGAAAAAGTGATAAACAAACAAAATAACAGGTACTGGGGATAAGCCACTGTGACATAAAACCTGAAGAAAATATAATACTATATCTAATGTTTTTAAAAAAAAAAATTTATAAACTCTCAATGGTAGACCAGTGAGATCTGATCATCTGCTATATAAAGCAGAGAGATTTTTACCACTAGCTTCATAATTAATGCAATGAGGGTTATCAAAAATTAAAAATACATTCATTAAAAAAAAATAAGCAGGAGAGAGTCATAACAGTACAAAAAGGAAGATCTTGAATAGCTGATATATGCAGCATATTGCCAAATAAGTGGCTGTAGAAATCACAGAATATTTGAGTGTCTGAGATGATGCAGGAGCTCTGAAGATCTATCAGTCCAACAACTTCTCAGAGCAGGGTTAGTAGCAGCAGGTTACTCAGGACTGTGTCCAGGTGTGTTTGAGTACCTCCAAAGATGGAGACAACAACTTCTCAGGGCATTCTGTGACAGTGTTTGACAATCCCCACACAAAAAACAAATCCACTACCTGATAGCATAGCCGCTTCACCAGAGCACACCTCCCACAGATGCCAAGACCAATGTCTCTGGCTCCAGCAAAAAGCCACAAATATCACTGCAACTTCTTTCTGCACAAGTACCTTGTTCCTCAAGAGCTTCGGTCTCTGACATAGCAAAAACACAGAGTATCTTCTTAGTGTGTTAAAGTACTCATCTTTCAGTAACAGCTTTGGCCATAGGCACACACATGACATATTACCTCAAGCCAAAATTACAGCTAACAAATGATTTATGATATAACCAGAAATAATTATGAAAAGATAAAAAAGTTTACGCCATGCGCTAAAGCATATAATTTGAGGTATGTTTATATATCTCAATCATATGTACTTAGAATCATGAAATTGAAAATAATAGCACCAAAGGACCCTTCCCTTGTGGGCTTGATATTTCTTGGTCTGAGAGATTTTAGCCTGCTAGCAGCTGCTAACTTTTTCCCAAGGAAAAATTTCTCAGGAAAGCTTCTTCTCAAAACAATCTTGGCAAACAACTATCCTTTCTCAAAACAATCTTTCTCCAGGTGGTGTTTTGCTGTTTCTCTAGTTTAACCAACAGGATTAGAGAGGTGTTGTTCCTATACACCAATCATGTTAAACTTGTTTATAAGAAAAACCTTATAAAAAGTAGTAAAAATTAGACAATTAAGATTTTTTTCTATGCTCTTTGCCTTCTGAAATATTTAGAGTCTCTCATCTTTCTTTTGTGTCTTACAGGGTATTGATTTTGGCTGGGGTAGATTCAATTTTCTTCACAGTGTCTGGTATGGGGCTGTGTTTTGGATTTGTGCTGAACACAAGAGTTGATAATAGAGAGATGCTTTTGTTATTGCTGAGAGGAGCTTACACACAGGCAAGGCCTTTTCTCTTCTGGTGCTGCCAGGCCAGTGAGGGGACTGGGATCCATGGAAGGTTGGGAGGGGACACAGACAAGGCAAGTGACCCAAACTGGCCAAAGGGATATTCCAGACCATACAACATTATGCTCAGTATAAAAGATGGGGGGAAGAAGGAGGAACAGGGTGGGAATTTAGAGGGTTGGTGATTGTCTTCCCAAGTGACTGCTACACATGATGGGGCCCTGCTCTCCTGGAAATGGCTGAACACTTGCCTGCTCACTGGAAGTGGTGAATGAATCCCTTGTTTTGTTTTGCTTCTGTGCATGGCTTTTGACTGCAGTATCAAACTGCCTTTATCTCTCAAATCATGAGTTTTCTACCTTTTACCCTTTAATTTTCTCCTTGATCGTGCTGGCAAGGCAGTGAGTGACCAGCTGTATAGGTTTTGTTTGCTGGCTGGGATTAAACCATGACACATCCAGGAAAATCTGTGAGAAATATTAACGCTTGAAATAATTTGATGATTTTTTCTGTTGAATTTTTCTATAGGAGCTTGGAAAAGGACTAACTGCCCAAGACCTCTCATGAAGACAGACGACTTTTATTTTTTTAATCCTATAGGTGTACCTGATTAGCATTATCTTTCAAGCCAACACAGAGGCAAATACAATTCCAAAGGTGTCCTCTCTGACACATTAGAGTTTTGTCCATCACACCTTCAGTCTGTCCTGCCAACAGAAAAATAAATGGCTCACAAGCATTCAAGCCTGGAAGAGTCTGAAGTTGGTTTTCTGGAGATTTATTGTTATAGTTTGATTTTTTTGTTTTGGGATTTTTTATCTTTTTTTTATTCCCGTAGATGCAGAGTGAGGGAACCTGCCAGCATGCAATTCAAAAATACTATTGAATTTTTAAAGGTCTTTAATCAAACTGATCATTTTGGATGTATTTAGTCAGAAGATTTACCATGTGGAACTGGAGAGCGATTGAGAAGTCAGCAAAAACTTGTTTTAATTTGAGCCCACAGTGGATAATTAGAATGATGTGCATTTCATCTTATATATACTACATGTGAGTAAATATCTAATCCCATCTTTCTAACCTTGTTAAACTCAGTACTATAAAACAAAATGGAGTTGGTAATTGCATTTTCAAAAGTATACCTAGAGGCCACAGACTCATATGGATTTCTTAATTTCTTGTTCTTAACAATAAAATGGGACATGGAGCTTTAAAGCCCAGCAGGGCTGCTGTGTAGTTTAAGGAAGGAAATGAATTCTGAGAGTAGTGAGCTAATAAGATACCACTTTTCTGACTCTCTTTCCAGTGCTCTTAACAAAAGGGGATATTCTCAGAAGCTCTCTGAAAAATGAGAAACGAATATTCTAAAGAACATAACCAAAACAACCAAACCTGTGAAACCGATTCTGTGAAACTGTTCTCCTACAGTACTTACCTCTGCCCTATTAGACATTAACGGTGCTCTAAGGACAAAGATGTCAGCTTTCTTGTTGTCTGAGAGGTTTGTTTTTTACAGACAAAAACCTTAAGATGAAGCTGTTAACAAAAAGAGGATTCCTAACACCAGTATCTCCACTCTCCTCTACTTAATTTTTCAAGCTTAGAGGTTCATCCTGTAACTCCTTCCTCTACATTGGCTCTTTAACTCTTGTGTAATCCTGTTGCTAAACTCCCTTGTTGTCATTGCAAAAGGTTTCAGTTTGGTAGAGCAGCATACCACCCTGTCTTGGGGTAATTTTATGGTGATTAGTGTATTCCCTTATCATTTTCACTATGCCCAGAAATGGTTGCTGTAACTTTAAGGTGGGTCTGGGGGACAGAGGAAACCTTGGGGCTCTCCAGTAGGCTTTTCTAAAAGCCTCACTCCAGGCATCCAGGTGCTATGCAGACTGTTTTCTTGCTTAGCTAGCTTTTGTTAGCTGAGGTAAGAAGGTTTTTTTCCTTTCCCTGGCCTTGGAGAGGCTGCAGCAGCAATCATTCACCAGCATTTTTCAACATCAACTGGACAGTCTGGTTTTGGTCCAAGATCAGAGACAATGACCAGCAGGAGAAGGATCAGCCAGGGTCAGACAGAAAGGTGAAAGACTGCCCCATTTTGGCCCCAGATGTTGGATGAGATGAGCCAGCAGGAGAAAGCCCATCTGTTTCTTCAGCTGTGAAGAGGGGACCAACATCAAAGATTTACCAGGTTTCATCTGGTTTTGCCTGAGCTGCTGTGTGAACCTTATGGTTTTTTTCCTGTGAGATATTTTTTCTCCCCACGATGTTGCCAGTGGTTGTGGGGTTTTTTTTCTTTCCCTGGCATTTTGGGGTTTTTTATTCTGGTGTTGAGTGTGTGGGGGGGGGGGAAATTAAGTCTGATTGTTCAATATCTAGCATTATTTACCCTTTTGTTTCCTGTGCTGTGTTGGCACTCACTTTGTCAATAAACTGTTGTTTTTTCACTTCCATCCACTAGTACTCGTTTCTTTTTTTTAGAGGAAACACTCATTTCAGAGTGGTTTTTCTCCTAAATTTGTCTCTAAACTGAGACACACCTTTTCATGGCGTAGAAGTGGTGAAAACACTGGTGATAAATGCTGATTCTGATAGCTTGCTGATCCTGTAAATGAGTAGAATTTGAGCAATGTAGTGGAGAATCTTGCCTTGCTTCTTGCTTTATTGAAGTTGTATTAGATATGTGTACCCAGTTTTTTGATACTGGGGAGAGATACAGGGGTGGTTTCTGGGAAAAGCTGCCAGAAGATTTCTCCGTGTTCAGCAGAAGTATTGCCACCCAGCTCCAAGACAGATGTCCTTCTGATCAAGACAGAACTCATCAGTAATTGTG
>JBBMKD010000115.1:44120336-44181052 GCA_037834095.1 Argya squamiceps | reverse complement strand
AACAATTGGTTTCAACAGATGATGAAGAGGGTGATAGAATACTTTGTGCATATCTTATTCTACAACCCAGGACAATACGTTACCACAGAGGCTTTACCACCCTCTCTCATTGGCCCAGTTTTGGCCAGCAGCTTGTCTATCTTCAGAGCCTCAGAGATTTGCTCTGCTGGACATGGGGCATCAGTAGCTTCTCACAGGAACCCATCTTGGTCGACCCCCTGCTACCAGGCCATTCCAAAACAATACATCCAGATACAAAATATCTCTTCAAGATCTGCCTAAATTGGTAGTCAGGTCCAGTTCCTCAGATTTCAAAAGCTACAGTCCTTCCCAGTCCTAATAGTTTTGTTCTCTTGCAACTGCATATCACACTTCTGGTTCTTCCATTGTTTGTCTAAAACAACGGGAGGGGGGCCAACTGCTCTGTAACAGATCACTAACCTGAGTGGCAGGTTCTGTATTAACTGGCTCTTCTATCACAGCATAATTCTGACACCTTTAGGTGGCTTTGCCTGTGTCTTATGGATACAGTCTAGGTAGGCAATTTCATTTATAAAGAAAGATTAGTTGGTTTTTATTATTTTAGTGTAAGGATTTGATTTATTTTTTGTATTTCTTTTGGTTTTGGTTTTAAGCATACTTGATTGAACAACTATCCTTTCTGATAGTTGTATTTTGTATGAATCCTTCTTTGTGATCTTTGCAAATTTTACATGTTAAAAGAGCAGATAAATATAATTACTAGCTCAGGATTATCTCAAAAATTGTTGCTCAGTTGAAGTTTCTAAAATTGCTGTTTCTTAATATAATGATCCCATATGACAATACATTTTATATCAAAATTCTGAAGGTTAAAAAAAAAACCCAGGGATTTTCTATATCTGCTCTACTTTGGTTATCTCCAGCCTCAGAATTCTATATAAACTAATTCCCTTTCTTACATGATTCAGATCCTCATCTGCATAGCATCTAGACCACACTTGATCTACTTGAAAGCACAGTTGAGAAAGCAACAACAAAACCTTTAACCTTCAGAACGAGCTCTACTCGCAATAGATGTAAATCTCTCCATTTCCCACTATGTAGTGGTTTGAAAGCAAAACCAGTGAGAGACTCCAAGTCAGAAATACCAACTTCTTATAGTTTAATAGGAAGAAAAAAAAAGAGTAAAATAAAATAAATGCAAAAATACAAAAGACCACTGAACCACTGACAGAGTCAGAATACAACCTGACATGCTGTTGATCAGGGTGTTGGAAACAGTCCAAAAGTAAGCCCTTCTTGAGTGGCAGATATGGTTCTGTTGGAAGCAGAGACAGGTCTGGTCTTCCTTCGGGTGTCTCATGGGAACCCTGGTTGTCTGGTGACACTTGTGGCTTCTTTTTATCTAAGTGGAAATGGTTTGGCTCTTGGCTCCTCCTCCCTGGGTAGAGCATCTCACAATGGGATGATGTAATGTGTCATGTCATTGGTGAGCTTTAATGACCCATCACAGAAGATGTCCCCCAGGGAGGGTGAACAGAGATAAGAAACAATATCCCACCTGGTTTCAAAAGCTGGCAGTCACCTCCTCCCTCCTAGAGTTACAAGAGATAAAGAAAAAACACCTCCCCAACAGGATTTCAACAGATGGAATAGAATAAACATTTTTTGGTTACATAACCTAAGACACACTAATAGGCTCTAATAACCATTTTTACACCACTGTGACACAGACATTCATCAGCATGTTCAATGAAACTGTTGTCTTTTCAATGAACAATATACAGACCTAACCAGTAAGAGCAAGGTTCTGCCATTAAACATTCTGAGGAAGTAATGGGCATAGAGACCAAGGGACTATTCCCCAACTGAATGAATCCTTGGGTTTTTTAATTGGAGTGAATTGAATTTCTGAAGGAGTTATTTAAAGTCATTATGAATAGAACACAAAGGAGAGACTTACATGTCATTTCTTACATGTCATAGAATAAATAAATGTTATCAACTTCAACCAACAGTAGCAGAATAAATACTAAAAGAAAGCAGCAAAATAACAAAGTCTTTCAGAGCTATGTGGTTTAGCCACACTACTCTCCTAACACACAGCACTAAAGAAAACTTAAAATCTAACCACCTTAGATTTCTTAGTCCAACCAGGCATTGCTGGCCAAATCAGTGAATTCAAGCCTTTGGGTTAAATTGAGCACAGAATTGGCAGATGATCTCAGAATGACAGATTGACATAATGAACTAATACCAACCATAATGGTTAGATTTTGGTTCTCATAGGCATCAAAATCTAAGGGCTAAGGACAAGAATAACCAATAAAAAAATGTAACACATTACTGAACCACTTGACTTTTTTACATGTAGTGTACTGTCTCATCTATATAGCATAAGCCGTATTGGAGCTCAGCAGATTTTGAAATTCTCTTTTGCACTGGAAGGGGACCCTAGGCAAGGCTTTCAGGGAAGAAAGGCTTGATTCAGGTTAAAGCAACTGTGCTTTACTAGAACAGAGAGTATGAAAGAATCATTCTAGAAAAAATACTGTCCTCTTTGAGACCGAGACTTTCCCCTGCACAAAATTATTCCAGGAAGCTTTGGGCCTTTAACATCTGTCAGATGGCTTTGTCCTCCTGCTCTATTAATGACAGGTTTTCTGGGGCCAGCAAGAGCAGTGAATATTTTTCCATTTCAGATGATTCCATTTTCAGATGATTCAGATCCTCCATGTCTTTCTAGTGCTCAGATTTCCAAATCAGCCAAGTCAGTCTTCTTTTCCGTCTCACTCCATTAGCTACTGCTGCACCATGCACAACCAGATAAAGCATTCCTTAAAATCTTCCACTTGGCAACTAAAACTAGAATGTAAAGTGATTATCAGTGAACAATATAACTCCCCAGCAGGACCTGTGCCATGGAAAAGGCCTGGCTACTGACCACCATTCCAGCAATCATACGTCTGATGCCATCCTTTCCCCTCTATTTCAGCAATCTTTGAAAGCAAATTATTTTTCCTCCAAGTATCTGAAACATGATGTTTGACTTTCATGCTCATGTCCCATGTGAATCCATGTTGAAGAATGCATTCCTTAAAGATTAGATACTCTCCAATGATAAATATTTCCTTGGCTTACTTTCTTTTTAAAAATACTTTTTCTCCCAGGCAATTAAGTTCATAACTCCAGAAAGAGCCTGGAGGGGAGGAATTTAAAAAAAACAAGAAAGAAAAAAAGTGTTATCCTCAATTAAGACATATTCTAAATGGAAGCCTTGCTGTGACTATTCTGCTTTCTCTGCCTAAATGGTTTACAAAACCCAAGTGAATTTAAACCTTATAATTAAGCACATCTAGACTAGCCAAAGGCAACAAAGCCCTATAGTGTTAAACAATCCCTTATGTCTCTACTATTTTATAAGCATAAATGCTGGGTATTAACTGTGCATATATGTGTTAGAAGCTATACAAGTAACTAATATTTAATCAGCTTATACATCAAATATTAAAACTGAATCTGATATTACTCTGATAGTACTCTACCGGTACTTCAAAAAGCCCAACAGATAGTAGCTTTTCTGACTGAAATGGGATCCGCATTTAAAGCGTATTTGGACACAGATATCTGAATTAGGGTAAGATTTGTTGGGGTTTTTTTGTTAGACACCACGAGGGTATAAAGAATATGTGAAGGTTGGATCTCATAACTTTATATTCCATATTAGCCTATTAAAATTTGGTAAGCCTCTGCAGTGGACAATAATGCTGATGATGACAGCAAAATGAATGGGAAGCAAAGCAGAATGAGTTTGGTTTGGGCACTTATTACTGCCTGGTGAAAGGCTAGCAGAATACTCAAAATCTCTATTTAAGTATATAGCAATATTCTTTTTGCTAGGGAGCAAATTCCAGGATAAATGGCCAGTGAATCAATAAATGCTCCAGTTTGTGGCCTGAGAGTTCATTTATCATGAACCATTTATCTACTCACATTCTCCCATAAAAAACAGCCTAATTAATTTTCATGTAGACTCCATAGGTTGTGGTGTTATCAGCACATACTAACAAATCAAAACAATGACTAAAAAGCATATCTGTAACTGCACTTAAAGATATCAGAAAGGAGTAATTATTTTATTATGTCTAAACTAACTTTGTGAAATAAACAGAATTAATAATGCATTGATATTCCTCAGTAAATAGTATATTTTTAGGAATTAAATCAGAAAATATCTGTAACAACCCTAAAGCAATGGGTGTTGCAACAATTATTGTATGAATATTCAGTAGTGGCTGCACTGCAATCCACTCAATCTTCGTGGAAAGCTTTACTTAGGGTGTACCTTATTTAGAAGATATAAGAAGTTGGTTTTTCATTTGTTTGATCTAAAACCTAGTAAAATATTTACAAAACCAGCAATGAAGTGTGTCCTGTCTCTGTGCCTTTTAACAGGGTTCAAAAGTCAGATGTAAAAAGGCTAACAGTGCCTGTAGGAAAAAAACATTCAGGAACTGGAAAACAGAAGGCATTAGACTAATATATCTGTTTCTACATCATTAGAGGATTGAGACAAAGAACTTCTAGATTAGATTTTTATGCTCAAATTGGTAATTACTAATGAGGTGTTTAGTTAGGCATAGTAATTAAAATATTTTATTTGTCAAAACAAAGAACTTTCTGTCAGTTTTCATTATCTGAAGTTGGTTTTAGTACAAAAAAAAATGCACTTCAGCTTGATGATGTGGTAAGGCTCAGAAAATCAGTAAAATCATTTGGAAAATAATTTCTGTGTTTCTCTGCAATTCCATTTATGCAGTGATAAATTCTCTTAGAAAACATGGAAAAAACTGACAGCCAGTTCACTCATAATCCTAAAGGTAGATCATTGTTGAGAATGCCTGCATTTTAGAAATGTGCTTTATATTGCAGACAATATTACATTCTCAGAAGTGTGCTCATTCTGTCCACCATGCATCCCTCCAGATTATTGCATACTGTAGCTTTTTGGTACACCAAATTTCTTCTCTTTTTTTTTGCTTTTTCCTTTTTTTCACTTTTAGAAATCACATAAAGGTTCACTTTTTCCAGGTCTCAAAGCCAAGTTTTCTGACAAACATTCTTCAACAATGTAATGCAGTTTTTCATCTGAGGTCAAGACATATTTTTATCCAATCTACCTATTTTAAGATTATTAAATTCATGCAGCTATGTTTATCACTTAACACATTTTTGTGGGGTCCAACATTTAGTAACATTTTAGATAATGTCATTGTCTTAATCACTTCAAGCTGATTCATTTGCTACACGTTGTACAATCAATGGGCTTTACAAAATAATGATTAGAAGAAGATTATAGTGGTCTTTCTTTAATTTAATTTGCATTCCAGAATAAAGAAATGAGCTGCAGTACACAAAAAAGCCTTAATGTCATACATTTTTTTTCTGAAAGAATAGCTCTTTTGTTGAAAAAAACCCCAAAACTTCAATTCCTTTTATTATGCCAAGAAGTAGGGCAAAGTTTCATACGGGGAAAAAGTCTCTCCAAAGAAATGTTAGTTTCTCAGAAAAAAAGTAAGGAAACTTATTAAAATGCCTCAGAGGTTCCCATATGTTTTACAATCTCCTTAGAAACATGAAAGAAATACTCTTCACCATGCTTAGGAGGTGGATAGATGTTGAATGTGTAGCTGCATTGGCTAAATTAACCCAGATGATACTAATGATACAAATTTGGAATCCCTTGAAATAAGAAAGCATTTCCAACAAAAATTGTTGGGAAGCATTAAAGCATTCCCACTTCAAAGAGCTAGGTGATTTTAGTTTTCTTATGTAAGATTAAAAAAAAAAAAAAATTCAAGTACTTTCATTAATACCTTTGCACTACTGCGCATTTTTTGTCTAAAACTTTATATGGAAACAGTTTTTCAGAGTTTTTTGGACTGAGGAAAACATTTCTACTGCTCACAGGTATTATTGCTTGTCTATCTTATAAATCAGTTTCTCCAATTTAACCTGGTTTAAGAACCTTGAAATACTTGCTTACTGTGCTAGGATGAAAAAAATCACAACAAATCACCTAACTTTAACACATTATTTCAAATTAGAGGGGGAGTTATATCTTAAAAAAATTAGTTATTTTATATGGGGATAAATGTTTACTCTTGTCTTACTCAGTTTCACTGTCTCAGTGGAAGAGCCCTTGTTAGCAATCTGTGAGATACGAAGAGTGTGGTTTTCTCTTCAAAAATGCAGGAAAGTGTCCTGAGGCTTTGGGAGCACTGAGTGCACATGCACCATACAGAAGCAAGAAGCAGGTTTTCTCAGCGCATAAAGAGGGATGCACTTCAGTAGTTATGCCACTTTTGCCTTCTGACCTATATCACCTTCTTTGCAACTTGAGCTGTGCTAGGGAGACATACCCACCACAATGGAGTGTTGATAAACAGCTGAACTAGTCATTTAAATAGACAAATTTCATTTATCTGCCCAAAAGTTTTTGATTGAATATATTTGCTTCTACAATTATCTGCCACTTGTCACCATATACAACCAAGTAATAATAAATCTATTTCTGAAGTGGTCACGTGAAATTCTAGCAGCAGCATATATTTCTGGATTTTTGTAACACTTGCATCATGGATGGTGAAAAGATAATAGTAAACCACTACAGTGCTCTACTGCTATTAAACAGTGTCCTCAGAAAACAAGATAATGACAGTTATCTGTTTTACTTTCCTGGCTTCTGACTTTCTTTCATTCATCATCATTTCTGATGGTCACTGACGCAGAGAAATCTAGTATGCATTATGCATTTCTTAGAGGGAAAAACCTTGGCCAAAAGGTTTGCAAAACATCACACAAGTCTTCCATTTTGTTATTTTGTTAATCAGATATGCTTTGCCTCTAACTTAATTTACTTATTTACTTGTGACTAGAACACACCATTACTTACAGTTACACTTACATCATGACACACTGACAGGCAACAAATTTCTATCTCTTTCGATTTTTATGATTAAAATAATGATAAAAGAAGCTATTTTTGAAATATAGGAAGTATAACATAAGAAAGATTTTAATGGACTTTCTGGGAGAGAACACTCAAGAGAGAAAAGGAATACCTACTATGAAATCAGTAAGTCTGATTTAGCTGAGAATACCTGCTTTTCTTCACTTTCCCCCTTTATTTTAATATCACTTTGACTTTGCTTAGTAGGTAGGTGTAGATCACAAGGTGGGGAAATTTCAGAGAAGTTGTGAATGTCACCCTCAGGAGCCCAAATCAAGTACACAAACAACAAAGAACCCAAGCAATCTTTAATCTGGCAAACAAAGGCATAGCAACTTGAACAAGCAGCATCTCGAGCAAAGAAAAATGGGAAAAAAAAGTGCAAATTTTAACAGTGGGAATAATTAGCTGTTAGAATAGCTCACCATAAAAGGTAGGATCACCACTGCTCAACTCTTTGAAAGAGTGTTTGTCTGAAAGGGATCTTATTCAAACAGAAATTGTTAGAGTCAATGCAGGTATTACTTCGGATTTTATGCAAATTGTTAGACTAAATGAACATACTCTTTAGCCTTATTGATAACTGAAAATAAATGTCATTTTTATTTAGTACTGGAAAATGGTGGTGAGTTGAGTTTATCTTACCAATGCCTACATGCTTCAAGAGGAGCTAGAGTGGTAATATTTATCTACTTGCACACATAGCAAACATAGCATCTACTTGCACACATAGCATTTTGCAAAAAAATACACTGTGTGTGTTCTCAGTGCCAGAGAATGGAAACATATTGTAGTTTCTAATGTAATATTTTTTCACTCTTTAATATTTGTAATGTTTTGATTGTACACACTGGTGTACGTAACACCAATAATTGATGAATTCTATAATTCCTTTGAACAATAACTTGCTAATGTCTTCAGCAACACAGAGAAAGTGAATTTGCTTGGGTCAATGGATTCAATCATAACTTGTCCTTCAAAGGAATAATCAGCTCAGGATTATGAGAAGTTGTGACATGATACACATGAGATGAGAAAGAAGATTCTTTTACCTTTACTTTTATTGACAAAGTAGTCTATTATTTGTTATGGGTTGTAGCAGCACGAGTTTCAGGTTTTTTGAATTTGTACCTGTATTTCGTTATGTGTACTTGGTATGTTCTCTTCCCCCCTATTCCTACCCCTGTTGCTACATTCTCCCTGATGTAACCCCACCCCTTTCCTTCCCCATTGGGTCAGTGTTTCCCCGCCCAGCCCCCAAACTGGGAAAATGGGACACCCCCCCCCCCCACCTTCCTACCATGTGGACAGGAGGTTTGGCAAAGCTCCAACTGGATGGGCTGCACTGAATAAACATCCTCATAACCAAAGAGAGAGCATGCTTCCTTCTTCCAAGCCTGAATCCATGCCTCAGCAAGCTACCTGGAGAACCCACAAACTATAAATTGGCTTGGGGAATCAGCTAGCCGGAGAAGGCATTCCCCACAAACGAGCCACTTTAATGGGTGACTTATTCAACAGGGTTTTCCTCAGATTGTGTTGAGTGAGATGCATTTTGTCTATTGCACATCCAGCTTACAGACAGTGGAGATGCAATTAAAGGATTTTATCAATAACTGTTGTGGAGAACAGCACACTGAGAATTTAAGATTATTAAATTAAATTTAATATTTGACCATTGTGTACACCCTTTCCCCTACATGTGTGGAAGAACACCGTTGTCAAACTGAACAATTCTTTAATAAACCAAAGCATGCTGAAATGACCTCAGTGCTGTCTAACAAAGTAGTACTGCATAGGACACAGTCTCATATGTCAAGTCCTGGACTGATGGGTGTGAATAAGAGAGCCTTTGTCATGATTTGATTTGTGCTCAAAATATTGATAAGTGTACCACAAGTCCCCTAATGGACATAAAGAAACTCAGAATCAACTATGCTATATTGAAAGAAAAATAAAGGGGCAAAAAAAAAGAAATATAGGTGTTATGAAAGCAAAGATATTTTCAGCTACTCTGTTGGGTTTTTTTAGAAGAAAAGCTGTGGGGGAAAAAGCAGAGATGAAGACAAGGGATTCTTCCCAAACTAAGCAGAAGACCAAACTCCGCACAAAAAATGCTCTCTATACAAGCTACTCTGAGGAAGAGTACAATTGAAAAGAAGTTTGGAAACCTTAGTAAGGGGTATGTATGTCTATCATAAGAGGTAAATACAACCAGGGACTGCTGTTTTAGAGAACGCATTACACATTTTTATACTGTGCAGTGCCTCATACTGGGTATATTACAATGTGCTGGATACTTCATCCTCCATGTGTCAAGTCTTTCTCTGATTATCTTGACTTTTCTTAAGAATTTTACACACTCATCATGAATTTAACTTTGACAAAGTTTTGATGTAAGGCAGTGGATAGGTGTCTTTGAATCCATAGGCAGAGAAAATGAAAGAAAGTTAAAAAAAAGTAAGAATAAGCCTTTAAAATTCTGGTTGTAACATTAAATGGAGACCTTGCAGGTTGCCTTAGAAAATCTTTGAAAATTCTACACATATGTGACAGGATGCAAAAGGATAATGAGAAGGGCAGGAAAGACAACATATTAGGGTGCATCTCTTTTTTCTTGCCAAATTAAAATCCTGGAGAATATTTTTTATCTCATAGATGTATTTCCAGTGTATTATGTAAGGCAAATTTTAAACATAGTCCTGCAGTGGTGAAAGAAGAAAAACTTTCACTTCCATAAGGTCTGCTCTGGTGTTTCCTCTGGTAGGTAATCAATTTATTTGTCCATTTTAAGTCACTTTGACAAGTCTGATATCATTTAGCAAATATTTAGAGGATCTTGACCAGTAGTAAAGATGAACATGGACAATATAGTGGGGCAGAAACATTAGTTTTGTCCCCTCAAAATAACATATTATTCTAGTAGACAAAAGTATAAAAAAAAGTTACCTGGTATGCTATGGGAAAATTAAAGGAAAAATTTCACTTAATGAACAAACCAATGTTATTTTTTTACATTAAGACACAGTAACATATAAGGAAAGAAAGTGGAGCTAAAAGCCCACTTCACAGTGCTTTTGGATGTTTGAATGTTTTTTGCTGACTTTCCACAGAATCACCGGTTAGTTAATCCTGAGACTTCTTAATGTGAAGTTTAGGTAGTTGGAGTTGTTGAAGAAGAGAAAACTCAGGCTCAAAAGAAAGTAACCATAAATAGCTGAATTTGCATAGTCCATCCTTTTCTTCCTCTTTCCCTTACTATGGTCTGAGTAGAGATTGTCAGGGTATCTGTATTATAGCTAGTTACATTCTGCTTTCAAAACTAAAAAATTCCAGATATGACCTTTGTATCCATTTGTATGCACTGGATTAGAAAGGTGAATAAAGTGCAACAGCTACAGGAGACAATTTTTTTTGGTAACAAATCTACACATACTTCATCACCCACATTTTTCTCCCTCAAATAATTATTTCAAGTTGAAGAAAGCTTACTAAAAGTGTATTGAGAACCAATTATTTCATAAGGAAGAAGAGGTGCAACTGAGCTAAGAATGGTTTCAGGAACTGGTGTTTCACACTTTCTTTGACTTCAAAAAAATGTTGAGAAAAGACTCTTAGTGTTGATACATATGGGACATTTCAGTTATTCCTTCTCACACATACCTGGCTTCCCTGGTGGTGTAACTATACAAAGGTCAGACTTGACTCTTGAATTTTCTAAGGTTTATACATTATTTTATTTCTCTTAACTTCTGAACAAAATAAAACCAGTACAGTATATCAGTAGTTCTGCAAGACCAAAGAAAATGCTGCTCAGAGAACTAGTAAACCAATTTTAATCTTTCCCAAATATGTAATAAAATGTAACACCATAACATATGTTCTCCTTGAAAACTGGTTTTAAAAAGCAATTAATTTTAAGAAATCTTGGATTTCATGTTCTAAGAGTGTAAAGATAAACATGAAAAGTATTTTAAGTGTTAGACATTAAAGCCATAGAATATGAAGTGTTTAAATATTTTCTCTGTAAAATTTTGTCACAGTGTTAGTTTATCATAGTAGCATTTCTTTATCTATTTGTATGCCATTCTATTTATTTTTACCCACTGCTGGATTTTGTATCCAGACCCTGAACTGGATGCCATCCACTGGAGAATAGATAAGTACTAGGCCAAAGGACTCCATTTTTTGTAGCATCTCATATCCTAGTCCTGCAGATTCCTAGCTGGGTTTGTTGTGGCTTTCATCCAGAGCATTTATAACTCTCAGTGGGTTATTTACTTGACCTTTTCTGCAATTTTCTCCTAGTATTTTTTTTTTACTTAAATCTCTAGCTTTCCATGGCACCCTTGTCATATGACCAGGGAATTGCAGATAGAGATGAATAAAGCACATGAATGCAGACCCTGTATGCAAATACATGGGCCTTCACCCCTGCAAATGCTTTGTTTGCCATTTTTTACAACTCAAGATGCATTTTTTGTTGACATTTGCTACTATTGTGAGGGAGATCTTCCCTGATAGCTGCCATTTTCAGAAAATGAAACATACAACACTCACAAACCTAAGTTCACCAGCCAGGGAGAAAACCAATATTTAGATACATGATTATGGTACAAGAAGATTTTTTTCAAAGATGGAAAACACTGAAATAAATATCCATAAATCCTCCACTTATGTTGATTTTATGATGTGTTAGTAAGAATAAATGCAAAAACTTACTGTTTGGCTTTTGTAGGTTCTGAACAAATATTTTATTCAGTTTTATCCATGTCAATTTGTAAAACACTCTCCCCACCCCCTCAGTTTTGCTTTGAGTTTCAAGTTAGAAACTCAGATTCTCAAGGCAAAATTGCTGAGTATCACCTGGTCTAATCTTGAAAATCTTCATATTTCACATCATGCAAAATTGTGACATGACCCACTTTAAATACAACTAATTAACCAAAAAGAAATGGATGTTTCTTTCCCCTTGCAATATGAAAATTATGCAGAAACACATTCTTAATTAATCTGTAGAGCTCAAGAATGTTTCGGCCATTCTCTCTTCAGGACATCCTAGCCTAATATTTTTCAGCATGAAATTAGGTTCCCTCACTTTCCGTAAGGGACTTTCTTTATTGATCCAATAATTTGAGGTTACAGTAGCTGCACAGTGGAAGTGCTATAAGCCTCATTATTTCTTTGGCAAGCCTCATTGATTTTGATGCTACATGGCCATTAATTTCTAGTAATATCTCCTAATCCAGGTGTAATTGATTAACAGATTAATTGATTAGAGCTATTTTTCTATTTGGTTTAAGAAACTACCCATCCTCATCAGAAAGCTGTGATATCATTAATTCTCCTCTTCTGCTTTAAGTGAAATTAATAATCAATTTTCCTTCTGCTGTCCTTAATTTGTCCTGTAATAGGGACAAAACAGCCTATTTAGAATGGCAGGGAAATTATATGGTAAAAAAGATTCTTAAGCACTAACTGGAATCAGCTTATTCATGGTACTGAGATTTAAAAAAAAAAAAGGGTAGGATCTGAGCACTTTAAATCAACTTTACAATCAATTATGCAGGATACTGCAAGTGCCCAGCACACTTCATAACAAATGTATTGATCCTTCCAGCACATCCATGAAAAAAATACTTTTGGGGTTAATTATGTTCATTTTTGAACTTCAGATGATCAACTCTAAATATAAATCTTCCCAGTTGTATCAATGTATAGCTCAAACCACGTATTCAGACTCAGTGCTTAATGATGTATCATTCTTTAGCAAAACTGATTTCAGTTGTGAGTGTTTGGTCTGGAATCTGTAAAATATAAAGACCCTGGAACAGCTTTGCAAGCAGAGAATGCTGTCATTTTATCACCGTGTCAGCCTCATGTCTGCAGCACATCACTGAGACTAGTAGTAATCTGATGTTTATTATCTGAAGCACTTATGCACTAATGACTGAGGACTGATTAAAAAATGAGGTCCTAACCTACACTACATCCCACAATCTTTCTGAATAATGATTAATTTTTTCCTCTTTGATACTTTACTGATGTCTTGTATCTATGCCAAGTCCTGCAGATTGTTCACGGAACTAGCACTTCTGTGCCTGTTTTGATAGGAATAGAGTTTACACAACAGTCTGTAACCAGCAAAGCTCCATACTAATTAGTAAATCACGTTGTTAATACCTCATGCCTGACCATCGAGTGGCAAACTGCATACCATGCTGCCCCCTGCTGAAGCATAACGAGCTCACTGTTCTTCATGTCTAACACTAAATAAAACGAGATAGTGCTGATATGTGGAAGAAAAAAAAAACCAAACTACCAAACCAGACCCCTCAACAGTGGTATGTATGAATTTAAAACTGTATTTTTTTCTTCGGCTTGTGCATTCTTATGTCTTATGAATAGTTAACGACTTAATTGCAAGGTTGGTTGATGGTAAAGTTAGCCTGGTTTCTGTAGCTGCACGATGCAGGGTAATATGAAATTTCAGATTTTTGCATTGAAATTAAGTTCTTATTGTATTTTTTATTTTATTCAGTGACACTAGTAAAATACTCTTTTTGTTTTCACACCACAGAAAACCGTTAACTCTTACTTTAGAAAAAAATCGCCAGTATACTGTTTCCATTGTTAATCACAATAATGAAAACTTAGTATAGCATTCAATCCATAGGGTGTGTGATAGTGAGTAATATGCTGGAGATAGTTATTATGCTATTGATTTTCTGAAGGCACACATAACAAGTAATACTAGATAGAGATAATGATTGAAAATCAATTGCTGACTAAAAACTGACTTATTGTTCACATAGTAAGTAGTCCCAAACACAGACTACTCTTGGGGGAAAAAGGTTCTTGAGTAAGAAAACAGTAACAGATTTCATTTTTACTTTTCTTTCTTTAACTTCTGTTTTAATGACAATCTTTTATTTAATGAAATAAAAACATAAGTAATTATTATTTAACTTTCCCACATCTCTCACCTTTGTGTTTAGTCAAAAGTTTAATGTGAGTTTGGTACAAGGTTTTACCATTCTGACTTGAAAGTAGGCCTTACCTCCATTTTAGAAAAAAGTGAAGAAGAAAGATAACCATTAAGTGGAACAGGCACTGGTTTATCTCCATTTTCAAACTGAGAAACTGCTGCCAAAACTATCCTGAGAATGCCTGGATTTAAACAATGATGCAATATCTTCTGATACCAAGAAGAAGGAAGATAAGTAAACAAACAGAAACAGGATTTTTAAATCTGAAAATTTGGTTGAAAATACATTTCATGGCAGTCTTGTGTGAGGATAGGGAGAGAGGGACTCATGGCCTGTAACTATTATACAGTTTTCCTGATCACTTCTTGTCAACATTATCCATGGCTTATTTACCCATTGGTGGTCTATGAGAATGGTCTGTAGTAATAGACTATGGTGTAGCAGCTACCCATTTTCATCAGCCAGCTCTCTTTTGTTCAGATTCATTCTGTCTCATTCCTAAAGGCTCACCACTTTGACTCACACCAAAGTGTGACTTAGCTGCCTTTGCTTTTGGGTGGACTATGCCATCCCTTTGTGGCTCACTCTAACTTGTGCCCATCTGCTTCCCTCCACTCTGCTCAGTGGAGGGGAACATATGGCCCTAAGTGCCTAACTCTGATTTCTTGCCACACCTTCAATTACACTGCCATATGTTCTAGTATCATACTGTAATTGCTGATAGTTAGTGCTAGAAATACAAAAGGGGCATTTCACAAGCCAACAGGTTTACTTCTGCTATATAATAAAGCTGAAACAGCTGTCACTGTACCATTTTCTGATAATCTCCTCACTTGCTCTGCACACAAGGCTTTCATAATTTTATGTATTTAAAATCATGCGATCAATCCTTGCTTATTATTTTTCTCTTCTCATCACTTTCAGATCAGCAAGGAGGAAGCTTATTTTCACATTTTTCTGTTGCTTCATATTTTCTCTGTAACCCCTTATTCTCCATGGGAATCTCTTTGGGTCCCTGTTACTAGGGAGAATATATATCAGAGGTGTCAGAGAACAATGCAACTATTTAATTTTACAAGGATGTTATATTCTAGGGAATGCTTTGCTTTTTAAACTACTAATTACATTTCTTCCTAACTATGAAGATCTAAACCCCACTGTTTTTGCTGCAATAAGTAGGACAGTACTCCCTGTGATATTTTTGCATTGCCAGCATATGCTTGCAGTTTAGAAAATCTACTGGAAGAACATTTGTGCAGTGTGCAAGCACTCTGGATTTCTATTATTCATGGTGACAGTATAAAAGCTTCCACCTCCTTTAAATCATGTTTAATGCTGTCTAGCATTTTTTGGTCTATTTTTTCTTGTTTCTTTTTTTTCTAAATAAATCTTATTGATTACAAAATAACTTACTTAAATATGGAAAATGCAGATGCATTAAAGATTAAAATATAACCTTAGGGAAAATCCTCTGTATGGATACCAGAGCACAGGTTTAGTAGCTGGATTGCAGTGAGCACATAAGATGGGTGTCATCTAACAAGGAGTTATTTGTTGCACAAGCTAGGCAACATGCAACCAGCAAAACATCAGTTTATTTTAAGATGGTGGTCCACACAAAATGAGGTTTTTCACAGGAACACAAATACCAGTTTCAGCAATAATATAGTTTAACTCCAACGTAGAATCTATTATAAAATGAAAGTATAATCTACTTCTAATAGGTCTTGCTTTCTAGAGTCCTATTTATCTATGTCTGCTTATCTGTCCTATTTATCTGTGTTCCTATACTTAGACACTCATGAAAGATTTTATGAGTCTGACATTGTCATATTAGGTACCAGCCAATGATCTTTCATATTTCTAATCTTCCAATGTCAGTCCTATTGTTGAGATGGCCTTACTATAAAGCCATCTCTTTCACTGCCCTAATGTCTAATTCACCCCTACTGAAACTCTAAACATTTCTTTCTCTTGCTTTGTATTGTTGTCTTGTTTGTTTTGTTTTTTATTTTGGTTTTGTTTTGCAACTACTTTACAAAGCTATTTGTTTGGTCTGTACAGAACTCTTCATTTGTTATAGCATGCTGTCACCTAAATCAGAAAAATCAACTGCTTACTCATTTGACTCTACCAGTTGCTGACCTCTGCTAGTCTTTCTTCATGAGTTTAAGTAAATTGCACTTTCTGTTGGAAACACGAAGGCTACTTATTCTTCAGCCCCTTATCTCTGGCATGGGCCACAAGCATATCTGGGACACTCTATTACAATGGGCTGACATGGCAGCTAAGAATGTCTTCCGGATTGTCTTGCCTACATATTGACTTGTTTATTGTTTCTTTTAATGGGTCTGTCTAATGATTGCTTCGTTCATACTTACCAATATGTAATATTACCTCAAGATTATTTTTTAAGATGAAATATGCTTTCTTCAATTCAATTCAATTCAGAGCAATATATCCTTTGTCTCCTTTTTCATTTTCAGAGAATAATCTTTTTATGGGACTGTGTTTGCTTCTATTTTTTTTCCTGGATGCTCAGTGAAAAACAATGCTGATCTTTGTTGTATTTTCTACACTGTAAAAACAGCTGCAAATATATAATGGATACAAAACTGCCAGCTTTCTGCTCAATCAGCTCCAAAGAATTGCAGTAGTATAACATCTAAAAATATTCAGTATTAGTCAAAAATCATTTATTATTGAATCAACCTTTAATAATATCTAGAATAAAGCTGGCAAAATTAAGGTTATTTGGAGCTGTGTCATTTTGTTCTAGACTCTCATTCCAGTGGAGTGCTGTACAAAACCCTAACTAAGAGAAAATTATATTAAGATTAATATGTTCAGTAGAAATACACATTAATAATAGTTGTGGCCTCCAGGTAAGATGATACAATTATTTACCATAACTTTCAGTAATTACACAAATCATCTTCAGCTTTTAAAAAATCATAATTACATATGCTGTTTTGATTCAATGTGTTTCATTATGCCATTTTTAATGAATTGGTTGGTTAACATTTGGTTTCATAAAATTATATTTCTATAACCATTTCCTCTAAATTGCACTGGCTTCTGGGTAACCTGTAAATTGAGATTCTATAAGAAGTATGTGCAGTGTCTGAAACTCATGGTTCTTGCTGTAGTTAATAAGTTTCAGCACAAGACGTGTACAAGTAAAAGATCTGGGCCATTTAACCTGACATTCTAAAGTCAGTGCTTCTTGGCTGCAGAATTACTTCTCTACAGGCTTTTAAAATACAGTGTCTTTTACAGTGTTGAAAATTAAACTAAATTTTATTTAATTACTTGCACTTTAAATTAGCTTTTATTTATTTGTCCCTATGCTGTTATGTTTGGTCATGGATTGTGTAGAGGGTGCTGCCTATGCTCTGCAGTGTCTGTGCCCCATTTTTTAAAGCAATGCAATGAAGTGCTACCCTTTATCTACTAAATTCAACAATACAGCAAGAAAACGCTAGAAGAGGAAGAAAAAACACATTAAACAAAACCCTGACAATAGTGTTGAAAAAAAAAATACCGGAGACAGTCGTAACCTCTGCTATAGAGAATTGTGTTTCATAGAGGAGATTTGCCTTCTTTTTCCAAGAATTTGCAAGAGTGACAGCAAATCTGTGACCACATTAGTCATTCTGTCAAGGATGGAAAAAACTAGAAAGAAAAAGATAATAATTGCCAAAGAAAACAGATACAGGCCTTAGCAGATATGAATTGGCAATGCTGCTTACTCCACGCACTCTAGTCAACAAGTTCCAGCTGTGCATGTGTCATTCACGTGTCCAACTCTGTCTATGCAGACTACTCTGAGGCTCCTGCCTAATCAGCTTGTGGAAGCACAGTCCTCCATTTGTTCAATTTGCCTGCATAGAGGAAGACATGACAGATGTATTTTAAGAAATGTTAAAAACTGCCATGAATGGGGCAGATACCAATCTCGGCTAACAAGTGAGGATTCTAATGCTGCAGCAGCACATAATCACTCACATTTATATTCTGCTGTTTAATGGTGATGTATATGAAAACTTATCTACGAGAAGCTTTGGAGTCATCAGATGGTAGGGGAGAATGCCAGATAACGAGCAGAGCTCCAAACAGTTTTTGTAGTTTGTGCATTGTTTTTAAATGATCCTGATTGCTTTCTGTGGCCTTCCTACTACATTTCGACTGTGAGTCACACAGGAATTTCAGCATTCTATTTTATCTAAATTTATCCGTTACTGATAATGAAGTAATATGATAAAGGCCCAACATAAAACAATTCCTGAAAAAAATTGTATTTCAATTTAGTGTAATCTATAAAACATCAGCAAAGCAGCTTTATAATTTGACAACATTAATAGCTCCATTCATGCCAGTACTACAAACAAAGTTTGCCTGAAAATGTCTTCATGCCCTTCATCTCTTTTGTTTCTTATTCCTCATGGTAGACTCCAAATCTGTGTGAGTTATCTGTGGACTTCTTTTCAGAAAAATACAGTGCTCTGCTTGATATGACACTGCCTAGAGAAAACAAAAGCTTCACCAGCAGTCCAGTATTTCCTGAATACTTAATTTATGATGAATATACACAGACACGTTTGAAGGGGAAATTTGCTTCTGAGGGTAAAATAGTCATATATTTTGGACCAGCATTAAATATTTAATAGACATTTGCCTTTATAAAAACATAATGTGATTATGTTCCATAATTACATATACTTGTTATCAGAACTTGGTATTAAATTATGTAGATTTTAAGCTGTAATGGAAAATACGTGTACTTTAACAGTATAAAGCCTTTGACAAACTTAGATTTGTAACAGTAAAGTACTGGAAATTACTATTCATCATCATTGAAAGTCTTATATAAGTATCTGAAATTGATGAATTGAAGTAGAAAAAATAAGCTATGAGAGGAAAGAAAGAGACATGAAAAGATCTTGCTTTCACACTGAGCTCTTGTTAAGGTTGGAACTTGATATGACCTGGGGGGGGGACCACTTGCTCACACAGATAACACCAATCATTCAGTCAAATCCATTTTGAAAGGCTTTTGCCAAGTTGCAGTGGAATTCTGCATCTGATTAGTCTCTCTAAAACACATCAGGATGTTGACATTCAGTAATAAGAAACAGAAAGAGGAAAAAACCAAACCCCAGGTTTGGTTACAGCACACTTTTATTCCCATAGTCACACCACTACACAGGGCCAACTGACAAGACATATAAGGTGCCCTTTTATTTATGGCTTTTGAGAACTCATCCTACCAGGGCTTGGTACAAGCCTTCCACTTAGATTCAGCACAGGTTCAA
Source organism: Argya squamiceps (assembly GCA_037834095.1). Classification (NCBI taxonomy): domain Eukaryota; kingdom Metazoa; phylum Chordata; class Aves; order Passeriformes; family Leiothrichidae; genus Argya; species Argya squamiceps. The sequence goes on along the minus strand of JBBMKD010000115.1, from coordinate 44,161,754 downwards.
AACCAAATAATTGTCAGACAACTTCATTAGGCCAGCAAATGAAAATATTTTGTCATCCTTGTGCTCTGAGAAGACAATGTTGTCTTTCCCAGCAAGTAACACCCTCAGCATCAGCGTGAGCATGGAGCTGTCTCATCCCAAGGGAAGATTAAGAAACCACTGTGTCATGAAGGATCACTTGCTGTGTCCTTGACCTCCTTTGAGGAAAGAAGCTACAAGTCTGTAACTGCACATTTCATTTTCATTTGAGCATAAAACTAATTTTCATGTGAGCTTCTGCCCTTGTGAACACCCTGGATGGAGAAGCACATATTCCACTGGCTCAGTGTGACATTCTCTTGAAGTGACTCCCCTGACTGCAAAGGGGATCCTTAGGCCTCAGTTCAGGTTCTTAACTAACCTTATGGTTTTTCCTTCTTTAAATGAAATTTTCTTAACATATTTTCATGTTGGTTGTCTTTTGTTTTCTTTATAGAGGAAGACTGCTTAACAAATTGCTGCACTTTATTTTGCATCTTTTGCAGGGAACTAACTGAATAGAACAGAGATGAAGCTAAATAGAAAATAACATATGAAAAAATTAAAGACTTTCTGAAATACAGGCTTCTGTGTTAGTGAATCATCTATGTGTATACTCATAAGTACACTAAGTTCGTTACAGCAATAATACACAATTTCTCTGAGAAAAACAAAACCTGCAAAATGCAAGAGCTTTAAAAAATGTTTAAAGCAAATTATTGTAACAGCAAGTGAACTAAGAAATTATTTTGCCTAAATTGACCAGAGATTTATGGCAAAAGCAATGATTTCCTCCTCCTCTTCCACTTCAATAATAAAAAAGTGAAATACTTATTTGGATGGTCAGTATAAAAAGCACTAAAAGAAAATTCATGCCTTAGTATTATGAACTGTCAAAAATGTCCTGAAGTCCGGATTTTTTTCCCACTTCTAATTTACATACCATTTTGCAGAAATCATTGAAAAAGCATACTGACAACCAGTGAAAAAACTTTGAAACATGGAAAGAGAAAATAGAAAAGAGATAAAGAGGTCACTGAAATTTAGTTAGTTATATTGAATACTGAATAGTATTTCTCAACTACACATTTGCTGGAACAGTGGACAAAGATGTAAATCTCATACTGATCTGAAAAAAGACTTAAAAAGACATGAAAAAAAAATTTTCATAGCAATAATAAAATATTCTTAGAAGGATTTATAGCAAAATGGAAATCTCTCTTTGGAATAATACATTTATATACAACTATAAATACCAGGTCAGCAGTGAATAACCCAATGGCTCTTTGCTGATCAGAATAGAGTGAGTACAAGTCAGGTTCTTTGGCAGCATCTAAGAGGCACATTTATTCTCAAAGAAATCTTTGGAGTCATTTCTCACAGCGCAACTGGGACATAGGTAGGAACTGACCATTTTGGAACGAGGTAATGAGTCTTCAACTTGCAAATCTGATACAGTGTCTATCTTTTCCATGCAAGAACATGGATGAGAGCTAATATAAGATTGCTTATAAATATTTGTGGTTCTTCCATATGGCTTTCTCAGTCAGATGCCCATGCAGCCTTATTCTGATTTTTGTTATCGCTTTTTTATGAAAGAGAAGAAAATAAAAATTGAAAAATAAATACTGCTGTGGGGTTTTCAATATACATGTCTTGCAAGTTAAGAAAATTATTAGCCTTTGGATAATTTATTGCTTACCTCATAATATTTAATTACGGGAATAAAGGAAATAAATGACTTAAATATATTAAATGTATTAAAAATATATTTAAATCACCAAAATATATTAAAAATATATTCTTCACTGCTACTTCCTGCAGCAAAGTAACTGCAGAGCTAATAATACTTTTGATAATCTTGTAGACAGAAATTAGGATATCATTATAAAAAAGCATGTTCCACTGAAACTCTACCTTCATAGTAAAAGTGCCAGTAAGTAGCAATAACCATCAATAAAAGAAGCACAGGTAAATTAAAAAGAAATCCATAATTTGAAGAAGTATACAGTGAGGAAATTAGCACAACGTGGAGTCAATTTTGCAGAGAATTATAACCATCTTAATCACAGCCAGGCAAAACATTTTGTCAATGTAAACTTACAGAGTTTCTGCAAAAGGCATAACACCCCCAAAAAGTCAGCAAAAGGAACCAGAATGAGCAATAGAAAAAGCAGTTGACGTAGATATTAATGGATACTGCTTTGAAAACTGAAATAAAGAATATTTTGTGTCTGGCATAAGGCACAGTTTCAAAAACTGGTATGCTGGTTTGGGACTGCTTTATCCCAATACAGCGTAAATACAACCAAAATGCTGCAATAGGTTTTTTCCACTTTCTCAAGCCCCACAGTGGGCGCTAAAAAGTAGTTGTCCTGGTTTGGGACAGATTTGGGAGGAAACTTCTGATAGGGAATCTAGGTCTCCTCTAGAAAGTAAATCCAAGCTGACCCTGCCCCAACTGGTTTGGGAGGTAAATCTCTGAGAAAAGTGGAAAAAACTGTTTATTTAACAAGCAAAGTACTCACAATCATGAAAAAATGAATAATATTAAACAATGGAACCTCTCATTGTTTTGAAGAGATGGTAAACTCAGAAAGTCTCTCTCTTTCTGTGGATCAGAGAGAGAGACAGAGAGAGACAGAGAGAGAGTCTTTTTTTTGTAGGTGTGTCCTCGGCTTTCTCTCAGTCCCTCTGGGGCTTGGGTCTCTCTCCAGGGCTTGGGTCCAGTGTCCTGGCCACAGTGCAGCTTGGGAGGGCCTCCAGACAATAGTCCCAGCGTTCCCAGAGCAAAAAATATCTGAACAGTTCCAGAAAACTTCTGGCCACAGATAACTAAAAAAAACAAACAAAAAAAGCAAAGGAGAGCTGTCCGTCTCTGTCTGTGCTGCAGACAACACAGTCCATGAGAAGGATGTAGGGGAGCAAGTGCAGTTTCTGAAAACAAAGTGCACGCTGCTTCTCCCTACCTTTGCTCTCAAGAACCAGTCATAAAGGTGCAGAACTTAATATCCAGCATAAACAGAACAGATGTCTGGGGATACAAGCATGGTAAAGTCACCCCAGGACAACTGGGAAAGCAAATAGCATGTGAACATGATTACAGATTTTGAAGAGTGTATTTCAATTAAAAGAAACAGTGTATGATAAGAACTAGCTTTACATCAAAGTAAAGCTGCTCATTTGCATAGAACCAATGTAGTCCCAACGGTAACTATTTTCATCCATGCATATATTGGTTTCTCATCAACGGAATAGCACAAAATCAATAGAACATATCAATGAGCATGAGATGATCTTTTGAGGAAGATCTTTCTAAAACAACAAGGAAAACCAAACCAAACAACCTTCTGTACCACAACCACAAAAGATGGAAAAAGTGATGTTGGTAGCAGAATGTTTTAACACTGAGATGAAAACGTGTCAACGCAAGTGACTGCAGAAAAAACTGAAATCTTGCCAAAATTAAATGTTTTGAAGAACTCATAAATTCACCGGAGGGTACCAAGAGGACAAACCTCTTCAGGTGGTGTAAATCAGACCAACAATATGGCCTCTGTGGCAGCTCTGCCTCCTCACCCAATCTGCACATTAATTTTGCATTTACAGACCTAAGCCATAGAAAACAAGAGCCATGATATATCACTGAACACAAGACACTGTGACAAAATGGGGTTTGTTTTTTTATTTGTAGCCAAAATATTCCATCCTGCCCATATCAGTCTCACCCTACAAACATAACACACAGCTCCATGTCTTCATATTTACAACCAGCTTTGCAGCTAATATTGCAACATAAACGCACTACCTGATTTCAAAGTATTTGGGAAACTTCAAGCTTTTCTTCTCTACTGACTGTCATTTAGTATTTTCCTACTCTTACGAGTGCTTTTTTTTTTTTTTTTTTTTTTTTTTTTTTTTTTTTTTTTTTTTTTTAGTTTTGACTAAGGAAACAAAGGAAATTAAGGGAACCCTTCAATTTCCAGTGAAAATATGAGATTACAAGATCATGAGGTCATATTGTTTAGTATCTTTCTTTAAATTAAATGTATGCATACATAAAGACAATCAGAATTTTTTTTTTCCGGGAGTTCTTGAAGGAAACTTCTTTGAGTAGTTTCAGCATTATTAGGACCAAATTCACTGTATATTTTGGACAAGGTAGAAAGCTAGTGCAGTTTTGTATAATTATGTTATTACAGAAAGGGCAGAACCAACATTTTCAAAAATATTTAACTAGTGCTGAACAGGAGAGGAGTGCATGTTGTCATATGGAAAGAACTATTTACACCCTTTGTAACACCACAGCTGTCATTTGTTTTCTTAATCTCATTAGGCTGCGTTTGCCTTGTCCCAACTACAACTGTGACTTTTTATCTCTCTTCATTAATCACTGTATTCAAGTCAGTAGATTGTTAGATTTGTTTTATGTACCTACTTCATAACAGAAGCCAGTGAAATGAAACTCCTATCCATCTTTACCTCTCCTCTCAATTGCAATGAATTATTTGCACTGTGTAGATTCCTCCTCAACCTTTATGTGGCCAGCTGCAAAAACTGGAATGATCACTTGGTCTCATAAGCGGAGGCTTCCTCCCTTCATGCCTGTCACTCAGTGGGCTGATATCCTTTTTGGGAAAGGTGTATTTTTCCCAACAGGGTATGCTTGGGTACTTGAGCATGTACTGAGGAAAGATTTCTTTATGTTTCCTTGAATGGCTTGAATCAGGCCTCACAACCCCCTCCTGTCTGCAAGGCAGAAGGAATTGCATCATTGCAAGCAGCACAGCCAGCAGCTCTTTTTCAGGGTGAAATATCCCTCTCTATGTGCCTCCTTGATTCGTAGTATAAATATGGGTTGCTGTCTTTCACCTGTACTGGCCATTCTCCTGAGGCACTGTTGCAGCTTGAGCTGCTCCAAAGGTTGAAAGACTTTAGATATAGTGCTGCACTTGCGATTCCTCTCACTCTTTCAAGTGCTTGATCTTAGATCTCTGACTGTTACAATGCCACAATAGCTCAAAAAGACTGTTAGCTAGCTTATAAATCAGCTGGCTTCTTTTTTATTCTTTGATTTGGCATTTCTCGGGGGCAGCTGGAATACCTGAAAAGTCAAAGCCTGCTCTGGAAAATGCTTTTTTTTCCCCCCAAATCTGTTTCAGATAATTTTTCCCCCTTCCATTATTTTTTAAGGTCTGGGCTTTAGTGAGGTCTGTCTGTGGGGCTTTTGTTTTTCTTTTTTTTTTTTTTTATTTTATTCAAAGCTTTACTCTTTATAGCCTTTTCTTAATACTCATGTAAATCAATCATGAAAAAGTGTCTCACATGCACTTTTAATTTTTAAACCAATTTTCCTAAAAAAAAAAAGGCTTATTTAGTCATTCTACGAGATTATTATTTCTTCACCAAAATAATTTTAAATCTTGGCCAATTTCAACTGTACAAAAATGGAGAGGCACAATCTAAAAAATATCAATAGTTTATAGGATGGAAAAGAGTAGTGGGCATACTACAGTCAGGGCATACATACTAAAATCCTCAAGAAGGTAAAAGGTCACAATATGCATTCAAGATACTGTTTGGCTTGCCAGCTGGCCATTCAGCTCACTTACTAATCAGCCAAAGAGCACATATGTAGCTCCAAGTCAACTGTATTACATGCTGTCTCTAGCCCATCTAGCACCTAAAAAAAACAAATGAGTGGAAGGAAACAAAATAGAGAAAGAAGAAAATTGAAAATGAACTGATGATGTGGACATGGAGGCATAAGACAGCGATTTCCTAAGGTTGTAGAATGTATATGACCTTGTTGGTGTAGAACTTGCAGAATGTTTGACTGACCAATCTGTGGGTTTTGTTGGTGGCCTCTTTGTGGGCTAATTTTACCCACTTTTATCCATGGACAGCTTTAATAAACAGATCCCATTATTTTTTTCTTTATTTCCAATTTTCACATGTGGGTTGTTATAGGTTATTTAATGGGAAAATATAGCATGATTTGCCTGAGATTCTTCTTAAGTCCTGCAGGTTTTATTTCTAGGAGCTGTCCATAGGTATGCACCTTGCTGGAGTGATGGCTGTTACCATGCTTAACATATTATAAACCACTCAACATGAAGACTTTGATGTTCCTGATTTAAATGGCTAGCTTAGCAAGGACACACCAGGAAGGAGCTGGCAGAGCTGTTTCCCAGGGATAGCAGAGCTGAGCAGGACCCCAGTGGGGTGACAGGGAAGGGCAAGTACAGCTCCTGATGTGTTGAACCATCGAGGTCCATCACAGTGGCCAGGGCAAGCCAACAGTCCCATGAATCTGGGAAACTGAGAGGTCCAGCTAAGTATTCCATCCAGACAGGTGAGGTTAGGCCTGGAAAGGTCAAGTATGTCAATGGCACAACCCAGGCCATGGATGTGCTCCTGAGCCCAGGCATGGAGTACTTGGGCCAGAGTCCCAGCACAGTGGATACATTACACTCTGCACCACTGGAGAGATGTCCTAGCAGACAGGAAGCTCAGCACTTTGGTGGTGCCTGTGGACTGATACCTCACAGCTGGAGATGATATTTAAACTAGTGCAGAATTGGGTTATTGATGTATTTTTCCTGTTTTTTGGGGGTTTTTTTTGTCTTTTTTTGTGGGGGGCTTTGTTTGTTTTTTGTTTCATTTTTGTTTTTTTCTGATATCAATTTAAGGTTAGTTAGAGGCATGGAATATTGGGTAAGAACAGCAGAATTAGGGCAGTGCCTAGGCACTACTAGTGAAACTAGTCACTCATTCCCCTCTTCCAGTGGGATAAAGAGGAGAACCTAAAAAAAGAAAAACCCATGGGTTGGGATAAGAACAGACCAATAATAATTGTAAATAATTGTAAATTATGATGATGATACTAAATGGCAGTAGAAAGATAGATATATTATTATTAAAAATTGCTTCTGTAATATCAATACTATATGATCATGGTAATAATTAAACAGGTGTTGAAATCCCAGGGGTGATGAAGTCTTTAACTATGTGCAGAAACCTTTACAAAATGTCCTTCTGTTACCTTACTGGAAGATGACAGTTGTCATAAGGCTAACAGGTACAGCAAGTTAAAAATATCACTTCTCATTTTGGCCAACACTTTCAAGGCCAGTAATTTCCATTGTAAATTGTGACATCTGACATAGCTCATTTCCTGCAAATGTAGGATGTTAGTGTAAGATGGTGAAAAATTGGTCCTGTAAGGCTAACAATAGCCCTGTAGTTTATTGATAACCTTGAATGAGGGAGCTAGCTGGATATCTGAAGATAGATTTCTTTTTACCCTTTTCTCTTTTGGTTTTTCTGCCTTAAAGTTCTGAGATCATAGAAAATTTCCAAATGAATATGTTACCAAGGAATCATCAGCAGTTTTATTTTGGACTTAAAATATCACTTGTGATATGACAGATGAGGACATTTTTTGTTTTTAATTTAATGTTTGTGGTTTATTTTGTATCTTTTTTTAATGAAACATCACTTTAGACAACGTTGATTACAGCTGGATATGTTTCACAAAATTTGTTGCCCCATTAGGGAAAAAAACCCTATTAAAAAAATTACTAATTTAAAACAGAGCTAACATTTTCATCTGTACTTTAGATTGAGGATCATCTGTTTTGATACCATTTGCATGTGTACACAGACTTTCACCTGGCTGTCATCTGCTCAGTGTTTGTCTGTTTCCTTGCACATAGATAGATAATCATCAGGAGGAAAGTTACAGCAACAATATAAGGCGTTTCAATAGCATTTTTCAGGTGAATAGGGGGTTAATAGCAGTCTTACACTCAAGCGCTTCCATCATTCCATGTAAAAACATTTTTGTACTTAGATATTCTGAGTAATTGTCTGTAAGTATAAATGTATTTGTGAGCAATCACACAGAAATATAAGAGAGACTCTCTTTAAATAATCTTTGTAATAGATTGTGGTAGACAATTTGAAGTAACCTGAAATTGTCACAGTGTTTTAAATTCTCTGGTATTCTTTTTCACTGTAAAAAGCCTGTGGATCAAAGAAAACTCAATGCCCCAGACAAAAGATCATGAAAATATGCACTGTTCTTTTTCTTTTTTTTTCTTTTCAGCAGATTTAGAAACTATGAAAAGACCTTATTATTGAAGGAAACTCAAAGTCAGCACAATTACTTGAACAACGCAATTTAATACTACACAAAATTATAGGCAAACAAAAAACGGTAGAAGAATTTGTAGTAAATATATACCCTCTGTTCAGATCATTTGGAGAGTATTTTTTCCTCTTTACTTTCTGTGGAAAAATTCAGAACAGTATGACAGTGCTTAGAGAGATAGAGTGTAGGAGAGAATAAAACCAAATGCGTCCTGGAAAATCCTCCTACAATTTACAAAAGCAATTGTTAACTCTTTTGTGTTTGCATGTTGGTGTGTATTTTTATGCCAGTGTTTGCATGCATTGCACAAATTGAAAAACATAAAACCAAATACCTTGATCAGAATTCAGTCTGGACCCTTCTACATTCTAATTCAGCTGTTTCATCAGCTGATGCATTAAATCTGCTGCATTTCTGTGAAAATATCATAGTCACCCTTCCCTGTTCTCTGAGAATGAAATCTTAGCAGCCTCTTCAATGGCCTACTCACATATTACTTAGCTAAACAACAGAAATATTTATTACATTAATGTATTCACTGCTCAATCTTCCTGGCTTTAATTAGGCATCTTGAAGACTGGGCATTACTCTTTGATTAAAAAGCATTTCCTGAAATGAGGGGAAAATCCTCTGGGAAGCTGTGTTTCCATACTCATAATTTCTTCTTATGTTAATCAGTTCTTTGCAGTATGTGTTGACTACACCAGAGATAAAAGACACCAAAACAGACAAGACAGAAGGCAACATTAAAAAAAAAAAGTTTAATTAGCATCTATTATTTGCATGCTTTTACGATATCCCCATTTAGATACTACCATCACTTTAAAACTATTACACCCTAGTTGAGTCTGCACCAAGCTGTCAGCTAAGCTGATTTATTCTTTACTTGTTTAAATTAAAAAATTATTTTGCTAAAAATGAGAAGTTATTTGTGAGCACTGTTTTTGTTTGAAGTCCAAGTCCCATACATTAATTAAGTTTGCAGCCAAGGATAGAATCCTTATGATACTGTATAAAAAGAACATTTTTCAGCAGCCAATTATCATGTTACCTATTTTGAAACAGAACACTTCAGAGGAAATACATCATTGAAACTATTCTGTGTGCCTGTTAAATAGCTATGGTCCTCGAACAGAAATGAGTTAATCAAAAGGCATTCTAGAACCTGTGAAATTAATGGGAGGCTTCTACAGACTAAAATAAAGAATATGTTTCACCTATGATGCCAAAATTGTGCTCAAATGTCTGTTGTTCAGCATATCAAGGAAATGTACTGAATTTGTTGTTTAAGGGAACTGCAAGAAAGACAGGTATTCAAGAACTCTTGAATAAAAGAGTACTCAGTAGTACCATACTAGTACTCCTTAAAGAGTATTGCTGCTGACTAAACTTACAAAGACATGAAAAAACAGAACTGAAATGTGACTTGGATCAGATGCTACAAATTCACCGATCATAAACTTTATGAGGTCATAAACAGAGGATCACTAATCATTCAGTCTCACTTTTTGAAAAAGGAAGACTTAGACTCTGGCAAATGAGTCTTCAGCTGACTGTGCACTAATGCGTGCCTTCTTCCTGCAGGACACAGCTCCTTAGGACAGCTGTGCAACACAGCATTTCTCTCCTGGCCTTGACTTAGCACTTCTGGTTGATATCAGCCACTCTAGATGAGAATTTAGATATTTTCAAAATTGCTTGGTCACCACAAATAATCTGGAATATCACAACAAAAGGCAGCAGTATAGAAACTGGAGCACAGCTAGTCTCCAAGTCTGAAGATAGGGAAGGATAAAATTCACATCTTTACAAGAAGAATGTTGTGGTGTAAGTTCCAACCAGATTTCTAGCCTGAAGAAACAAAAAGAGTGGAGAGTACACTTCCCTTGCTGAACTCTAACAAAACCTCTTTCCTCCTTAGCAATATTAAATCATATGATATGTTTTCCTCTTCCCAGTCCTTTCTGCTGATTACAAATAATACAATTGTTATGCATATACCCAGATTTCATAGTCTCCAAGTTCTGGTGTGTTTTTCATAGGATGTGTGAAAAGCAATATGAAAACACAATAATCAAAGTTCTTATGACTGTTCATGGTGATCAGAAAAAATGCATATTCTTTCACTGGATACAGCTTTTCTCATACTAACTCGAAAAGAAAAAATGAAAAAAAATTTTAAAAACACCAAAACAACAACAACAAAACAACAAACAAACAAACCAAAACCAAAAAAAAAAAACAAAAAACCAAACCAACAAACAAAAAAAACCAAAAAAACCCCCATTAATTTATTTCAGTAATAAACAGAGATTTCTGTGGAGCAAAAACCAGAACACATCCTGAAAGACCTCATTTGGAAAATGCAAACAGCAGCTCATGTCTGCTTTCTGGTGCCCTTATTCTCAACAGGATGACAAAAAGAAATTATCTGTTTCATGTTAAGGACTATGAGGAATGGATTCATATTGGACACAAAATCAATTTGTATCTGCAAACTGTTATTCAACAACTTCTTTTGCAAATTTTAATCAATATTAATGGATATGTGGTAACACCAAACATAAAAATAAAACCAGAGAACCAAATTTCCAACTACCTTCTACTGTTTGCATGTATTTTTCAAAAAAAGGTAGAACACTAACAAATCAATTAATTGCTACAGATACATCTAAAATGGAAATGGTTTAGACCTGAAAAAAAGAAGGAAATAAAATTTTAGATGTGTTGTAATATAAGTGAGGCAACTGGTGGCACTTTTGTGCTTCCTCAGTGTGCATATAAATCACTACACAGAACATGGTGCAGATGAAAACTGGAGTTCTGCCATGCTTCCCTGCTGTGCTAATATAACTTAGAAAGCTCAACAGATCCTCAGGTGGAAGGCCATTTGCATCATTCTGAAAGCTCGTAACATCCTACTACAACATTGTCCAAATTACTATGGCCTACACACTCAACAGGATGCACCTAAAATAAAATCCAAAGCACTTGCAGTATATTTTCAAGTTGTGAGATATTGGAATTGTTGTTGGTAATCTCTTATTTGATACTTATTGTTAATTCAACCTTACAATGATGGAAAAACTGGTAAAAATTCTTTGCATATATTTCATTATATTGTTCTCAGGTTGCTCAGATGCTTCAGTGACTGCTTAGAAAAAAATGTTTTTCCTGAGGTTTTATGGAACAACAGTAGCAGAGTTTTCTAGAGTTTATAAAATTATCATATACAGGAAAATAAAATGTAGTTTCAAGCCTAGAAAGCTGAATTTTCATAAATTCGTATTGTTAGGCCAAACCAAATGATCATGTAGGAAGACCTATCCTAAAAGACTAAAGATTTAGGACAATTGGGCCTAACTGCTGCTTGTTGATAAATGGAACAGTGATTTCGTTCTCAGACAATGAAACACTAAAAAAATCTGTAATAAGAGTATTTTTTGTCACTTTTTGAGTAGCATTTCTTTCTTTAGACAATTGTATTCCCAGTTAGACATGTCTAAGGCATTGACTAATAAGCACTACAAACTAGAGTAATGCAAGATTTTTAAAAGGAGTATTAACACACTTAACCTTTTATTCTGCTTGTGAGATCTATACAGTCTTCCTTCACACCGTATTAATATTTTTCTCTGGTTTGTTTATAAATTGTTTTGTTTGTATGTTCTAATACTAATGATGTCTGCATTAGGTACCATTACCTGTAATTCATGTACATTTCTTACTCATCCAGTAATATTTAGGCAAATTGATAACAACTGATCAGGTCAATCTTATTACAGTTTATCTATTCCTTAGTGGACAATTTTCACATTTTTAGGAGTACATTTCAAATGTTAAATCAGCATTTTAATATAGTAGAGTTCAAATGTGATTTTACATGAAACTTGTGAATTAGCCTCAGTGGAATAAAAAAGTGATCCAAATCACATGAAATTCCAGTGAGCACTAGCTACTGTGCTTTAGCAGCCAAAGAAAAAACACCTCCTCAATCCTGATTCTCAAACAAACCCCATATGTGATGCACATGGTGGTGCTGGCACCTACAGAGTTCTCCAAAGGTGATCTGCTCCTTTTGTGGTTGTGGCAACATTAACATCATAATCCATAATTTCTTTCTGTTTACTTAACTCACACATGAATCATTTGCCTGTTGTAATCTTCAGAAACAAAATGGACTTGGTGTTCTGTATGAAGTATACTGAAAACAAACAGAAAATATGTTTTCATTAATAGAACTGCCAAATTTTATTCATATTGACTTTCAAGGACCATATTTTTCTTATTTTGCAATTACTTAAACACCTGCAGAGATGAGCTGGTTGCAACATGAAATATGAAGTTGTTTTAATTCACAGGTTTGGAAAAAGCAGTATGCTTTCATATTAGGGAATATGTCTTGTTTATCTTTTTCCAAAAATGCTATTTTTTTCAAATTTGAAAATTTATTTTTCATTTCATTTAGTTTTTTAAGAAATAAAAATTACCCCTGCCCACAACTTTTCTTTAAATGGGATTTTTTTTCCTCTTCCTTTTTCTCCTTATTGCAAATCAAGTTCATGTATGGAAATATTTTGAAACAAGTAAGTAAATTACTAGCAAAATTTTATCTATCATGTTTATATATTTCAAATATTTTCTAAAGAAAGAGAGTTTAATTGTCCATTTCCTTATTCATTTATTTTCCAATATTGTAAGAAAAAACCTAAGATATCTTTTTAAATCCCTTTTTATGTATCTAAATACTATTTCTTCTTCATTAATTGAAAAAGCTAGAGTTGCTAGGATTCAGAGTTTTATGTGTTGTGTTTCTTATACAATAAACACTCGAAATATTATATTACTCAATTTCTTTTCTCAACACTTCCACTGATCACTGCCTGCAATTTTAAACTCCAATTGCATTTTTCCAGGATAATGGGAGTGGCAAGTTTTTATGCAAAAAAGGTTGAGAACATTTCTTTTCATTTTTTTTCTTTTGTTCTCACAGCAGTATTAACTAGTCAAATAATCTGGGAAATTCTAACCTCCCACCTTGCAGGAATAGCGATCATTAAACAGTGATCCAAAGAGATCTTTGAAATTGTTTACAATTTCTTTTGGATGTGTTCATAACTGTGTCTTACTAAAGACAATCATGACACAGATTCTAAAGAAAAATTGATAAAACTACTATTTCTACTTACATAGAGAAATCGCTAATGAAATTTCACCTATGTCTAAGAAGGGATGTGGTTCAAAAGTGATTTTAACTAGTTCTCTTTTTAGAGTATTTGGCACAGTTAATAAACTGAAATTTACACAAATGCATTGCAACTTTTAGGGGCTTGAAAAAGGAAATGGCTTACTGGCACCTCCCTGGAGTGGTGTATATGTTATGACACAGCAAAGAGTTTATAAAAACTAAAGAGTTGCTATGCATATTTCTTCTTTACTCTCCATATGTTTCCTTGTGTCCACCAAGAAGGAGATGGAGACTCCTTGTATCTTTTATCAAGGTAATTTTTTAAACTTTTTTTTTATTCAATTAATGTTTTTAAGCAGAAAATGTTTGAGTGAGCTCACTGCAGGGAGCTTCATATATCCTATCCCATTTATTTCCTAATCTCACAAAATGGAGTTGCAGAGCTGTTATATTTACTTTGTGATCAGGCAGAGTGTCAGACTATGATTTGGATCTAGTCTGAATATTTTCTATTATTCACCTTATTTAATAAACTGTCACTTGAAAGAGGGAATGATAAGCTTTCACACAATGTATCAAAGGAATGCTGTGCCTTCTTCCTTTATTATTCATGCTACATTTGAAGTTAATGAAGCGTAACCTCTGAGCTGATATTTTTATAGATGAAAGAGACATCATGTTACATATTCTATTTTTTTCATCAGCTTCTCTGTAACCGACACAAAACACAATTGCCTTGCACTTAATATCTGACTATTGTTGGGCATCCTTGCTGATGTCTTTTCTAACAGTCTTCTATTTTCTCTATATTTAGGTTTCTACCTGTAAATGAAAGGCCAAGGGTGAAATGGATGGGGAACAGTAGTATATTTTAATTAAACTTTATTGTGGACATAGTCCTGACTGATTTTTTTTTTCTACATTTTCATTTTTCCCCTCCATATCTAAGATGCTTTCCCTTTGCACCTTTTTTTTTTCAAATATTTTATTTTACTGTATCATCAACCAACTTGGATAGCATGACTGCAAATAAAAAGCCCACCCAGATAACAACTTCAGGTAAAACTCCAGTTGCACAGCATAAAAGTCGGTTTCATATATTAAAAGAAATCAAAAAGAATAATGCATGACATAACAAGAAAAAAATGCTGATTGCTATACTAGTATGAGACTAAGAATATAGTTTAAGGTAAGGAGACCTTAGGGCATGTACTTCTGTAGGGGAATATTGTATTATCCTATTATGTATTGTTTGTGGAGGAAAAAGAAATGATTATACATTTAAATTTCAATCTTAATTAATAAAAGATAGTAAAATGTTATAAGCTCTTGCACTCAATTCTTAATTATGTAAGTTCCTCTAGACAGAATTGTTTGATTGGCATTTTCTCATGAAACAACTCCAGAAATTCCTGTCTTTGTGGACAGTAAAACCTGTCTAGTAATACATGGCCACAAAATAACAAACATAGGGCAGGCAGATTTGACTCCACTTTTCTTCTTGGATGTTTCTGGAGGTACAACAATGGAGAAATGGACCTTTGCACTGGCCTGACATGGTCATTGTTGTGATCTTAAGAAAAATTCTACCATGAAAAATGCCAACAGAGCATTGAAGAACGCTTGCAGTGAAGGAAATATGCTGCCATTTTTAGAGATTAATTAAACTGCATTTCATTCATGTTTTCTAATAGCATGTATCTTTTTATGACAAATCTGTTAAAAGTGGAAAACAGATTTGGTGCTCAACCTCACAGGTGAACCACAGGTAAGAATTCACCAACTATTTCATGCTGAATGGGACCTCAAGATTTCCAGATATTTCAGATAAAGCACTTACTTTTTTCTTCTTTCTGTTTTGTTTGTTTGTTTGGGTTTGGGTATTCATTTGCGGGAGTTTGGGGTTTTGGCTTTATGTTTTGTTGTTTTGTTTTGTTTTTTCCATAAGCAAGCAGAGTAGAAAAATTCAGATGTATACAAACCCATACATCATTGAAAGCAAATAAGGGGACATATTTCATACAGGATAAAATTCAGATTTGGTGAGTTAGAAAGACTGGAAGTAAAAATCTGAAAACAAGAGTCCCCTCTATCAATTAAATGCTTCCAATGTTGGCTTTCCCTCTGATCTTGCTTCTAGCAATTCTAACAGTAATGATATTTTCCTTGGCTTGCAGAAAACTTCACACATTCTGCCCATTCCAATTCCCTTTCTGCGTCTGTGTTCTATCCTGTTTACTATGGTCCCCCAGTAACTGTTGATGCTACAGGCTCTATACGCTTGCTTGATGATCTATGCCCCCTGTATTTTCCTATCCCCTTCCCCTGAGCTTATTCCATATGAATTTCGCAAGGTAATTTTAAAGAAAACATCTTTCTTGAGACCCACTTCACTTTGTGGGCAGCATCACATGTGGTGTGCACATAGCAAATGCTGTACAGGCAGGCCAACAGTCTGGCTGAAGATGAGAAACAAAATTCAGTCTTTGCAATTCCATTCTTCTCTTACACCCAGAGCTATTATGTGTGCCCCCTTAGCAAGCTGACCTTGATTTCTTTTCTCCTCATGAGTCATTCTGAAGTTAGAAGGGCAAGAAAAGCTGTTGAGGTGGAGTTTTTGTTTGTTTTTGTTCAGCTAGAGTTTTTTTGGAGTGAAAAGCACCAGAGTGAAGATCAAGCAAAACACACATTTTTTGATTCTGACAGAGATCCCACATGTCTGTGAAGATGTTTAAGCACCATTCTAGTAAATCCAAAACAGACTTTTAGTGATTGCAAGGACAGCCAGCATGCTTTCTCTAATGTGTATTTCTATGTCATTTATATCTACATGTTTTCAGTAATAAAAAATCTAGTGTACTACTAGTTTTTTCCATAGTCAAACGTAAAATAATGTACAGTTTGACTATTTTTGTTTCTTTTTTCTTTTTGGTACTCAGAAAATAATGAACTCAGAACATAAGATGGAAAAAAAAGAAAAACAAAAAGAAAAACCAGCCACATGTAAAAGAATGCATTGATTAACACAATGATGGGTCACATCAATAAAAACATTTTTGTTTTAAGTTTCAGAGGTGTTGGTTGTATATTTTTGTATTATTTGATACTCTTAATTGTTTCTTTTTATTTTCTTCTATTTTCACTCTCCTAGCACTCAAAGTATTTGATTCATAGAGACTATTGGCTTTTATTTTCCCTGTGCTTTTTGGTTGGTATATTTTAGGAAAAAATCTCTTTATAACTTCTATGATGACTGAAGTGTGATTCAGAATTTCAGAGTTTTCTTAGTTTATAAGTTCCATGATAAATTTCGTATGCAAATACATATGCATACACATATTTTATATTTACTCTCCATAAGAAGAATGAGAGATCCATGTATACTTTTCTTCCATCTATGTCATATATAAACTTACTGTGCACTGCTGTAAGCCCTATCTGTCACAGAATCAGAATTATAATGCTGTTTGGAACATCAATCAATGATCTACAAGTTTTACGAAACAAGATTAGAATAGAATAGAAATGGTGCAAGCTATGTAATTTTGAATTCCAATTCGTAAGCCAACCAATTCAAATTTTTAAATAATTATTTATTTTTATTTTTATGTTATAATGTAACAGTTTGTAAGACTCTATACATGGGTTTGGATATATGCTACCCCCATAGTTACACATAATTTAAACTATCAACATCTCTCTCTCACCACTGATCATATATGTCCAGACAAAGACAAAGAAAGAAAAAGAGAGATGGTTCATTTGCCTGGAAAGTGAAAATGTTGTGCTTCAAGTTAATTTTATTTTCCTTTCTCCATATTAGTCACAAAGATATTATTTTGAGTTTTGTAAATGAATGCAAACACCAGAGAGTAACAGATAAAGGTCAAGGTAGCACTCTATATTTCTGCAACATGTCTAATTTATTTGTTAATCTGATTTTAAGAAGTAACTTTTTTTTAAGGCCTCAAGATTCTGGGCTGTGGTCTATTACATATGCAAATCTTTATTTTAAATTAACATTTCAGGAAAAAAACTACTTTTTTGTTTTTAATTATTAGCATTTGTGAAATAGTTATAGGTAAGAGTCATGAAGTAAGAAAGGTAAGGGTGATGGAAAAGGGAAATGTTGAGCCAAAAAGTTGATCTTGATACTTTGCTGTATGCTATATGCTAAATCATAGGTTATAGTAAAGATAAATTATTGCTGCAGATTTCTCATTGAATTCTGGATGTGGAAAGACAATGACTGAGATAACAAGCAGACAGAGGTTTCACTGAAGTGACTGTGGGTATGGTCTAACAAGTATATCTCATTGCATAGAAATGCCTGATGACTGAGTATACAGAGCCTCTTCAAATTATAATGAAGTAGCAAGCACAGAGATCAGGCTAAAACGCCACAGTAAATTCTTAAACTAGAGTAACAGAACTGGATATACAATGATGGTAGTATTTTCTTTTTCTCTACATGTTTTCTTTTAATCAATTTATTAATTAAGTAGTCTACCATATTGTGATTTCTGATACAACTTTGGCATTTTTTAGGAAAACACATTTTTTAAAGATACTTCTTCAAAGAATTTTTGATGCTCTCATTTCACATCAAGAGTCTGCGGGCTCACAGATCACTCAGCATCTGCACATCTGCATAGAGTGTATGCACTGAGCAAAATACATTTTTTTAAGGTCACTGTAATACTTCATGACTGATTCCAAGAAATTTTGCATTAAATTCTCATTTCATTCACAGTGTCAATATAACCCACAGAAATGGGCAAGTAACAGACACTGGGAGGATTACCCAATTTCCCGTGGGTAATGTGCATTTTGTGCTGATATTATTTCTCCATACTGGGAAATGAAATGGCAAATCTATGAGGAATTTAGCTACATCCCTTTGCAGATTAATAATTAGAATAAGATACTTTTCCTATAAATAATGAGTGGATCAGCAGTCATTGCAAATGACTTTTAAGAGTTGTGTTTGCCTGGGAGTGATTTCAATTGGATTAAACCTTCTCACCCACAACAGACATGGTGAGGAGGAAAATATAGCAGAAGAAGAACTTGGCTTCTCTACAGATGTAGATTCTTGACCACATCTTGCTTCAGACTTCACATCCAATGTGTATAAACCTCTGTTTCTCAAGATAGGAGACACTAAATTTTATTAAGGTAGGCTTGTTTAAAATCTGGTGTTAACCAGAAAAACTGGTTAATAGCTAAACTGTGAATGTTCTAAGAGACAGAAAATTAGTGATATGATTAAATACTGGATTTTTTTGTCTCCTATCCTTTCAGCTCCCTTCCTCCCTTCTTCTTACCTCTATTCCTCCCTCTCTTCCTTACTGATTTTCTTTTTTCCCTCTTTTTTACAAAGGTATGACACATGCAAGAATAATATCATATGCAAAAAAATCTTTATAACTAAGATTTGTAGCCTGTAAGAAAGAGCTATGGCTTCTGCTTCTCTCCAGGATAAAGAGATGCTCTAAAACTTCCTCAAATACTATCTGATTCCAGTGCATGCACTGTGAATTTCAAACACAAAAGCCTTTCTAGCTCCCATGCTGTCTTCCAGACCTTATGGTTCTTCAAGACCTGAGACTGGTTTGTCTGCAGTGGTTTTTAATGTAAAAAAGAGCTTCAGTTAAATGCTTAATGTGCCCAGAAAATATAAAGTCCACACCACAGATATTAGTAAGGTATTGCTAATGTCTCTGACATTTCCTATTGGACTGCTTGGGGGAACACAAATTGAAATTTCACTAAGGGGATTAATATGGCATTCCCTACTTCTTTCTTAAGATTTCTTCATAATCTTGAGATCATTGTCTATTTCTCAGGCAGCTTTGATTTTAGTGAAAATGCAAAAAAAGGTGACAATGAGCAAATGATCCTGACTGGAAAACATGTTAAGTACTTTGAGACTTTGTGAAAAAATAAGCTCTAGAAACATACATTATGTACACTATTCAAAGTTTTTTTCATTGAGCATATCCTTCCTTTGGGCAGTAGATAGATGTGACAATAAGAGAGTGGTGACATTCTCTTCTGATGAACGCATGAAAAAAATGTATCTCTCTGTCTCAGTGACAATTTTTTTTTCCCCACAGGCTATTAACATTTCATATTTGAGCAGGTGCAATTAAATACTATGGAACAACCTTCAGAGAAGGCCCAAATATCTTATCAGAATATCCCAAGTCATTCACTTGTGCCGTCAATTGTTTTCATTTTTCTTGTAGTGAAAAAATGGTGAATCCTCCTTCTCTCTGCTGGTAGGGTAATGGGATGTCCTATTATTAGATGGATAGCATTTTAAAAATCCCAAAATGAGGGAAAATGAGGTAAAGATATTTCACATTGATTTAAAAACTAGTGTGTTTAAATTTTAAAAAATGTTTTAAAAACATCTTTTTGCTATAGCTTTCTTCTCTACTGAGTCACTGTTTACTTTCTGGTGAAGATAGCCCTTTTTGAAACAGTGAACAATTACAGAAACTCAACATGAGACAGAAAATCCCATAAAATAAACAAGCTATGAACTTTCTCCACAGACATGCTATGTATTCTATAATTTACTGTTGCGGTGCATGATTGAGGTTTTCAAAGTTGTATATGTATTTTATTTGTTTTGTGTTGGTATGTTCCTTCCAAAGTCCCTACATCTATTCCCAAACCCACATGGTATCTCCCAGAGGGGAGCCCTTCGTCAATCACCCTGATTGACTTAAGGGGAGATCATCTCCCATTTGACCAGGTGTTCCAACATCTGCCCTTCCCAATTGTTGTGTTAAATGCCCCTGTCCTGGACCACCCACCCCTTTTTCCCATTGGCCCGAATTCTCCTGCTGCCCCAGGCTGCGCCCTCAGGTACAAAAAGGAGAAGGACAGGCCAGACCGTGCTTTTTGGACATGGAGCTGCACTGAATAAGCACCTTCTAAACCCACAGCAGAGCCCGCTCTTCATTTCCAAGCCTTATCCATGCTCAGCCAGCAGAACTGAGGAACTCACAAACTGTTTTGGTTGGTCTGGGGTTACTGCTTAGCCGGTAAGCAGCCCCCAAGGAGAAACCACCGCAATTTACTTCTTTGTGATGATGGTAGCTCTCTTCTAGAAAGATATAATTATTTTAAATTTGAAATTAAATCTAGTCTCTCTTGACTGTAAGCTCACTGCTACCTCAGTTTTGGGGAACTTTGTACAATGACTTCTGAGATGTACTCTCTCTCCTGCTTACCACAGGCTTTTGTGTTGTTTTGTTTCTTTAAGTGAAGGATTTCATGTTTGCCATTCTTTAATACCCTGTTGTACCAATAAGTCAATGACAACAGTCTGAGTGACTTTGGAATAACAAGGGAACAGCTAATCAGGGAAGCCAAGTCGCTGTCAGGAAAGAGATTTCAGCATTAAGTTCATAGTGAGTTATACAGACTAAAGAGAGAAAAGCTCACATTCTGGAACTGAAATTCAATAAAACTCATGTTTCTATTCCCTGTCCTGGGTACTCAAACCATTATGTTTGTAAAATAATTGGAAATGTCACTATCCTATACACTGAGAACAGTCGGAGTTCTGGATCCTTTAAAGGAAAATTCAGTGAATTCCAGACTAGTACATGACTAAAAATTTGTTGTTTTGAGCCTGGAAGCGTAATTGTCACCCAGAGCTGTGAAATTCAAGAATATTGCTAACCAGACACAGTCCTAATCTGTGAACAAACGAGTTTTCAAGAGTACAAATCCTAATGTGCTGAAACATACTACATTCACTGTCAGATGATAACGAAAGTCAAAAATCTACAATTTTCTTAAGTGTTTCTGTGTTTATTATGTGTTGCCTAATCTAGTAGTATGATTTCCTTCAGGTCTGCATGTTTGCAAGTCCAGCCAGGCACAAAACTGATTATGTAGCCCAAACAAGCACAGTCACATATTACACTTTATAAGTATGTATATACCTCATCAATCTATGTGTATGTATATATATATATATATATACACATAGATTATATATATCACTGGGCATATATATATATATATATATATATGCACATGCATATTACGTGTCCATATATGTGCATAGGTACATATTCATATATGTGTGTGTATGAGCAGTACAGGGCATGGCTCCACAAGCAAGCCGCCCAGCTTCTTTTCACACACCTTCAGACACTTTCATTCCCTTGCTCTCTATTTTCTTATGCTTTTTTATTGCAAAAACACTATCATCCCTCCATTTGTCCACCTCTGGTTCTGTATACCTACATACGTCACAAGAAATCTTTGGCAATCCCAAAGGGTCCTTCCCCTCATCTGAAAATGTGTCACATGTACCTCTAGGGAGTAATTGGTTCAATTTGTAAGGTGATTTGTGACTTGCTCTAACGGATTTTTATTCAAAGATTTTACACTTTGAGTAGTTGCAACAGACTCAGGACAGATCACACATTTGAAAAGATTGTTCCATGCCTATGAAAGATTTCCTAATTAATCCTGGATGCCTGTACCAAATCTGCATTGATGGGTCTTTGAACTATTCCCTTGGATCCTATCACTGAATTTCAGGGAAAGCAGATCAGCATTTCCCTCTTTATTTCCTCTCCTTGGGAAGCTGCAGGGATGAAATAAAATGCTTGTCAATGCAGAATAGAGTAGAATTAGTATTTTATTTCACAGAATTTTTTTCCACATAATTTTAATGTCTGCTGTGTGGGATTTTATGAGTGCTTGATAGTTCTTTATATAATCTTCAATTGGTCAATATTTATGGATCTATTCTTCAGGGTTAGCACTATCAAGAGATATGATGATTCAACTGAACATATTAGTATAGTATACATATACAGATGCATATGCATATACATATACCTGTATAGGTACAGTATGTATGCACTTGCACATGTACATATGGCCTTATTCAGGCTAAATAAAATCTCAGAAAGGCAGATTAAAAATTAAAAGATCATTAAGCAAGTCTCCAGAGCTTTTCAAACTTTCTTTTTCCCACAAGTCAAGGCAACTTTTGTTGGGGCTGTTCTCTCTAGATAAGTATTTCTAACACTGAGACAACTGCCTTATACTGATAAAAGGCTGCATGAGAGAAAGCATAGATAACTTTTTATATTAACCTAAATGGAATTTTTTTCTGATACCTTAATTTTATTCTATTTTATATTTGTAAACTGAAAGATAAGACAAGAACCTTCAAGAAAACCCCCCATCATCTGTAAACAAATTACAGGTGATTTAATCAAAGCTTTCTTACCTTTAGCCAGAGCAGTGCTCCACAATCATTTACTAAATTGAGCTTTTTAACACAGCCCATACAGTTGATGCTAAACAGACAGAAGATTCCCTTTTTCTTGCTCTTTTGCTTTGATTGTGAATGCTTGAATTTCAGCTAACTGTGGTGAAAAAGGAAAGTTGCTTTCTACTCCACAAAATCTCTTCTGTGTTGAGGGAAGTTACAAGTCAAGTAATGTCTTTCTCTCGATGGAACTCTTCCACTATTTTTCCTAATGCCTTAGGAAATGACAGATTACTACATCTGCATCTATGACATGAGGCTCCAGTGCCACATCTGCTAGCATGACAATAAATGGTTTTACCATTTACTGAAATGGGAGTAGGTACAGTAGGTTTATCTGGAGAAAATTTGCTTAAACCAAAATTTATGCCTATATATGGTCTATTGTCATATACACATGATATTTCATATTCTTACATTCTGCTATCAATAGATGAAAAAATATTTACATGATCAGTTTGCTAATAAAGATTATTCCTGCCTGGCCTCTTTATCAAATTTTGTTTGAGACATATTATTCTTTTTTCTTGAAACATCCACTAACAGGACTTGTTTTTTCTTGTTTTGCGGCTATTAAACACAAATATTTCACATTTTCAGGTGTTACATTGTCAAAATAATAGGAATAACTTATCAAATAATAAAAATTACCCTGAAAAACTAAATTTTCAGTTTTTATTTTTAATTTTGATGAGATCTTTTCTCTGATATTGATCAGAATTACTCTTCTGATAGAAAAAAGGACTAATCAAAACCTTGTTATCTGTTCTAGGCTTATAGTAATAGACTGAAACGTGAGTTAAGACCTTAAGTTTTAGAATGCCTTAAATTCTACCCTCAGAGTAGATTTCACAATGTCAGAGGGATAGTTTTTGCTCAGCTTTTAGGTAATGCAATATAATCTATATGTGCAATCTCCTACACTTTCTCTAAAAACAAGGAAGAATTGTATTTCCTGTGTTATTCTTATTCAGTTACTTGTATTCTGAAAAATAGAAGAAAATTGTGTGAGGTTACAACTATGAAAAAGTGCAAGTTAGGAGGAAAAATCCCCGAAGGCACAAAAAAAGAAAATATGAGGCCATAGCTACATGATTCAAAATGTTCTGAAGCTTCAGCTATTATGAGTTTTGCACCTGATATCACCTTTTTTTATATCCCCTTGTCTTTTGGTTACAAAAACCTAGTAAGACAATTTAGTTCTTGCAGAACTTATAATCAACAAGAAAAGGAATATTTTACAGATGTGCAACTAAGCCACAGAAATATGAAATAATACATAAACAGTATCCACATATTGAACAGAAATTATGCTATTGAACTATTATCATGAACTTAAAAATTAACTGTCAAATCACAATATTGTAAGACTTCTTTAAATTAAACAGTTTCAGCATATTCTTCAATGCTGATAAAATTTGATGAAAAATGTTAGTTTTAAAAAAATGAAATATCATTATGTTTCACTGTGTTAAATGTGGGAGCATAGGTACAACTGACTGAAAGCAATACTGTTCTTGTGGAAACTTATGAAGTAGTTTTGTACACTTCCAGCAGTTGGAAGTTGTTTTTTCTTTCTTTTATGCAGCCAGGAATCTAGAAGTCTTGGACAAAGTCATCCCCAAGGCCAGGGACTTGTCTTGGAAGGATTGATACAGAGCACTGCCCCTGAAGCACAGAATTTACCCTGTTCCATTTCAAATTCAACACCTTCTTTAGAACAGTTTGGGTAGACAAAGCATTTGTGCAGCATACAGAAAAATACTATAAAGAAGAGCAAGAACTAGTAAAAAGCATCTTAGATCAAATGAAGAGATGCTAAAAAAGAGAATAGTTCTTGTTAGAACTATTAGAGAATAGAGCTTGTTCTTCAGAGATCTGATGTGATATTGCTGTGGTACTGTGCAAAAACAGTCTACCGGAGAAAAGGGAGGTAGGCTGGCTGAGAGCAATAAAAAAACATAACATGATTTCATATTCCTAAGTGGGCAATAGACCCAGCAGGGAAGTACCATAAAAGTGTAGCACAAGGTTCAGTAACTGATTAGACAGTAGTAAGCAGGCAGGTTGTTACCATATGATAGGAAGCTATTATGGGAGATGATTCTATTTAATTTCATTTCACATTTTATTAAAATGTTCCGTAGACAATAAAGCAGACATTATTACATGAGAGATTTTAAATTGCTCTGATCTCACAGGTAAACGTGGTTTAGGCATCTTAAGTAGTCTTTTCTTTTTCTGATTGTGGTTGTAGATAGAATGATAATTATTGTCTGTCTACATTAAATGCTTTTTAGATATTTATCATAAAAGCATTAACTATGCCATTAACTTTTCAGCATAACTCCCAAGATCCCATAGAAATGAATTTGGCTTTATGATTAAAGCAAGACACTGATGTAGTGTAGTAAACAGTAATATTTTGAAAAACATGACAAGTATCATGTTTTTACAACTGATGCATGTTTCTCATCTCACCCAACCTGAGAGTATACCATGAGCAAAACAACACCGTTAAGACTGATGAGTGATCCAAAGCTTTGACAGAACTCAAGTCAAGCTACTTTTAAATAAAATATTTTTAAGATGTAAATTAATTTAAAATCTGGACTTTAAAACAGAGAGTGTTTTAATTTCTTTGGGCCACAGAATTATGATACAAATCTAATTAACAGGGAATCAATTACTGCAAATAAAGTTATCTTTTATTAGAAGAAAAAAATTATTCAGAAAGAATCTTATTCACCTGCTATTTCCAGCTTGGCTTCTATTTTGCTTACTAGTATGATTTCTATTATATATATTACACTTCTTTTTCTTTTTTTTCCCACATCTATAAGTGAGTCTAAAATGGCCCAAAGCAGAGTGAAGTGCAATCTCATGACACAATGCAGTCTCTCTCTTCAATTGGTTTCTGGAAGCACAGACACTGGGAGCACAAGATAGCCCTGCACCAGATTGCATTTAAAGGAAAAATAAATCTATTGTTAGTGTCTGGCTCTGTAAGAGCCCTTCATCACATTCCAGCTTTCCTAAACCAACACCTAAAACTACAAATCTGAATTCTACATTACAGAAGCTTCAAACCTGAATATTACCCATGGTAGCTATGTGGGTTTCACAGTATCAAAATTTTTATCTTTTATTTACACCACACACTTATAAAAGATCTTATGTTTTTCAGATTTAGCATAAATAAAATAATACTGGACTATCTGTCTGACCAAGGAAAAGACAGAAATTAGTTGCTTACAGTTTTTGAACACAGTAAGAAATAGTGGTTGGCAATGTCATTATTGCTCCTTGAAAATAGAGAACTCTTTATCAGGACAATATCCATTTCTACTCTGCATGGAACAGTGAAGAACTCTCTAGATGACAAATTATGAAATGAAATTCTTTGTTCTGTCAAGACTTTACCATGAATCTGTGCTTGTCTTTAGAATTACCGAAGAGAAGTGGAGCATTTTGAGGTTATGCTCATAAAATTTGATAGTTCTTTCTATGGAAAGTGAATTGATTGGAAAAAGCAAAAGGCTTTGCTCTGAGGCTTTGCAAATCTCTGAAAAATCAAATCCAAATTGAAACTTCCAAAGGATCTGAAACATTTGGTAGACTTTACCTTACCCGTCTTTCCGAAATGACTCATATTGTGCTTCTGACACAAAAAAAAAATTCTGGTTTTTGTGCCAGAAGTGCAATGTGACTAATTTCCAGGAGCTCCTGTGCCAAATATGCTCGAAGCAAGTTCTAACAGACTCCTGAGATTCAATTAAAGTGACAGTAGCTGTGCAAAACCTTGGTCAAAATAAATAGGATTCTTTTTTTAAATTGTGTAAAAGAGTAGGAACAAATGTGGGGTTTTGTTTTCACCGTAACAACTGACCAATCAGGCTGTTGTATATACAAAGGATTTTCATGCCTATTTTACACATGCAAGAGAGTTTATTTGCAGAAACCTTATGCTTATGCAAAATCCCCTACCACATTATTTTTCCCTGTGAAATTAACCAGTCTGGAGATAAATGAAGATACCTCCTTTGTATATGTGAAGATGTCTAAAATCTGTTTTAAAATTTGAAAAGTTATTTAGTAGAAGATGATAAAAGAAAGAAATAAAAATAATTTCTCATAAAACTTCTAAACATACTATGATAAAAATGTTATAGAAGTGTTTCACAGGTAGGTATCAGCATAGTCAATGGAGTCATGATAGTTTGCATGAACAAAGATTTGATCTGTCCAGTTTCTAAAAAAAACTTCAAAGGATATAATTTCATTTGTACCCCAAGCCAGCAATAATATATTCAAAACATGCCAGTAGCTATACTATTTTCACTGGTTTTAAGTCTTCTACAGATGGCAACAGTTGCAGCAGAAAATATTTACAGTGGAGTATGTGTAAACAGCAGAATAATTTCTGTGCTTTCTGTCCTGTTACAGATGGGTAACATGACGATTGGCTCTCAAAATTGAGGGATGAATATTGTGTGTATATTAAGAATATTATTGATGTATGGTTATATTATTGTGGTTTGTTGTTTGGACATCCTCTGTTCTCCCCATGGTCCCCCTTTCCCCCCTGTATTGTTGCCACTGGCCAGCCTTGGTCTTCAGGGTTGTCGGGGAGGTGTGGAGGGAGGGATGGACCTGTGCCCTCTGCACAGGGCAGCTGGGAATGGGGAAGGCTTGTTGCTAGGGAGAGGCACGGCACAGCAACACCTAACTTCCAGTCAAGTTGCAAGAAAGTAGACTTCATCAATGGAGAGGGAGGAAGAGTTGACTGACAGACTTTGGGAGGGGCCAGGGTTGGCTGATGCAACACCAGGGGTACAAAAGGCGGAGCAGCCATTTTGTGGATGAGCTTGTGGCAGTCTGCCGTACTCCCAGTGCTGCCCTTTTTCCTTATTCACTCCCCTGTAGTGTTTGTTGAGGTTCAATAAACCTTTGAAATTTTCAAGTAGTTGTTTCTCACATGTTCTTAGTTTAGTTTCACTTTCCTCTCTGTTTTATGCAGTTCTTTTTCATATTAATGGCTTGTTTTCTCTTACAGGTCTTCAAACTTTGAACCTACTCCCTTTTTTTTTTAAGTTCACATTTCCTCCTGTCACTTTTCCATGGGCTCTTCTTTCTCTTGCTCTTCTCACTATAAATACAAGCCTAGGTATGAAAAGACACGAGGAAAAGTTTGCCCTACATTTCACCTCAGTTTGGACTGCTTAGATAGTAAGTAATGGTTCTATGTCAGTAAAACAAAAGCCTAAATACTGGGAGGGGGGCTGGGCAGGGAGGCTGGGAGGGTAAGCAATTCAAAATTCAGATACAAAAGTATAAGTTTCTGATGGTATCCTTAGATAACGGGGATGAAAATAGGCATTCTCATTGGTGAGCAATTCATGGAGGTAAAAATCAATCTTTTTCAGCACATGCTCCCATTCTCCACATTCTTCTTCTTTTTTTTTTTTTTTTTTCATCATAAAAATTCATAGAGAAAAGAGAAAAGATGTCTGGCTGTTATTACCAGTGCCAATGTTAATAAAAGTGGTTCTGTATGAAGCATACTCATACACAGGTTAAATGTGCCTTAAAAGAGGCTCCACTTACATATTTTTACCAGTTATGATTTAAACATAAGTGCAGAAGGATGGGTACAGGTTGGGGAAAATGGAAGCAAAATAATTGAAACACAGAGAGATTTTAAACAAAGCCTCACTGATCAGACAGGCTTTGACCCACCAAAACCTTGAAACTTGTGCATTGTATTGCCAGCAGCAAAGTAATTTGAATTTTCAGGTAAGATGTATTTAGAGATTGGCCCAGATCTTGAGGTGAATCAGCTTCCTGTGTATTCAAACTGTGACAATACAGGGCTATCTTTGAAACACACTGATACTGCTTTATTGAGTGCTCAGGCCAAAAACACTCCAACTGTTATGCTTTTGCTTACTATTGGGTGCATAATACAGTTTTGAGAGGTAAAATTCATCAGTTCAGAGACAGATACAGGCTGTCACAGTGTCCCTCACAGAGAGCAAGGCCTCTGTCCACCCAGGCTAGCCCAACACTACAGACAAGCAGGGGACATTCCTCAGGATCAGCAGAACCTAAGGGGCAGCTAAGGAATCTTTTCTCCTGAAGCAGGAGAGGCTTGTGACACTGGCGGAGGAAGGAGTCATGCACAGCCAGAGGGCGAAATCCAAGACTTTGTTACAGTCCCTAATACATATTACTGGTCCCAATGAAGTTGCTCCACCTGAGCCCCAGAACAAAGAATACAACAACTTATAGACAGGGGAGGTACAGTGGGAGGGACTGAACCTTCAACCAATAAGGGACAATGTGGGCATGGGTAAGGGTAGGAAGGACAGTCCAGGGATCCAATGGAGGAGTAAGGGGAGGAACTTCCTCCGTTCCTGTCCTATCAGTCGATGCCCTTCCACGAACTTTCTAAAAGCAGGGGAGGGCGACTGAATGACAGACAGGATACAGGGGAGGAGGCTGGGAATGATACATTAGGATTGGCAGAGAAAGGGGAAGGGACAAACTTGGGAAGTAACATTCTTTAAAACCAGAGGGGGGAAAGGAACAAACCATTATAACATAACTTAATAAAACATAACAATATGCCAAAGCCTGAGATGCTAATCTGCACTAAAGACACAGTCAAGCCACACAGAAATCTTGCAATCTGTCTTGAGACAGGGAGCATCTTCAGTTGCTATTGAAATTGTTTTAAAGTCCACCTTGCATTAAGAGGCTTAACAGAGATGAAGATGCATTGTGGAAAGAGTAGATATAGTAACTGCTTACCATTTTCTTTATTACCCTAGGCTCTCAGAGAAAGCTATAATAGACATATCCATGGCTTGTGACCATGGTTTTAAGATGTATTAATTTAATTGATTTAATTCTGTTTTAAGATGTATAAGAAACAAAATGCCAGTTTCTGAGCTCAGTTGGATACTGTTGTACCTATGGTGAGGGTTTCACTGTTGTTTAACTTAGACTGATTGTTATGGTAATTAGAAATGCCTTCCCTAAATGTTTTGTCTGTCAAATGTTAATTACTTGAACCCCCTTTCTTTGTAACTGCCCTTGCTGCCACTCCTGCCGCACCCTGCATAGCAACCACCAGGCAACTGATGGCACCACCTGACATGCAAATGAAAAAGCCTCAAGTGCTCATGGAACACTATTCGGACATAAAACCCCTAAAAAACAACGAGCCAACACAAAACCAAAACCTAAAAATAACCACTCTAAGTCAGCAGAACCATGGAGAACCTCACACCAATCAGATCTAGGTTCCATCTTGTCACCATAACTTGAAAAGTATCCCGGTACACAGGACTCCCCTAGATTTTCCAAGGAGCAAGTGTCTTCCAGGGACTCCTGCAAGAAGGTAGCTCCAGCTCCGCCGTGGGGAAGAGCTGAACGTCTCCTCCCCTGCGTCATCCATCGGGAGCAGCAAGCGGTGTGTGCAGCCCCTCAAACCCCCCACCTAGAGCTGATCTTAATAAAGGCATTAAAAAGGAGCAAGTCTCCTTGCCCATTCATTTCAGATGCAAGTGGTGACTGAGTTAATTATTTAATATTGTCTCTTTAATTTTGTAGTTATGTTTTCCTGGCTCATCAGGATGTGATTCCATCCTCACTTCACCATTTCTTGTTTCTCTTTAGACAATTTGTTCCAACCTTTTTGAAAAGACAGTTTAGGAGTATGTATTTCTTTCTTTTCTTCCTTGATGGGTCTGTGATTACACAGAGGTGACTACACTACTGCACTCTCTACTTGTTTATGATCAGACTGCAGAATGTAAAAGGAATATTTTAAGTCATAATAGAACGACTGTTTCTTGTAGCACCATAGCACCAGACCTTTTCCCCCATGGCAGATACAAAATAGCACACACTGAAGATTCCCCTGATAAGGTGTCTGGGAGGAAGCCTTTCCTGCTCACTCCTTGCTGTTCCCTTTGGGAGTCAGAATGATGGCATGTGCCTATGCAGCACAGCACAAGCAAGGAAAAATACTGACTGTTCCTGCCCAATTGCACTTTCTGGTAGCTTCACTAAAGGTTACTAAGACTTGGATATTCAACAACATAAGGTAAATAATCCTAATGATGGAGACCTTCAAATATGTTTTTCATTTACCTCACAGGTCTTTTCTAGCCCATGTGTCAGCATATTTTTCTCCCTATGTTTTGAGTGGCTTCATTAGAGAACAGAAATCACCAGAAGAAGTCATATCAGTTTCAGCATCAATTGAGATGGTTTGCTGTAACTGTTCATGAACTTTGTTTCAAGAGATGACTAAAGTAAATTACATTGACCTTGGATCTTACTCAAGATGCACTATTAAAACATTCACAAAAATTCTGCTGGGGAAATTAAGACACGGTATACAAAATATCTATTTTCTGAAAACCTGAGTTTGCATTAACAGCTCTAATGGATTATTTTTATTAAATACATTCTTTTTTTTACTTTATCTCACAGAAGCATCTATCAGTCCTTTTGGGTAACTAATTTTATAATTCCTATATGCTTTATTATTATTATTATTATTATTATTATTATATTTACTCAATGCTCTAAAGCAAATGGATTAGATTGAATAGGTTTAGCTAAGACCAAGTTTAATTATGTGTCTTCCACTACGGTAAGCTAGACATAAAAAATATAAATTAAACTACAACCATGCCACTTAATGTTCTCAGGAAACAAAACAATCAAGAAAAATTACTGTTGTCAATGCAGGTTTTCCAAAGTGGGGAGGGGGAAAGAAATATAAAATACAAAAAGTTTGTTCTTTTGCAGTATATATGACATAAGGTAAAGAGCAAGTAGAAATATTTTTAAGTTTTCACCAAGCACTGTGTGCAAGACTATGAATTATCTGTCCAGCTAGCTAGTTTATTGTACTGCATAGTAGGGTAATGGAAAATGTAGGCACCTTTCCCTAATGCAGCTTTTTTTTTTCCTACATAAGTGATAAATAGAAAAGCAGTTTTAACAGCTGCCATCAGTCCCACCACAAAGTAGCAGAAGGAAGAAAAAAAAGCAGGCCAGAATAAAGAACTCATAGATTTTGCTAAAAAAGAAAAATGTACTGCAGTTAATATTGCATATTTACAAAAACCCTTAAAGATGGAACCATGCTGTTAAACATGAAGTTAGACATAAAAAGACAGAGTTTCAAGGGGCACAAAAATAAATTATTACAGGAGTCACCACTAGGCTGCTGCTCAACACAATGGTAGTAGTGCATTTATATGATAAAAACAGAAACATCAGAAGGCTGTTGGTAAACTCTGTCTGCGAAATTAGGTTGGTGAGAATTGTTGGTATCTGTAGATTTCAGATCTTAGTGAGGATAATGTGAAGATAAGGGGTAAAGGTAAAGAATATTTACTTTCTACCCCATTCATTAAGATGAAATTTATTAGATTATACTGTCCATTTTACCCTTAACACCAAATTCAGGCTTAGCTTTTCTCCAATCTGCTGCCATAGCATGCTGATTTCCCTTCCATCCTCTTACAGCCTTCATCTTCTGCCAGAAAATTTGCTAGCAAAAAGCACTCAAGGCTCCAGAGAATCTCAGGCCCTGGTGGGAAGCTCAATGCCATCTTCATTCTGATGATCAGAGGAGACCTGAGCAGAGCCAAAAGTGTGACAAGGGTAGGCAACAGAAGACAATTCTTGGCAAGGTTCACCAACTTCTCTGCAACCTGCCTCTCCTTTGGCAGATTCAAATCCATATGTTTGATGCATGCATCCCACACACCAGGCTGTAGCCACTACTGCTTTTAAAAGAGCTTCTGCAGCAGCCTAGGCTGCAATTTTTTCCTGACTAGGTTTTTTTTGCTTGAGGTTCTTTAGTGCTTTTTGTGGGCAAACCCATAATGTCAGTTTTCTGAGTTTGTGCTTACAAGAAATCAAAGTAGAAGGTCACTGCATGTGGTACTGCATGTGGTAATCTATGCAGTAAGTGCCAACAAGTTATATATTTTTAGCCCTCCACAAAGGGCAAGTATCTTGTTTCTGATAGTTACACAATGTTTAGAATTTATGTAATATAAAACAGCATTGAAACATTCATTTGCTCATGAAAAGTAATGTTATTTTTCAAAACCAATTTAATTATATTGTCCTGGCATTTTCTACTTTGTAGCTTTGTTTTGGAGGCCCTCATTTATAATAATATATATAGATGTGATGACCACAGACACATGATAGTCCTTCATGGATTCTGCTAAGAGTGCAATATCACATTTATAGGGGAAGGGTGTCTCAAAATCTTACCTGTCAGTTTTCATAACATACTTGTTATGATCCTGTAGACTCCTAGAACCTCTTTTCCTTCTCTAGAAGAAGCTTTGCTTTTCAAATTAAATAACTCAGGAATGGACTACTCAAATTCATATACAAATTTGTTAGGAGCTTCTCAAATTTGCTTACAGAGAGCTGCTGTATACTGGTTTCGTCAGTGCTGATACATGAGCAAAAAAAGTAAGTATGGGAACTGTGCTACAGAGCTTTTTAATGTTAAATGTATGCAAATAAAATTATTCAATAAACTTTTCCACTTTTTTAAATCCAAGTCTACATATTTGGGGGAGTCAAAATGTCACATTCTTTATGAATTGGAACCAATATTATTTTGGACCTTGTCGTTTGCAGAGCAGAAAGTACATTTTTATCTGAAAGTCACATTAGTCAATTGAGAGATTGACTAATACATACCTATGAATCTGTATCTCACACTGAAGATACCTTATACATCTCTGACAATGAAAATGTCACTGTAAATGAAAATCAAGTACTTTATTAAGCAACTGCAAGGTGTTTAAGCATATATTTACCATCCTTAAAATTGTATAAAATTTTTGGATTATTCCACTGCTTCTAAAAAGGGGAAGGTTAAAACCTAGTACAGTACTTTCAGAGACAAAACAGCAAACAGTATCTGGCTAAACTAACCTGGAGAGAGAAAAAAATTCTAAGTAGGGATATGACACCTGCAATTGTGGAATATAGACAATAACACATTCAGCTCATCCATCCTTCCAGTTGTCTTAATATATTTGTTGTCCTTCACAGAATACAAAAAACTTCTTAGACAGAAGAAAGATAATAGCTGGCGGGTTGTACAGTAAATGATAAATGTAGTCTCTACCAATTAACTTTTTTATATGTATTTCACTGCTACAAAGGCTTACTTTCTTTTCTTTTTCTATTCACTAACTATATGCTTAGCAGCCCTCTTTTGTTAAGAATACTGAAAGTAGTGTGTGAGAACAAACACTTTTTTTTCTTTTAGAACATATTTTTAGGGCATTTTTTTTCCCCCACAAAAGAAAATATCCAGATTGCAATATCACATATTCCCTCTGGAACTCAGGCAATTCATCATTACCCAGAGCATTCCATAGATATTTGAAGGAATTTATGTTCCACCCCTTGTAGGGGGGAAAAAAGTTTTTTATTTTTTTCAAGTTTAGTAAATGGTGGTTGTTAGTGACACAGCTCCTGAGTATGATTTATCACTTCTTGAAATTAATGACCCAAGTCTGTTATTATATTACATTACAAGACTGACACCTACCAAGAACTGTGGAAGAATATGCTTTTTTAAGACTTGTTAATTTAATTTATGTAAATTAATTGGCTGAGGTTTGAGAATGGATTGCAAAATTTTGTCATTTGGGCTTCTTTATTATAGAAGAGTCAGGTGTTGAAATTTGTTAAAGCTGTGTTATTCTGTTCTCTGCTGGTGTAGCGTGGGCATTCTCACTTGTTAATTATACTGAGAGCACAGGAAAGGATGAAAAAATCTTGACAGTAGAAAAAAAAAAATAATTTTCACTGGCATGCACTTAAGCTTCTATCTGTATGTCTGTATGGGATCAACATCTTAAAGAACTATATAATCAAAGAATGAATCTTGGAATGGTTTGGGTTGTAGAGGACCTTTAAAAGGACCTTTCAGTCACTGGTGACTTTGCCAGACTGCTGTAATTTTTCAAATAGGATAGGGAGCAACTCAGCAACTATATTTACCAGATCCCTCAGGATTCAGAAATACACCTCATTGAGACCCCTCCCACTGACTTGTATATGTCCAGGTTCCTGAAGGGGTCTCAGACCCAATGTCCTACTTCATTTCTCAGCCTCTGAGTTGAGACTTAGGGATTTGGCAGTTGGGGAAAACTGAGGCAAAGATATTGATGAGTATCTTTGTTTTTTTCATGTCAGTGTCACTGGATACCCCATCCCATTTATCAGAGTAAGTACAGTGTAGTTTGTGTTTCTTTTCTGAGTAACACCCCTATAGAATATATTCTTATAGTTCACATCCCTTGCCAAGTATATCTCTTTTCGTGCCTTGGTTTCCCTGATCCCTCAAACACCCTCGAACTATACCCTCAAACAGTATCACTATATTCTTCCAAGGACACATGCCTGTAGTTTCATTGCCTACACATTTCCTTCCTTTGTTTCTGTTTGGCGAGGGAGGCAGCTGTGCTCATTTCCTGCCGTCCATGACTGATTTCTTTGTACATGGGAATAAAGAGTTCTTGTGTTGTACAAAAAAATGTCATTAAGCAGCCCCAAGTTTTTCTCTCCTTTATCCTGTAGAGCAGTTTTTCAGGTGGTCTCATCCATTATTTCCTTAAACAGCTGAAAGTTTTTTCCCTTAAGGGTTAAGGTCTTTTTGCTCGCATATATTCCCTGCATAATTCTTACAATGATCAAACCTTCAGTTTCCTTAATTTTGGCATTATGATAGCAAAAGTGAGGTGTCATTTTTTTAAAAAATAAGAGTTTGTGGCCAAAGGATGACTAGACAACAAGCACAAGATTCTATTAAGTAGAACATGAAAAACATTGCAAGTAAGTTAAGTTAGAGCCTCTCTGAAAGAACAATTCTCACATTTCTCTACTGAAATGAAGATTAGAAAAGCTGAATATAAAACAAGAAATAATATGAATTTCATGTTTGTGTATTGCACAGTTAATAACACAATTTCTGTTCACTTTTTATTGTTCTCTTCATTTCTATGACTGACCTTAATATACTCAGGTAGACCTACCCCCATTTGGAGACAGAATCATGTGCTGCAGAGCAGATTACAAATCTTCCTGTCTATTAGGAAAATTTTACATTTAAACAAACAAGCAAGCCAAAACAAATAAAAAACCTTTTTAAAAATCCGCCCTTTAGGCTATTCAGACTGCATCAAAATTTGTTTAGAGCCATGTTTATTTTTTTGTGTTGAAGAATATATTTGGGGCAGGTAGCTCTATGTGTGCACTGCAGAGCAAGCTGCAGGTCGAGCAGCCCAAGCCGAGACAAGAGGCCATGACCTGCTGACATTTTGCATAACAAAGGGCCTGGGAACAGGGGCTGGCCAGGAAATAGGACATGCAGAGACAGCAACAAGAGCTGAAGACTCAATTGGAAGAATGAGACCTTCCCACACAGACTGCGAGGGTATAAAAAGCCATGGGGTTCTTTTGTTCAGGATCCCTCCCTTAAGGCACCAGCCCCAGCCGTCTCTGTGTTACTGTAGTGTGAAAAAATGGCTTTATGAAACCAGGCTTTGGGGATTCTGCGAAGGGAAACCTGTGGTTGCATTGGTAAGGAAACCTGGTCTGACTGTGTGAGAGTGGGGCATGCAGGGAGTTCAGCTGGGCAGCCACCAGACCCCAGAAACTACTCTGTCTGCAAAGAGGTCCCAGCACTGAAAGTCTGGTGGTGGGAATGTGACTGCCAGAGTGGCTCCTGAATGGTCAGACAGGGAACTTTCCTTAATGCCTGTTCTTAGGAACCAAGAAAACCAAACTAGCTGTATTCAAATCATTCCTCTGTAGATTTAAGTCTGCTTGCACTGAACTAGTGTTAAAAAAAGAAAAAAAAATTAACAACTGCTAATAAAATTAAGCAAGTAAGTTAACAATTTAAATAATAAACAAATTAATTGATTATTTAGAAATTAATTAAAATTATCAACTATTAATAATTTAGCCACTATTTAGTGGCTATTAAACAACTATTAATGGCCACAAAAAAAAAAAAAAAAAATTAAAGTGCTACACTGTGAGTCCTTCAGGTTATGGATTAATATGAGTAAGTGGTAAGCAGCTGCAATAGATGAATAGTGATGTTCACTGTCATAATAAACCCAGGAATGTAATGAGCAGCTATGAGAGAAATTTCTATTATGAATAATTTTAAGGGAAATATTACTAATAATATAGAAAAATAAATAAATACTGGGCAAAATGGCCAGAAGCTACATATTCATCATTGAAGTGAATTTTAGGCATTTTGGATGCACTTTCAGATGCATTTAATAACAGTGTTGCCATGAAAGTTAGCAAGAGGTTTAATAACAAAATACATTGTAGTGATGGATTTGAGCCAAAATTCATGTCTTTTTGTGTTTTAGCACTACTGTGAGGGAAGGTTTATTTTAACTCAGGACAGAAACATGTCTAAAGAGATTGCTGTAACTTAGCAGGAATCTGTAAACCAAACTGCTCACATCCTAAACACCAGCTAGGAGTGAAATAAGCTACCAATTTTCCTGAGGAGAGAAGGTGATGCTTTCAGAAGAACCAGGTAAAGACTGTTCAAGAATAGCAGGAGGAAAATAGTTTTCATGCCAAACATAGGCACATAGCAAAGTCAAGAAAAGAAGAAGAAAAAAGACATGTTACTGGCAGAAAGTATCAGATCTAGAAAACCAGACAACAATAAAGAAGATTACTAAACATGATGGAAATTATTAAAAATTTTGTCAGTATATTTTCCAATACCTGTTGAATAGGCAAGATGCAGTTTAAAACAAAGCCAACCATTCAACACAAATGTTTTGTCAGCTTTCTCCCAGGCATTTGGAAGCCAGCCATCCTAGGAAAATAAAATATTCAAGACACAAATGTTTCCATTGCGTACCCTATATCAAATATCAAAACCACTTGACTAATTGAGCAAGATCCCAGTAGTTGTCTGATCAGATAAAACACTGGCAACAGAATGCTGGTTTAGTTTTTCATAGATGAAAGAAAGGAAACTGCAGAACACTTTTATACACCTCATTAAATCCTTTTGATAAAGCACCTTCAATACACCTGCTGAAATTTTACTCAGTCAAACAAATTATTAGGATTTGGACACAACAGCTATGTACAGCACCACTATCAGGACGTGTTGAAATAAGATGCTGCTTGGACTGGAAGGATTTAGACAATAGGGAGTGGCAAGGAAGGTAATAAAATATAGAAGCTTTAAATTATAAATGCTCCAGAGTCAGCTAATTAAATCCAAGTTCATTCCACAATGCTGCAACATGGGTCCCCTGCCCATCCCTCTCCCCCAGAAGACTGCATAATGACAGACTCCTTATTTGCACTAATGCAACGCTACTGACTGGGGGAAGTTTACTTGATATTATGCTTGCAAACATGAGTTCACAACCATCATTTTGTTAAGCTGTTGCAGTAGCAACAGGGGTTATAAGTTTATCAGCTACAAGTCGGTTAATGCAAGGAGAGATATCTAAATTAGATGCCATGGACAGATCTTGTGTTGTAAGCTTCTTTGTGGCTGACAGGTTTTTTAAGCTTTTTTGTCTTTCTAACTGTACTTTGAGGGATGTAGAGCATACATGCTCAGGAAAAAAATATATTTAGAATCCATACAAAACAAGGTCAGAAGGGAGGATTGTTAATAGAATGTGGAAATGGAAATGCTGTCAAATATGCTTGAATAGAATTTCCATAAGACTTACAGCACTTACAACTTATCAGGCACAAGAAAACGGGACCATATTTTTCTGCCAGTCATAAATGCTTACACAAGTGCTCTAAAAAGCAGATGTCAATTGACATTTCTCCCTTGTCCAGGCTCCATGCAGACCACAGAAAGATGGTTAAGTGTCTCTTCCCCAAGAAAATTATTTCTAGAACACATTGAACTGAGCGTTGCTAGAAATAAATTGATTATGATTGTCACAGAGAGTCTTACAACTTTCTCATGTTCTTAGACTTATACGACTCTGCAAGAGACTACAACAGGACTAAATCCCCCTGTGCAAGTTCCATGGTGTCAGGAAGGACTTTAATTGATAACTGTGGTATCACCATGTCTTAAACTTGACTTCTATGGTGTACTATCTGACAGTTTTCATTCCCAAGGACAGTTATCGTGGACATCTGGATCTCTGCTACCTTACTGCTTGAATAGATCCCAGTGTAGTCTGTAACTGAGCCCTCAGGATAATTTCAATGAGTAATAAACTACAGTTAGAATATGTCTTTGCTATCTAGAAAGACACAGATGTGTCAGTAGGTGAGATTAAGTGGGTAAAGAAACCCTGCTATAAGGGCAAGTCCAAATCAGTAAATGGAGCAGAGGTATGTACTGAGATTTAGACTCCCTGAAGACCAAAATAATTTCTTCAAATAATACCTCAACAGTGCTTGCAGATCTTGTTTATGCATGCACTTGTCTTGTTAGAGGAAAGACCTTGTAAAATAAAAATATGGAGGAAGAACTCAGGCAGCCAGGGCTCTATGTGCTCAACTCTTCTACAAAAGATAAAATTCTCAAGACAAGGATTTAGAAGCTACCATGGCAGAAAATTTGCACCTATTCATTTGAATATTTAATGAGGTTGCTGGATGCTTAATTGACTGGAAAATTCAGTTCATGAAGAATCCTTCTTTCTCTGAAAAACAAACATTTAAGGGTTACTGTTTAAAATATTTTCTATAGGAGAAATTGACATATCCAACCTGCAGTGTGTGCAGGTTGCATTTAACAAGATTTTTCAAAGTCTTGATTTTCAGAAATGAAATTAAGTTTAAATTTCACTTTCGTGGTATACTGGATTTAGTTTCTTTAGATTTTATTAAAATAATTTTATTAAAATTTAGTTCTCTTACATCAGGCACTTGTCAGTAATTTTATGCTTGCAAGAAGTAAGTATAAACATTCTTATACCTGTATAAGCAAGTGATTGCAAGGATGGGTAAGATCCAAATATTTCTGCAAATACTTCTTTCTAGTTTAGCATTATTGTTCTTGTCGGCTGAATCAATTTTCCACAGTTAACTTGATTTTAAAAAATAGAGAATTACAAAACAATTAGTTTCATCTAAATGATGTATTTCACTATGTAAAAGATGGTAATATATAGAAGAGTTTATGACCCATGTGAGGTTTATTAAAGTATTATAAAGAGGGTCATAGGGTTTTAAATGTGTAGGTTGAAACTTTGGGTTATAAAACAATTCTTTATAGTTTTTTACTAACTAAAAAGGTATTCAACAATAAACTGCTAATAAATATCTAAAGAAATCTCAAAATCACTTATGCGTATATTTTTATTATTTAAAATCTATGTTCATGTTAAACACTTTTTAAACTTTTATTTAGCATTAGACTGCATTTTAAACTCCTCTTCTGGGAGCGAAAGATTTTGCAGAGCCTGACAACTGCATGGGAGGAATAACACAACTGGGGCATCATATTCTCCACTCTGTTCTACACAGTCAGCAGATCAGGGTGTTCACCTGTATCAGGTGAATTTATGAATTCAAAATGGGTGATGTTGGAAGGGACCACAGAGGGTCATCTGACTCAACATCCCTGCTCAAGCAGAGTCATCCCTGAGTACGTTGCACAGGATTGCATCCCAATAGTTCTTGAATATCCTGTGTGAGGGAGACTTCACACCCTCTCTGAGAAATTTGTTCCAGCGCTCAGTCATTGCAAGGTAAAGAAGTTCTTCTTCGTGTTCAGGTAGGAACTTCCTGTGCATCAATTTCAGCCCACTGCCTCTTGTCCTATTGTTTGACAGCTATGAGGAGAGCCTGGCTCCATCCTCTTGGCACCCTCAGTACAGATGCTCACAGACATTGATGAGGTCTCCTCTGTTATTTCCTCTCAAGTCTGAACAGGCCCAACTCTCTCAGCCTTTCCTTGCAGAGATGTGCCAGTCCCTTAATGATCTTTTCCCCCTTCTCCTGGACACACTCCTGGAGCCCCATGTCTTGTTTGTTCTGAGGAGCCCAGAACTGGACACAGCACTCCAGATGTGCCTCACCAGGGCTGAGTAGAGGGGCAGGATCACCTCCCCCAACCTGCTGGCAGTGTTCTTCCTGATGCACCCTAGGACACTATTAACTTTCTTGGCCACACAGACAACCTGCAGTCCACTGATATCCTGTCCTAGTCTGGTTGCATGTCTATCTTATAAAACATAGCAGGACTAATTTTTCAATTAATTATGTATTTTGGTTAAATAATTAATATTATTTTCTGCCTTTCCCATGCAAGGAAATAGATTTCATATCCCTGCTTAAACTTCCTCTACTTCTTTCCACAACAGTTTGCATTAATAGCAGTATTTCAACAAAAGATCAGTGGTAAAAGACTAACCTTAAATTCTGCAGTTTAAACAAAGAAGTAAATACAAGTTGGATATGACCCTACAGAAATTCAAGGAGAAACACTGTTGTTATATTCCTATTTATGTGTTTAGGATATGTGTCCTGGTTTAGGGCAAAATTTGGGAGAAAACTTCCAAATGGTGTTCCTCTGGAAAGCAAATCCAAACAGCCCTTCCCCCCAGCCGGTCCGAGGAAAGAACTCCCTCAGAGAAGAGTGGAAAAAACTATTTATTTAACAAACAAAATGCCCACAAGCATAAAGAATGA
>JBBMKD010000115.1:44090894-44120236 GCA_037834095.1 Argya squamiceps | reverse complement strand
TCTTCTTTCCCTGCTCACTCCCAGAACCAGTCTTAAAGGTACAGAACACAGAACAGACGATTTGGGGATAGGTATCAGTCACCCCAGGACATTACGTTAAAATACTGGACCTAGATTCATGGTAGTCTTCAAGACGACTCCAAAATGCTGAAACACACTGGGAAACTTCACCAGCTCATATTGAAATTTTCCAGTGTAGCAAAATAGATTGCAACTCCAGTTTTCAGAACCAGACATTCAAATCACATTCCAATCTTTCTTTTAGTATATGTTAGGATTCACTTATTCATTTACATAGCAAGGGAGAACATATAGTCAAGAATTTAATGTGATAGAGATATTACAAACTTTCAATTTGCTACTTCATAAGGTATCCACTAATAAAAAAAATCATTGGCTTTCAAAAAAAAGTGCGAACTTTTATATGTTGTAAACCATTTCTGACTCTGAGCAAGTTTTTATGAATCATTTCAGGGATGAAATTAAGTCTTATTTGCCTTGTGACAAGCTGTTGATTCTGTTAGCATGGGTACTTTTCATAAGCTATTACAGTTAAAATTGTAAATAAGTGTTCTTACTGTACTTCTATAAAATGCTACTGTTGGTATCCATGTCTAAAAAGGGTCAGAGTTCAGCTCCTACTGGACAGCAGCCCTTATTAGAAAACCTATATCTATAAATCAATTCAACTGGGACATGTCTCCTGCTGCTGATACTGCAAGCTCATATTTTTTATCTATCACCCAACCCTTGAGTGTTTTTTCAGAATTACAATTAATTTAGCATTTTGTATTTAATGTAGTATTTTCATTCTGGGATGCTTTTTCAAATAAGGTCATAACTTGGAATCTGCCTACGCATTTTTTACAAATCGAAGTCAAAATTTGGGGATTTTCTTAAATAAAAGCTCAGAAAATGCACCTGAGAAAGTATTTGATTAACTAGGATTTAACTGTTTCTTATTCATATAAACTGATATCAAGACGTAAATTTAAATTGCCAGAGGTGAACATTCAATGCATGTTAAGTACTCCCTTACAACAAGTGAAGTACTCAGTATGAGACATTACAGGGGTGAAGATATAAAGAATTATCATTCAAATCATTAATGAAGAGCCATCATCTCACAGGAACCATAATCTTAGGATATAATACAAACGATTGAAGAATCACAGGTTTATGTAATCCCTGCAGTCACTGCAGAATTTAATTTACACTATCTTCTGTCAAAAGCTTTTGGAGAGAAGTATAGGGAATATAAGCACTGCATTCCATCTGACATTAACAAAATATCAGTCAAAACTATTAAATCTCTCTATAAATGCCATTTAAAGAGTAAAAAAAAAATCTGGATTCTCAGAGATTCTTGGATTACTGGAGTTTTTAGCTAAAAAATGACAAATTGATTTCTAATCTCTAACATTAAAGCATTAGTATAAGGTACACACATCTTAAAAGGAACAAAAAGAGTAATCGATTCACTTGAGAAATTACTTTAAAAGCTTTAAGTTTGTGGAGCTAAGTAAATTAAACCTTTTAGAAATTTGAGGTTCAATTCATTAAAGATTTTGGTGTTCACTCTTTTTATATTTTTTCCCAGTTCAATGGACTTCCACGTTCCTGTCCATAATAGATTTTATATGTAGGAGTGGCTGCAAAGGAATAAGCGAGAAGGTAAATTTATGTCTTCTCTTAC
The DNA here is from genome assembly GCA_037834095.1 of Argya squamiceps. NCBI lineage: Eukaryota > Metazoa > Chordata > Aves > Passeriformes > Leiothrichidae > Argya > Argya squamiceps. Next base: position 44,118,540 of record JBBMKD010000115.1, on the reverse strand, counting down.
ATCTTCTAAAGCCAAACGTTTATTAAAAGTTTTCATTATTGATAAGAACCATTGTATTCTTCAATTGATTGAATTCATTTGGTTCCTCAAAATATGTTTTATGACAGCACAATGAAAAATATTTGTGGGACATTTTTCTGTAGGTTTGATGTCCTAAAGAGCAAGTTTTCTGTAATTCACGTAGAAGTACAATATTTTCCGTCAACATATAAACTCCACAGTTTTCACCACATGCACCTCTACCCTCTGGATAAAAACATCCCTCTCTCCCGAATGCACTTCATCTCCTTCTCCTTCTTCTCCTCTTCCTGCTTCTTCTCCTCCTTCTTCTTACCCTCTTCACAAGGTGCCGGTAACATCTGCCCTAGCACACTCCATTCCTCTCCTGGTTTGTATTCACACTGATTATGAGGCCTGACCTCTCTTCCACCTCTCCGAAGTTCATTCCTACTTTCAGCTTTCACTCTGTACTTTGGATAACAGTTATCATTGTCTAAGACAGCCTCAGTCAACCATGACCACATCTTGCCTTTCTTCAGCTGTTGATTTTTAAGTCTCTAAATTCCTTCCTCTGAGAGACAATAGCCTATCACTGATTCAGAGAAATTGAGTAAGCTAGCTCATTTAACTTCTCACCATGTCACTCTCCTTCAGACAAAAAATAAAAACCCTTTTGAGAACATGAAATAAGAAGAAATGTACTGGAGAAATGTAATAATACTATATGGGTATGATGTATGTATACATAAACTTTTAGCTAATATAAAAAAATACTTGTAATTTTTCCCTCAATAAATATGTGAGAAAACCAGAGTTTAGTCTGATGGCTTTTCTTTAATGTGACAGTAGTTCAATTTTGTATTAAAAAACTAGGACTTAGCAAGCCAACTTCCTTATTTCAAACAAAGCTACAGAATTACTAATGCCTTTAAAACTATACTCCACATAAGCACTCCAGACTTTACTGGCAGTTATACAAGTCTGAGCCACTATACATTTCACGCATCACTAAATGGGTGTATAGCCATAGGACAATTAAACAGGTTCATTACAACTTCTTTATTTTATTTTCCACTACGCTTTTGTGAAGCTAATAGATTATTGCAAAGTTCATCAAGATATTTTTCCTATACTTCATACTATATATTACACATAAAATAATACTACCACCTTGAATAGTGAAATAATGTAATTGACCTATAAAATCTTTGTATGACAAAGGAAACATTACTGTTTGTTCTAAATAACATATTAACAAATAGATTTCCTCTAATAAAAGCAGCTTTTAAATTATTGTAAACTACAGCCATAATTAAATACCAGGAATATAGTGATTTCATACAATACAAGAGATAACTGAAAAGGATTCCTTTAAAATCAACATTTCCTAGACTGTACTTAATAGCAAAAATATTACAGTATGATGCATGGGTGGAGATCTGGTTGCTAGTAGTAGTATTATGATATTGAATATCTTGCTGCTGTTATTTATTTTCTAGGCATGAAGAAGGCATAAATAATATTGTTAACAAAACTGTTGTCTTTTACATCTTCTATTTCCAGTTCTCACATCTAGTTACCTAGATTTCTTGCCTAATTATGGTAAAGGTATTGGGTGTGCAAAAATGTTAGAAACAAAAAATGCTATGACAACAGTATTTCAAGCATGACCTAAAAATGTTGTAAATAAATATTGCAATGAATGTTGTCTCTGAAAATGTGTTTTTCATAGGATCAAAGAATAGTTTGGGTTGGAAGGGACCTTTAAATGTCATCTTGTCCAAACCCCTGCCATGGGCAAGGACATCTTCAAATAAATCAGGGGGCTTAGAACCCTGGCCAACTTAACCTCGAATGTTTCCAGGGGTGAGACATTTACCTCTTTGGGCAACCAGTGCCAGTGTTTTACAACCCTTACTGCAAAAAGCTTCTCCCTTATAAGTAATCTAAATCAACCCTCTTTTTGCTTAAAACTATTATCCTTTGTCCTATAGTAACATGCCCTAAGAAGTTTGTTCCCTTCTCTCTTAAGAGCCCCCCTTTTAATATTGAAAGGCCACAATATGATCTCCTCAGTGTTTTCTTTTCTTGCAGCTGAACAACATCCACTCTCCCCTTTTCCTCACAGGAAGGAAGTTCCATCCCTCTAATCAGTTTTACAGTCCTATGCTGGACCTGCCCCCACAGGTCGTAACTGCCATGACTTCTCAATGTCATGGAGAATGGCTTGGCAAGTACATCAGCCAATTCCTTTAGGAATCTGGGATGCATCTCATCTGCTCCTACTGACTTCTGTATGTTCAGGTTTCTCAAGTCATCATGAGACCGCTCCTCTTACAGTGGAAGGGGCATTGATCCACCAGTCCCCATTCTACTGTCCATCCATTTGAGAAGTGTGGGAAGAGAGGTTGCCATTTAAGACTGAGGCAAAAAAGTTGTTGAGAACCTCAGCCTTCTTTTCATCCATTTTTACTAGTTTGTCAGTCTTGCTTATCAAGACTGGTACCCTTTCTTTGACCTTTCTTTTCTGGCTGAGACACCACTAAAGCCTTTCTTATTCTTTGTTTACCTTGCCAGGTTCAGCTCCAGCTGTACCTTGGCCTTCCTCACTTCATCCCTACACAACCAGACCAACATCCTGATACTCTTCCAGGGATACTTGTCCCTGCTTCCAGTGCCTGTGCATCTTCTTCTTGACCTGCAGCTTCACCAGAAGGTCCTAACTATCATACCAGTCTCTTGTTTTCCTTGCCCAATTTCTTGCAGCTGGGATCATGAGCTTTTACGTGCTACAGAAAATGTCCTTAAATATCTGTCAGGTTTGTTCTGTTACCTTGTCCCTGAAGACAGTTGCCCAGGGAGCCCCATTAACTAACTCCTTGAGCAGCTAGAAAGTTCCCAGGTCTTGACTTTTCTCTTCAGATCACTCATTTTCTTCAGGACTGCCAATTCTACCAGTGCATGACCACTGCAGCCAAGGTTGTCTCCAATCTTGATGTCACCAATTAGTTTACTGGTGTTGATGACCATCAGGTCCAGTAATACATTCCACCTGGCAGGGCTCTATATTGTCTATCTTAAGTTATCCTCCAGGACACCTTCTGGGTGCCTGTAGATAGCAGATTCTACTCCAGGAGTCTCATGGATTGCCTACAGCACTATGAAGATTTTTTGGTAGAAGCCTCAGACAGGATATTTTAACAATGTGAAGATCTCCTGAAACAGAGGCAAAGAAAAATCCATGCTTCTATCATGCTGAGAAAGATAACCTTTTGGAAATTAGTAAGTACATGAAAATTACTGTTTTAATTAATGTTTCAATGGCAGGGGGGTTGGAAATCGTGATCTGTAAGGTCCCTTCCAATCATAACATAATTACAATGATACTACCTTAACTAAAACTGTTAATATGAGTATAATTTTAAATATCTTGAACCCTGTGTACTTGTTAATTCAGAAGTCTTTAAAAGCAAATTTACTAGATATCAACTGCAATTTTTATCATGTAAGACAATTTTTTTTCTCATCTGCAACACTTGGCTAATGCATCTGAAGAAAAAAAAAAGGGAAACAAAATCTAGAACTGTTTTCCTCTTTTTATCTCTGTATTTAAGAGTTAGGTTCAATTGTGTTAGAGTAACATATTTTAAAGGAAATTAATTTCAAATTGTTTCTAGTTTCTGTGTGAAAATTATTATTTTTGCAAAGAAAATAATATATTAGAAAAAATATTCCAAAATAATGAATTTGAGGAAACAAAAATTAGTAAGGACCAGTCAACACAATGTAGTTCAAATCATTTCAGCTGAAAAAGGCAAGTCGTGTTTTGATAAAATGCAATTTGAGATGAGCATGTATTTGAAATATTTTCATTCATTTTTGGTTTAACATGAAGTATCATCTTAGAAAGGGTTGGCAAGGGTAACATTAGGGTTTGGACACTTGATGTTAAATCTACCACCTGGATACCAAAAATTAGTATCAAAGAAAATTCATTCAGTTCTGCCTTTGAAATGCTCAGAAATTAATGTCAATTTGATTTAGGGTATTAGTGCCTCCAACCATACCAAAAATGTATTTATCAGTGTCTAGTGACAACAGGCAGCTTTCTAAAAATATGTAATTTTCAATTGCACCTATAAAGTATCTCTTTGTTCTAAACATGAATTACAGAAAACAGCATGAAAATTTACAACCCTTCAGATCTTGTATTTGATCCTCATACTGATCTCTGCAAAGAATAAGTCCCTCTGTACCCCTTGCAAATCTTTTACCACATAAAAATATACTAAAACTCAGTTAAATTAATAGAAATGCATTCATGAACACTGTAGTCTCTCTGAAGAGCACTAACAATCAACTTTATGAACGTTTCAATAAAGAAAATACCTGATGATTTTCAAAGATAACTGACGTATCCTTGCTTTAAATCAGAGAGGTGGAATGAAAAGGATGGGAGATCTTATCTTTGAGAATACCTTTCTGTTTAAGAGTGCTTATTTATTCCATGTGGAAAGTCAGCATCTTTCAATGCTCTCCATTTAATCATCAATAATTTAAGGTACCAAACCCATCTTGTCAGTGTACTGCTACAAACTAAATCACTAGCACCTGTAATTACTAGCGATCACAATTCACTAATTTCTGAGTTTATTCTTGGTGTATTGTGATCCCTAATCATCGATTGGTTATGTTCTGAAAATACTCTGTAAGTATTCTTGACTTTACACTGTCCAAATATAACAGAATTGGTTTGGTTCCTGGGTCAGGGCAGTTTGCCTGATTATTTTGGTAAAATTATATGTAACCATGAGAGAGATATTAAAAAAAGTTAATACCCCCCAAAAAGCTAGTATCCCATTTCCTAAAGTGTGGATTGTGGACATTGAGATGACAGTTTTCAGAGAAGGTAAAATAGCAAGGGGAGATAGAAATATATCTCATACAAAAGGTGGATATGTTGCTGTGGCTTCAGGCATTCACAGCATGGAAAATGTACAAATTTACCATATGTTCTATTGATCTACTGAGGAATAGGTTATGACTGGCTTTAATATCTCTTCAACTACCACTCTCCTCACACTTCTACAGTTTGCCATTTTTAATGTAAGTAATTTTGTTGTAGAACATGTTCCACCATGTGCAACCACACAATATATGCAATTTCCAGTGGAAGTGTTCTGGCTCAGCAGAAATTGGAGTATGGAGAATAGCTAAGTTCTCTTATTTCCTTTCTCTCATTTTTGTTTGTAAGCTTCTCCAGGAAAGTTTTACTTTAGGTGGGTAATTTGCTGAGAGATGAGTAAATCACACTGCTGAGAAGGGCTTGCTTACTACTGTTGTTTTAAACAATAAAGAATGTAATGATTTTACTTTGGGAATTTAGTAGGACACTGTAATATAATTAGTCACTGTGTAAAAGATGATACAAAGTCCTCTTGTACCTGACTACATTTTCGACTTACGTCTCCAGAATAACCTATTTTTAAAATCTTGAGGACTAGATGAAGTAGAAAACCAGTTTCTAGCACTCTAGAGAAGCAACAAGTTCTGAAAACCAAATCAGGAGGGTATCAGTTGAGATTACTCTGGTATTTGATAGGGCTACAGACTGATAATAACATGCTGACCTTTAGCTTTATGAATTAAGAAATAATGTTATGAAATGCTGCCACCTGTCATTTGGATTAACATTTTTCCTCACAGCTCCTAGAGAAGGGTGAATCTGGAAATTTTCAGTCCTTTAAACTCTAGGAAAACACAACGACTTTGCAATTCAGTTTATAGTGAAATTATAGTGAAATAATTTGGGACTGAACTGTTTACAGCAAGAGAGGCCACAGGATGCCAGCCTGCAGATTTAAGGGCTGAGAAATAATTACAACTCTTCAAACTGAGGAAGACTAAAAGCAACAAGAATTGTTCTTGTGAGACCCCACTGACTTTGTACCATTCTGATGACTCCAACATAACGAGGACATGGAACTGTTGGAGCAAGTTTAGAGGAGGATCATGGAGTTGATTAAAGGACCGGAGCACTTCCCTTATGAAGACAGGCTGGGGAAGTTGGATCTGTCTTGCCTGGAGAAGGTGCATGGAAACCTCATGGCAACCTTACAGTATCTGAAAGGGGCCTACAGGGACCTTGAAGAGGGACTCTTTAGCAGGAAGTATAGCGATGGGACAAGGAGTAATGGCTACAAACTGAAAGAGGAGAAATTTAAACTAGATATTAAAAAAAAAATTCTTTACTGTGAGGGTGGATAGGCATGGAAACAGGTTGCCAAGGGAGGTTGTGGATACCCCAAGTGTGGCAGAGTTGCAGGCCAGGCTGGACAAGCCTTTGAATAACCTGATATAGTAGGCCAAACTACCTATGGCAGAGAGGCTGGGTGAGAAAAATCTTTAAGGTCCCTTCCAGGCAACAGGTTAAGACAAAACGGACTCTGGTGTCACAGGGAAGGTTTATACTGCCTATCAGTAAAATGCTGTTCACTGAAAGGGTGACCAGGCATTGTCACAGGCTGCTGGGGAAGGTAGAATTACCATCTCACCATCCCTGGACTGGTTAAAAATATGTATAGTTGTGATAGTTAGGAATATGATTTAGCAGTGAGTATGGCAATGTTGGGTTAACAGTTAGACTTCATTATCTTAGAGTTCTTTTCCAACCTCAATGAGTCTGTGATTCAAAAAGCAATTTCTCATCACACATCCCAGTAAAGACCAGTTCTTTTGCCAAGCTCATGAGCTCACCGACAGCCTACGTGTGGGCAGAGTATTCTTAAACTGAAAAGGGGAAGACATAGGCAGTGTTTGTCTGTATGGAGCCAGCAAACAATAACAAAATAAAACAAACAATACCACTATGTATCAAGAAGCTTTAGGAGACAAGTCTCACATGCATGAATTGAATGCTGACTGCATCTCCCAGTAATCACAATGAGACATCATGTGGAACTACTGGCATTATCACAGAATGGTTAAGATTGAAAGTAACCTCTGAAAGTCATCTGGTCTAATATCTCTATTCAAGCAGGCCACCTAGAGCCAGTTGCCCAGGCCCATGATTTTTGGTTATCTCCAAGGCCAGAGACTACAACCCCTCTGGGCATCCTGTGCTCAGTGCACAGTCAATCCTCACTGTGAAACCAATTTCTCAGTTTCAGGGGAAACTCCTGTTTGGGCCAATTGCCCCTCATCCTGTCAGAAAGCACCTCTTCAAGCAGTCTGGCTTTCCACTCACACTTCAAGTATTTACATACATTAACAAGATCCCACCTTTTCATCTCCAGCCTAAGCATTTCTAGCTCACCCAGCCTTCCTTCAGAGTGCTCAAGTCCATCACTTTTCTGGCCCTTCACTGGCCAGTCTTCAGGAAAATCCATACTTCTTTTGTTCTGGAAAGTGCAGAACTCATCACACAACTCCAATTATAGCCTAAACAGTGCTGAAAAAAGGGAATCCCCTCCCTTAACCTGCTGTCAATATTTTCCCTGGAAAAGGGGAAATGATGTTTCTCAAGACATCATTAGTCTTCTTTTAGACAATGTCAAATTAGTGATTCATGGCCACCAGGTCCCTGATGGCGCTTTCTGCCAAGGTTCTTTCCAGATCAGTGGGCCACAGCAGGACATTTCCCCTTGTAAATCATCATGAGGTTCCAGAAAGCACATACCTTCAGCTTGTTGAAGTCCTTCTGATTGTCAGGATGACCCTATCAGCTACTTCTTCCAGTTTTGCATCATCAGCCAACTTACTGAGGGTACAGTCTGCCCCATCGTGTACATCAATAGTGAAGTTGTTAAATAATATTGGACCTAGTATTGACCTCTGATATATATCACTAGTTACAGGCCTCCAACTAGACTTTCTTACCTATCAGAAACCTCCAGGCTCAGCCATTAGCAAGTTTTCACCTCACTTCGCTTTCTGATTATCCAGCACACACATGAACAGTTTGTCTATGAGGATCTTACAGGCGACAGTGTCAAAGGCCTTACTGAAGCCCAGGTATAGAATATCCTCTGCTCTCTCCCCTTGTCTACCAGGCCAGGCATTTCATTGTTTATCAGGCTGGTCCAGTGTGACTTCCTCTTCAATCCTGAGTACTCTTGGTCAACTCGTTATTTACCTGCCTAGAAATTTTTCTCATGTCTACTTGTTCCATCTCCTTCCCAGAAATCAAGGTAAAGCTGATTGGTATGTTACTCCCTGGGTCCTCCTTCTTGCTCTTCTTCAAGATAGCAGTGACATTTGCTTTCCTTCAGTCTTCAGGCACTTATCTCAGTGCCATGATTGCCATGACTGATTAAAGATTATCAAGTGTGGCCTCCCAATTCCGAGCAACTCCCTCAGCACTTGTACATGCATTACATGGTGGCCCATGATTTATGTATGTCCATTTTGCTTAAATATTACCTGACCTGCACCTGATCCACCAAGGGTGCATCTTTGCTCCAGGCTTTCCTCCAGTCTCTGAGTCTTTCTAGTAAAGACTGACACAAACAAGACATTCAGTACCTCAGACTTTTCCATGTCTTGTATATCCAGGTCCTCTTTATCACTGAGCAACAGGTCCACATTTTTCCATCTTTCTTTTTTTGCCTGTGCACTTGTAGAAGCTGTTCTTGCTGTCTTTGACGTATGTGGCCAGATACAATTTCATTTAGGCATTAGCTTTCCTAACTTTATCCCTGGTTGCTTGGAAAAGGTTCCTGCATTCCTCCTAGGTCTAAAAGCACCCAACCTTGCTTTAGTCCCTTGTGTTCTTCCTTTTTCATCTGAGTTTGTCTAGGAGCTCTTTGTTTATCCTACTATTTTCCTGGTATTTTTACCAAACTTCATTGGGATTGTAGTCTCTTGAACTGGAAGGAGCTGAACCTTGAATATCAACCAGCATTCTGAGGCCGCTCTTCCCTCCAGGGCTTTATCCCATAAGACTTTTCTGAAGTTTCTCAGGCATGAGCTTGCTTTTCACCTTCCTCACTGCCCCAGGAGTCCTGAATTCCACCATCTCATGGTCACTGCAGCAAAGGCTGTCTTTGATCTTCACATTCCAGATGAATATATTGTTAGTGATTTTGAGGAGAAACACACCACCTCTCCTTGTGCCACTCAAAAAAGATTATCCTGAATGTAGTCCTGGGTTATCTATGTCCTACTGCATTGTCCCTCCACTAGATACTGGGGTGTTTAAAGGCCCCCTTGAGTACCAAGGATTGCAGACATGAAGCTGTTCCTATATGTCTATAGAGAGTCTCATCTGCCTGTTCTAGGTCATGTGTCCTACAGCAGACAGACCCTATAAAGCCACCTCTTACCTGTCTTCTCCTCACAAATCCTAAACTGTAAATTATGATTTTTCTCCTCACCTATTCCCAGGCAGAGCCTTGTACCTTTCAGCTGCTCTCATATATAGTACATTTTCCCTTCCCTATATTCACATTTTGGCCTTTATAAAGAGTCTCTATCTTTCCATTGCAACACTCTATTCATTAAATTCAATCCATTTCAAGTCCATCACTGAAAGAGATGTCACAGACAGCCCAGAGCAGTTTCCAGGCATGACTAATTTGTCTTGAATGTCAATAACTGATAACACACCACTGAGACCAGAGCAGACTTCCATGAACACTACTGGGATCATGCATGAACAGCTGCAGTGCAGGAAAATGTACAGAAGATTTTATAAAATCAGTCTTCAGTTCTGAAAAAAAAAGAACCTAAACCCTAAACAAATGAATGACAATAACAAAACTCACAACACAAAAAAGTGAAAATACTGTAATTCAGTATGGGTCAAACTGCAATTAGTGGAAGCTAAGCCTAAAGATAAGAAAAGGAGAAAGACCCATGAAGACTAATTTACCTAGGACATAGGAAAATGTAAGTCTGTGATGACAGCTATCAATTTCAGCCCTATACCAGTGATATTGGAATTTGTTCTGGCAGAATTGCAGATTGGGACATCTGGAGAATGGCCAGCCCTGACAACATCCAGGCATTAACTGCCATCAAGGTGTGAAAACTGTGCCGTGTACAGAACTGATCATTATTTCATTGGGTAAAAATTCAGTTTGTATTTCTTGATCTCCATTAACATCCTAAACACATCTGCAGGTTGCCATGTTCTGACAGAAGTGATAGGATTCTATCTAGAAGGATTACCTAATTACAGGTATATATAAGAACACAAAGACATTACAATGTTGATCCAGATCTACATCTCACTAAGTCTTCTGATGAAACAGGTTTCATCACTTCAAGGCCTGTAATATCGACATGAACACATCCCAGTACACAACACTTGCATTTGCTATGTTGTCTGGTAGCCATATTTTCATCAGACTCCAAGTGTCAAAGTGACTGCTTTTTTTGGTCTTTGCCACTGCTGCTCCTAAACCACTTCACATGACATTATCAGCCAATAATGGGTACCTGGTGAAACCTTACCAGAAACCAAATCTCTAAGCTATTCAATTTTTTAAAGCTGGAAGTCAGATTTTTTAAAGAAGAAAACAGATAATGTAAGAGTATGTGGAAAGAATGTGTGTACTCCTTGATGTTTCCAGTCAGGGCCTTTCTCAGTGTGAAGAGAAGTAATGAGAAAAGGAGGTCATGAGCAAGAACATACAGACAGAAACCTGATGAAAAAACCATAAGGGAGGTAGTGATGAGAACAAACCTCTGCAGCCATGCTGCTTAGTAAGGATATGTGAAGTGTGACAATTTTTATTTTTCAGTATGACTTAGCACCTATTCAAATCTGGATCCTAAGAGCACAGAGAGACACAACATCCTGAGACATAAAGTCTGACCAATTAGCATTAACAAAGACAATAATGAGAAACCACCCTGGTCAGAGGCATTTACTGGTGGGCTACCAAGAAACTGCAGGCAAACTGGGACTTTGCTACTGATGAAGACTAAACCTTAGGACCAGGATGTTGAAGGGGGATCTGAGGGATGATCCAAGCAAATGGATGAGGGGTAGGACAAACAGGTAGGAACAAACCAAGGGTAGAATGAAATGTGTCCAAGTGGGTCAACTGTGACACAGGCTTCATTCATATACTTGTCTGGCTGAACCCTGGGATTGATCAGCACAGTCTGTCCTATCTTTTTATATCTTCACATGAAATTTTTTCTTGCTTCTCACTGAATATTTTCTTAACTGTCTCTCAGCATAAAGATACTCACTCTCTATTCTATAGGAATGTATGTAGTAAGTGACCAGAAGACCTGTGTGTGTGTGAGTGAAATTTGGTACCAACTACTAGAGGCAGACTAGATTCAGAGGCACCCAGGGGTTGTAGGCACACCTGGCCTGGTGTCTGCTACTGGAGCAACTGGGAACGTTTAATCTCCAGCCACTGGGGTGAGAATGTTTTATGTTGCCTGAATGCCAGCTATGAGAGGACTGGCATGAGTAGGCAGGCAGGTTGGAAGTGGATGACCTCCCAAGGTTCTTTCCAACCCTAATTAATCTGTGATTCTGATTCTTTGAGGTGAGTGAGGGATTCAGTGCTAGCAGATGCTGTGGCACTACAGGCAAGTGTGCCTGGTGCTGGCACATTGTATCTTCCCCAGACGTGTATATGTCCATTCACTGGCAAACTTGAAGTCAAATATCCAGTGGTCTAGAAGGCTACAGGGTTGGATCAGGGTATCAGGTTCATTGAGCTCTAAGAAACAAACCTTGGAACAAACACTCAAAACTACCTTTTCTGAAAAAGGTTACTACAGCGGTTGATGAAAATACCCATGCAGGTTAAGATCTGCAACTAGCTTTTGAAGTAAGCTCGTTGTTAAGTGCCTAATTTATACAGCATCCTGTTCTCTACAGCTAAGTAGATTTATTAAATAATTTTAAAACACACAGTAAAGGTTTTTATTTTAAGGAACTCCACCACTGATTGTTTTACCTTTCAAAAATGTACAACATGTGCATCTTTTGGGGAGGTTGGTTTTGCTTTTGAAATAGACAAGGACATGCACACATGCAAAACCTTGATATTTTTCAAGTAGTTACAGAATCTTAGAATTAGATTGTACTTTGTGTATGTGGCAGGGATATGGTGGCAGGGATGTGTGTAGGACTGCAAGGATGACTTTATGAGGAGACACCAGAAGCTACCCCCGTGTCAGAGCTGACTGACTCCAGGGCTAGTCTGTGGCTGACCAAAGGTGTGCTAATCTGTAGTGATGGCAGTTGGTGATAACATATTTAACATGGTGAAAACCATTGCAACAGCAGCTGTGAGAGACAGCTGTGAGCATATGTGAGAGAAACAGCTCTGCAGACACCAAGGTCAGTGCAGAAGGAGGGGGCATGTGGTGTAGATCCTGGGGAAGACTTTGTTGTGGCAGCTGTGCCCCTGCAGCCCAAGGAGATCCGTGGTAGAATAGAAATCCACCTGCAGCTCATGGAGGATTCTATGGCAGAGTAGGTGCGTATGACTCGAAGGACACATGCAGCTCATGGAGAACTAACTCAAGCTGGAGCATGATCTTGGCAGGATGTGCATCCTGTGGAGAGGAAACCATGTAGGAATAGGTTTTCTGGCAGGATCTGTGGTCCCATAAGGGACTCACATTAGAGCAGTCCAATGACCTTTGTTAGAACAGTTCTTGAAGAGCTGGAGCCTGCAAGAAGGACATATTGGAGAAGTTCATGAATACCTGTTTCCCATAGGTGGAATCCCACAATGGAGCAGGGAAGAGAAGAAGAGATGAAGTGTTATAAGCTGACTATAACCTGAATTCTGCATCCTCCTTCACCACTTGGGTGAAGTTAGAAAGAGAACTTGGAGAAGTTAGAAAGAATGAGTGGAACAAAGGCATTATTAGATTGCTCATACTCCTCATTATTCTACCCTGTTTCTTTTGCATTATTAGATTGGTCATACTTCTCATTGTCCTACCCTGTTTCTTTTGAAGAAAATTAATTACCCCAAGTCAAGTCTGTTTCATGACAGCAGTTGCTGAATTTCCTCTCTGTCTTATCTTGACCCATAAATTTTTTTATTGTATTTTCTTTCTCTGTCTTGTTGTGGAGGAGGAATGATAGATTTTGTGGGCACCCAACAAATACCCAGGATCAGCTACCCAGCTGCTATTGCTGAGACTGGAAGAGACCTCTCGAAATTCTTAGTCCAACATTCTGGTCATCGAGATTGCATTACTCTCTGGAGTACTGTACACGTACAGTACACAGTACAGTACTCCAAGAATGAAGAATCCTCAGCCCCTCTGGATTAGCTGTTCCAGTACTTCCCCATCAGGGGGGAAAAAAAAAAAAAAAAAAAAAAAAAAAAAAAAAAAAGTTTTCTTCTTCTTAGCTACATTATCCTGTATTTCAGTTTGTGTCCGTTACCTGTGAAAAGTGGGTCCTTCTTCATTTCCCCTTATCAAATATTTATACACATAGATAAGTGCCTGAGTCTTCTCTGCCCTGAGCACTTCCAGCTCTCTCATCCTTGCATCATGCTTCAAGCCCTTAAAAGCCACATAGATCTGTCTCATCAGGGCTGAATAGAGAGGAAGGATCACCTGCCTTAACCTGCTGTCAAATACTTTTCCTAATGGAGCTCAGGACACTATTTGCCTTCACTGGCATATTATTTGCTGATATGGTATGACATTGCCAGCTTATGGTCAGTTTGCTATTGACCAGGACCTCAGGTTCTTTCCTGCATGGTGTCCCTTTTTTTGCAGGAGAAAAGAAGACTACAATAGTTTCACAACCCTGTGTAGACTAAAAAGCAATAGAATTTGGTAATTTTGATGATACAAAAATTGTGCTCAGAGATTCACTAAACTGGAAATTAAAGAACGACATATTCATGTTGTCTTAGATAAAGCTCCCCATGCTCCATATTTTGTGTCCTTTTTTCTCCTTTATTAGATTTATATTTAGGTTGTGTTTGCCAAGTACCCAAAAATATCTGCCAGAAAGTTGCCTCAGCTTAGAAAGCAAAAGAAGTCCCTTATAATAATATTATTTCTACATTAGGTAGATTAAGAATTGAAGATAAAACTTCTATAATTGAACATGACTAAATCCATGATGTGTAGTCTCTTTCCCTTGCAGAACAAAGAACAAGCTATTCATCATTACCACACATAAGGAACATGAATTATTTTTTGGCAAGAAACATAAAGGAAAAAAAAAAAGGAAAAAATAGTGTCAGAAAAATAACTTTATTTGTGAATGAATGATTTAAACTTCACAGAGGTCAAACCATTTGTAACCTGCCAGAAGAAATTTAACAGCCCTTCTCTCTTTTTGTGACTTAATGTAAACTGACAGACACAGATGTGTCTGGAGTATGAGTCTTATGCCATTTACACCACAATATTCAGTAGCTGCTCTGCTTTAACCAGGGATTATATAGTGTGACACTCTGAACACAGCCAAGATGCTGCTCTTTCTCAGGAAAGCCAAGAGGAGCAAAAGTGATTTTCCTTCTGTTACTTCAGGGGAAAAGGAGACATCTGTCAAGGAACATCAATAGGCTTAGAGAGCTAGAGAAACTGAAGGAATTGCTGCTTTTGGCCAGACATCTGCCTTTTAAGAGAGCATCACTTACTGAGAATTCAATGTGGCTGAATGAGTTTAGAGAGAAGAGTTAATAAATGCTAAAACTGCCTACGTCAGGCTATAGTTCATATAATATTCTGCTACTTTCCCTTCAGCCAGCCAGAAATCTGAAGAAATAAAACATCTAAGGTATTTCACATTCCCTCTTGGGATATTCAGACAAGGGATTGCTACAGTAGAACAGAAGCAGAGACCAAATTTTAGAGTAAAGATTTTCCTCTCTTGCTTATTGCACTTGTTGAAAGTATGTGAGACATACAAGTACTCCATTAATATCTTTTGTATCACTTTCTCATTACAAATCCCGTTCCACAGGATTTTTCTTTCAGGATCTTAATGGCCATAAGAACACACTTTTAGCAGATAAGCTTTAATTTCTGGTTTAAATATTTTTAACTCAGGCTGCCTGATTCAAAAATGAAAATATCATTCCTGTTCTCTGTATTTGCTTTCAAGAAGCTTTATCTGCCTCTTCATCCATACACAAACGGAAGCTAAATAAAGTCTGAAGCTCAGTCTTGGTCTGCAAAGCACCTGAAGCACTTCAGCTGTGCCATGATTTCACACTTTATTTTAGAAATAACAACTTACTGATGTGAATAGACAATGAATTATTTATTGTCCTGTTAAAGGAGTATATGGTTGCACAGCTGTGACATATCTAGGTGCTACTGTTGCAGCAATGCCCAGTGTAAGGTCAATTTTTCTTTTTGTGAATATGACAAGAACAGACACAATAGTATGAAAAAGATATTAATGGGGCAGTTCTTTTGTAGTTTCTTGCAGCATGAAATGGCAAATCTGTTTATTATATACTGTTGGAAATCCTTACTTTGTCAATCAATAAGCATCATTTAAAGCAAAGTATGCTAAATTACAGACCTGAACCTGTAAACTGAACACAGATTAATTAGATCTAATAGAATTAAATGAAAAGATCAACTAAAGACTTTAAAAGTCTATCTGCTAAGTTGTTGTGGTTGTCCTGTCCAATTGTCAATGGACTGTTCTGTATCCCCCTATTTCCCCTGAGTCAATGGTGGGTCCTCAAAGCTATAGCTGCCCTTTGAGTTGTCTGCCTCACCTGACCCTGCCCATATTTCCAGAACATTCCCTGCCAATCCTTGTTATCCCAACCCCCTGCCTGAAACTCCTCCCTGGAAAATACCTAAAACTCGAAGCCCTATTGGTCCACATGACCTATTCCCCTCCCATTGTCTTCCTCATTGGTGAACGTAGCACAAAGGGTTGTGTTGCTCCCCTATTCCTTCCCTGTTGGCTAATGGACTACCCTCCCCTGAGACCTCTGCTCTTTATAAGCCTCTGCGTACCCAGGTTTGGTGTCTTTCTGTCTGTGACCTTTTTGGACAATAAACCATTTGGAAATCACACAGTAAACCTCCCTCTCATTCCTTGCCTCCAACCTGCCCTGTTTGGGATCTTAGTGCTGTAGAGCAAGAAGCTGTAAGACGTGTCCCTTGTGGATTGCTCAAGAGGTGTGTCCCACTCCTGGCACAGTGCTGGGGTGGTGGTGAGCCAGCTGTGCAGCTCTGGCATGGTGTCACTGACCCCTTTATACCCATAACCAAATAACACAGAGAAAAAATATTAAAAAACTTTAAAAGAATAATAGAGGGGCTGAATCCTGAACCTCATGACTACCTGTTGCATAATGGTGTAGGCCTGAAAGATTGTGTCAAAACAGAAAAAGAAAAATAATACAGAATCAGAGAGAGAAAAAAAATCAGTTATATATGAATTTTGTTTTTCTAGAGGATTACTATTTGGAAACAAGAAGAGCCATTACTACATTGAAAGCTTTCAAATCTCTCACACTATGTCTGATTTAAGTCTCACAGTTCTTTAAATTCTCTTTTGATTTTCTGACATGCAGCTGTAAGTGGGTGGACAGTTGTATTGTTTTCTCAAAGTATTCTTCATTCTATACACTTTTGTGTAAGAGCATAAAGTTTTGCCAAGTTACTGGTAGATGATCTGTGCACATCATTCTCTGATCTTTCTTTCTGACACTCTTCCAAGGATGCTCATAGATCTTTTTTCTTTACATTGCATATTTTAAAGTATATTTGGAATTTTGGTATCTTATACAAATCACATCACTCCAACTGGAATATTTAGTTTTTCTTTTCTGCTTTATAAGTTCTCCTAAAACTCTTTTACTGAGTGCTCTGTATAATGATTTCTTCACCCACCTTATTTTGCTTCATTCCTCTCTTACTTCTTATTAAGTACATCAAACCAAACTTTTAATCTTGAGACCAAAAGGCTATCCTTTATACTGCATATTTCATTTTCATTTGACCTAACTTGACGTTACTTTTTAAGACCCTTCACATGTTTCACCTGCTCATATCTCAGCACCTCTCTTCAAATGACTCCTTCACAGTACTGTAAGGCACTTCACCTGCTCATTCTAATTACTTTCCTTAAAACACTCTTCCATTCTGTTTCTTTTATCTCTTTTGACAAAATGCCTAAAGAAAATCAACCTGAATATCCACTTTGCTTACACAGCTGTAGCACTTTTAACACCACAATATCTGAGCATATTCTAACAACTACTGCTCATTAAACAGAAGATTCATCTGTGGGATGCTGATTAGAAAATGAAGGAATGAAAATGAATTGTAAGAAAACCTTAGAATTCAGGGCTTTTTTTCCCCACGTCTCAGATCAATTTTTAGACATGACAGTCCTAATCTAGTGTTCTTTTTGCAGTTTACCAGCACTAGAATAAGTTAATTTTAGTTATAAGTCCCTGACTCAGAATTCTGGATATTTTGCTTTTAAGAATACATAAGAGAAGAATTAGGTATCAGGTTGTAAAAACCTTATTTAAAACATCATTAATTGTTACTATATCCTAAATTATGTACACAAAGCGTAACCAAAGTATTTAATAGGGCTTCAAAAATAATATTTTAAGATGTGTCACAATTTTTTTCAGTCTTCTGTAAACAGGCATGAAAGAACAACATTTACTGCATTTTAAATGCTATACCTAATGCAAGGAGATGGGACACAATGTTTTCTGTCTCACAAAGAAGAGGTGATGTTGGAATATAACAGCATGTGCTATCAAAAGCCTTTTCATTAGAGAAAGTGCTTTTAAAAACTCCTGCTCTCCTCCAAGTCCCTTAGATCTCTTAGATTTAGGACTTCAGTGACTAGAATTCATCACCTAAACTTTGTAATTCTGTGATTGCTTTTCTGAGATTGTTCATTACTATGCTGTTGAAAATCATAATACTCTTGCAGAACAATTTGTTTTCTGGTTTGATTATTACTACAGACAGTAACTTCTGTGACTTCAGCTTTGAAACACATTTTCGGGGGAGTGTGGAGGGAGCTGTTGCAAACAAAACAGAAGCTCTGAACAAGTTTTATCAGGCAGACTCTCTTGTTGACTCAAGGGTTTCAGAAATGGTCACATGAATTCAAAACTTCCTCTAAAGTGGAGCCCAGGGGTTGCTGGATCCAATCCTAATCCCAGACATGGTCAGCTGTTTATGTCTAAAGGATTATACAACTGTAATGGAGAATTTATACAACTTTGTCCAGGATGATGGATTACACTCCAAGTATATTTATATTAATAAAATAATTAATTATTAAAATTTATGATAATGATAACAAATAGACTGAAATACTTTAATCAGCTGTATTTACTGCATACATATATGTAGCTATAACTAGTAGTATAGTGCACTCTTTATTGAAAAATATTGAAGCAATGATATTAAAGCTTGCAAAATGATTACGTAGTTGATGCTACTCACCTATACCAGTGACCATTGACACCTCTCTTTAACTCAGCCTCCAGAAGTAACGTTTAGAGACATTCCTTCAAGGGAAGAAGCTCCACACACACTCCAAGAAGGGGTGTGTTGGGAGTCCCTGCCATTAAAAAGTGGCCCTGGGTTTTTTCGGAATAACATGATTGACTGTCAATCATATGTTTCTAGGCTGCTGGCTCAGCAGCTTGGGATAAGTTATCAGTACTATCACTTGTTGGTTACCTTATCAGATCTACCACACCTCAAAGTTGTTTATTTCCAAAATATTGCTCTTCTAATAATGTTTAACTTTGGGATTGATGAGTATCTTAGGTTACAATGTAAGATGTAACCAAAAGTATGTATTTTATTACCATCTTCATAAGCTGTTAATGCCAGGTGTGGCAGTGTTCCTTATCTCCTCCATGACTCATCCCTAGTAACTCCCTCCCCGGGCTATCTCTGCTAGTGGGCCATCAAGTCTCACTGCATGAACCAAAAATTACATCATTCCATTATGAGAGGCTCTGCCCAGGGGGAGGAACCTGGATATACTCTGAGGATAGGAACACCACAAACAGCCCTAACTACTGGATTCTCAGATGACAAGAGCTACATAACCACCACTGGACCTTCAGGAAGACCAGACCCTTCTACAGGATCACTGCTTCAACAGAATCACACCCACCATTTAATCAAACTCCTCCCACCACCCTGACTGACAGGGTGTCAATTTGTATCTGTCAGTTTAAGCCAGTGTTTTTTGCCTTTGTTTTATTTTTCCTATTAAATTGCAGTTCTGACTTGGAATTTCCCGCTGGTTTGTTTTCCACCTAGTACAATGAGTCAGTCTGGTTTCCGCATTCCTCAAGACTAAAAGCAGTGTGACTCCTTCTCCACTCATCATTGCTAACTTTTGTAAATAGGAAAAAGCTCAAGTTGGTTTACTGCAACTCCAGGCAAAGCCCTGCTACAGGGCAAGTGTTGTCCCACAGAAAAAGCAGTGTGCTCTCAAACATAAAGCCTGGCATGGAGGGTGTGTAGCTGGGAAAGAAGAGAGGAAGCAGCAATCACTGGACTCTAATGATTCAAATTTAAAGATGCTATGGCAGCTTACTGTTATCCTACTAATGATTGGTTTTAATGGCCTTGAGAGAGATACTAATTTTCATACTTGCCTTGCCTTTCTACTGAAACTATCAAAAAAAGGAGCTGACAATATGAGACAGAAAGAAAGTATAACAAGGTAGAAGATATAAAAACTGCTCAGCAAGTACAAAAAAAAAAACCAACCCAATAAAAAAGGACTACAATAAATGAGGCATCAAAAGTTGATTCCAAACGCACACCTAAAAATATGCCAGTGCTTCAGCTGTCAGATTTCTGTTTTGCCAGATGCTCTGTTTTTTGTTAAGCATAAGAATGGAATAAGGAAGAGATGAGGAGGCTTTCTATTACAATAAACTTGCAAACTTGGGAAGGTTTCCCCAGAAAAGACAGTTTCTTGACTAGCTGCATGGACAAGACACAAGGCCATCATATCCTCAAAATTTAGGGATAAATATTCAGGTAACTTGAAGATTTTATCATCATGCATATCAGTACCTACTCAGCTTTATTCAGATCTAGAAGAGGAACTGAATTTTAGAAATTAACATTGTATGGAGAACTAAAAAAGTCTGTACAAAAGATAAAACCTGGACTATGTGAACTAAGTAACTTATATTTTAAGCTCATAAATTGTACCTAAATATTAAATAATCATCAATGTTGGTATCAGAAGGCAAGGGTGCTGTCATAGAAAGAGTACTGACACATGATTTTGCAGTTATACCAGTCTCTTTACAATCATCTTCATGTACTGCAAAAACAGATTATTTCTCCTTTATTTTTCAGAAGTTCTTTTAATTAAACATGCTTGGTCTTTGTAGGAATTTTTTTTTCAAAAAATTCAAAATCAACATAGTCTCAAAAATGGTCATCTTTTGAATTTTGTTCAAAGTTTGTCTGAAAGGTGGCCAGCTAAAGACTGATTTAAAGTCTATTTTACAGTCATAGCTTAGAGCTGCAATTTGTTTCACTTACTTTTTCTTTCAAGAAAAATTTATCAAAATTTATAATGTCTTAGTTCCTCATATGCAAAGTATTTATAGTTTAAGTGAAAAGGGATGAATTAATACAGGTGATTTATTCTAAGATTTTAGATTTAGATCTAAATATTAAATCCTCTCAGTAACAATGCTGTTTTATTGGCTGATATGATAGTTGATTTCTTTTCTGACACAAAAAGTAACAAGAAAAGGATGAAATTAGTGCAAGTTCTCTTCTTCCCAATTAAGAATCCTAATAATTTGCTTAACTTATGCCAAAAATAGCAAGAGGTTAATAATGGGGTGAATTCTTAATTGCAATTCTTTCTTGCCTCTTGACATAGACAATATTCACTGTTAAACTTTAATTTGCTACATCAAATTAAATTCTTTGTCTTGAATCCAGAACTGTCTTTATGTTTGCTTAATGCTGCTTTTTCTATCCAGAGATATTTGGCTTACATTAAGAAGAAACTATTATATAATTCACCCTGTGCTCCTTTAGTAACTATTTAGGTGCCTGTCAACACGAACACTCTGTACTCAGCTGGCATGTAGGTAAAATAAACCATGAGTCAGAGTCTCTTCTTGCTAACCACGATGCAAATTGGGTATGTATTTGTTGAAATCAATGAAATTACATTTCTGTAAAAACAAGCCATCTATAGAAGGAGAATTAGTCTGACAATATTCTAGTATTATCAAAGTAATTCTTACACACAGAATTATGTTTTAGAAGTAGAGCTCTTCCATGGTTTCAGACTTTTTTCTTCAAAGGAATGTCTTAAACATACCTGTTCAAGACAAAGTCTATGTCTTAGTCATTATATGTCTGCACGGAGCATGGTATGACAGAACTGTGTTCTCACCTGAAATTTTCAATGGTACATTAATAGGCTTGCCAACAATAGCCTCAATGCAATCTATCAAGAATAGAAGAAAAAAATACTTTACAACCTTTCAGGAGAACTTTGCCATTACAGAAGTCTCAAAACATCCTGTATCTGAAAATGTTTTCTGCTATTCAGAAACTTTGCAAAAAATTGAACCATTATTTTTGTGGATCTAATTTCAGAGAACAAAAATATCTGCATCTATTTTTATATGTGTTTTCACAGTTCCATTAGCGGATATTAAGAAATTGGAACTGTTTCATCTTTTAACTAAAAAATTGTTAATGTCAATGTTATTTTACAGGTTGAATTATGGAAAAAAAAAGAGTTTAGAAGCAGTACATTACACTGCCTTGCATTGAAGCAATTTGACTTCATTAATTTTCTCAGCATTAATAATGAAAATAAATGCCTATAGGGTCCTAGTAACCTAAACAAGGGTGGCATATAAAGGATTTTGTCCATCTACAGCTATGCACCAGATCTAATGCCATTAGCTAAAAAGAGATCAATTCGATTTTTATGCTTAATATTAATTTGGTGGCAATTCATTGATACTCAGGAGTACATCTACCTTAGCATTTTCTTAGCATTTATAAAAAAGTTGTGGAGATGCTTGTTTGCTGAAGGTTTATCGTGTGGTTACTGTGACACATTTATTATATTAAAAAGAAGGTGGCCAGGAAGCACAAGTTTGACTTGCCCTGGATGAACACAAAAAACTATCTGGCATTTTGGGATGGAGAGAAATCCCTTTGCTCTTACTGATCATGAACAGAAACAACAGCTCTAGAAAAGACAGCATTCAGATGGCTCATAGAAGTGTAGGGCATTTCTGAAGCTGGCATGAGGTATGAGATTAAAAAAAAAAGTTTCCTAGGAACACAGAGTAGACAGGCTAGCTGTCAACCAGGAAACTACCAAAAGATGCCAAACTGCACTGCACAAGCAGAGGGGAGGACAAGCCTGGCAAGACAGAGCAGACAGGTAACATGGAACTTCTTTTTAAGCCCCCTATTCAGACTTTTTCGAGGCAGCACATAAGGATTAGCTATATTTCCAAGTCATTGTATTTTTATTAAGTATGAAATCATTCAAATAAAGCAGATTCAGCAACAGAAGCTTTTTCTCTGATGTATTTTCTTCAAAAAGGAAGAAAACCAAAGAGGAAGGTCAGCTCCAACTTGAGGATCACAAGGGTCTCATCACAGTATATATCAGCAAGAAGATTATAAATAAATAAATCTTATGCAGTATAAAATTTAACAACTGGTTAAAGAACAGGAGAGATATCTTCATATCTCTGCATCACTACAGACCTCTTTCCTATCTAAGAACAAATCTCAGAGATTTTTGTGCTTTAGGTCTAGATAACATGAAGTAGTGGTTTCCCCCTTGCATAAGTTCCCTTTTGTAAGAGTTCATGGATATTCCAGCAGTGGTGACCATGTTTAAGCCATAAAATGAGCAGGGAAAGTGATGTAGTTGAAATTGAAGAGATTGGGTGGGGTTTTAGAAGACAAACAAAGAAATGTACTGACTAAGAGGCCACAGTACTTCAAAAGTTATCTTGTCTGTTTAGTGATGATTAAGTTTTGGGCAAATAATTTCAGGGTCAAAACTTATAAAGTGCAATTTTGCATAGGAAACAGGTTGATTTTACAAATGACTGGGAGAAGCTATTTTAATCAGAAATGGTGTGAACAACATATATATGACTATTCTCCCAGACTATTCTATGCTATCACATCCCACTTGTTAGTACAGACTATGCCAAAATAAGATGTGTTATAATAGAGAGAAAAATAATAAGTCCACATTAAGTTTTCTTTAAGAAATAAAGTTCCTGACTGTCCCCTGGGAACTTTTTTGTTCCAGTCACTTAGCTGACAATATCTCCCTCAGTGTCCATTGTCCAAATCTTAGTATTATTCATAATTTGTACTACTGCAGAGCCAAAATTTCCAGTCATAGACAAGTACCTCATGAAACTAAGCATTACGCATGCATTACCAAAAAGATTCCCTAAATAACTTCCATTCTAAACATCAAACCAGAAACAAGGGATCTGCCTATTTAGTTTGCAGAAAATTTTAGTTCACTCTCAAAAGATTCTGCTTAGAAGCTGTAGGTATGTCATGGGCAGTAGGAGAAAATTAAAAAGAAAAAGAAGACAGAATGAGTATCCTCTGGGAATTGTTTACATTCTTTCAGGACTGCCATTTTGGGAGTAATTTATAAAGATAATTTTAATGTGCATAATTACCATAGAAGGTGAATATTGCAGGTGTTGGAGAACCTTTTATGTACTTGCAATTTAATTTTTATTATGGATATGAAAAATGTTATTAAAGAAACCTGTCAGGTATGATAACATTCAAACTAGTTTAGAAAAGACACAGAGAGTCATTCACATCAACATTGAACAATGAACCTGTATTTCATAAGCACTGAACTATGGGGAGCTCAGCCCCACAGAGAGATGTGTAACAGAGAGACTGATGGAGTCTGCAGCCAGCAGGTCTAACTGGTTCTTCAAGAAAATACTAATGAGCCTCTGCTAAGGCTGCAGAAACACCAGGAGTAAGGAAGCAAATACACATGTGGTCTTTTCCTTCAGGTATTTATGTCTCTGTCTGATATTTATATATGTGAATGTATCAGTCATTACGTGTCATCATTTTACATAATCTCTGAAAGGAAAATCATATAGATAGGCAGTCCTTCTGAGCAATGACATTAAACTCATAGATTTTGAGTGGACTAAGCAAATCATTCAACCTCCCTCTCAGACTTTCAGTGGAGGGAAATGGGATGAGTGAAAGGGGATTTTAAGGGCACAGCCTATCTTATGGTCTGTTAAATAAAATGTATCTCAAAGAAATCCTGGTAAGTGACTGCATAGCAATTCTTTTACAAAACTGTCGTTCATTAGGAGTAAAATTTCATTTACTAACAAAGACTCCCTGATGTCCGAGGTTAGGAGCCTTGTAAAGCTGAAAAAGATATCATAGGGTGTCTGAAATAGAAAAGTTATAATCATGAGCATTCTACTTAAGAAATCCAAAGTATTAAATTCTGCCTTCTATATAAACCAAGTATTAATCACCTGTATCAATTACTGTTCAGCACCACTATTTTAAACTCGTAACTTTAGTGTATTAATTTGTCTACCAGTCCTTCAAGTACACAGTACTATCCCTCACCCAGAAAAAAAAAAATTCTATCACTTGATATAAACTGATGACAGAGTCACTTGGAGATTTTGATACAGTTCCATACTGCGACAGTAATATCATCTGCTGCTTAGATTTCTCTTCCATGGATCTTTGGCATTAAACACAATCTAGTCTGTCTCTCTGTAAAGCTCAGAGAATAACTGAATATAAACTTAAAAAGTGAAATCCAAACTTGATGTTCCCAGATGGGTGTTTCAAACATACGGATTTGGATGAAACACTGTGTATCCTGGCTATTGCCAAACCTTTCAATAATTAAATTTTCCATTTGAAAAGCAGGGACAATATTAACAATCTTTCTTTGCAAAGAACAGTTGAAATTAAAATTGAGAAGATACTAAATAACAATTGCAAAGTACCTGAACAATACAAAAACAATACATAGGGAGGACAATATTGATAACTTCCAGCCAGAAAAAGGTCTTCCATCATTATTTTTCCTTCATATTGTAATAACAATAAAATCACTGAAAATAGTGTTCGTAGGTGCAACATATTTTAAATAGATCCTACAAATTCTAAATCAAAAAGGTTTTGATTCAGGAAAAGTGAGCACTGCTCCAGAATATTTAATCTTGGAATTACTCCCATACATCTGTGAAAGAAAACAGCTCCATGTAATTCATGTAGCATATCAGCATGACATAGTAAGAATGAATCTTATACACATCAAAAAAAGGTTGTCCAATAAATGGCTCACAGTCTAAAAATCTAGAATTATTCACAGAGATTTTTTTTTCCATTAAAATTTGCTCATAGGCTAGGTGAACTCACTGAAAGAGAGTTAAGTCAATTATTCACTTTACTTTCTCAGATGGGCATTGTTGTTTGGGTAATGAGTGTAATGCTATTAGTCAGATATAAGTAAGAAACTATTTTTCTGAAATTTCCCCAGTGGAAAAGTAAATGACAGGTTATTTCATTTGAAGGAGACAGCTCAGAACTATGTTATTTTCTGAAAAAGGTTATTTTACAGTAGAATGAAATATCAGTAAAATTATTTGGAAATATAGAATCCTTGAAGCTACATTTTTCAAGCAAACCTTCTGCACTAAACTGAGGCATGTTGCCTAAATCTACCTGTAGATAGTACAAAACATCTGATATTCAAATACTTACAGGTGGCAGATTTTCACATTCTAATTTCCAGAGGATAGAGAAATAAAATTGCATCATACTGTCTAAAGAAACATACCTTATTTATAAAGATATGTGCTATTTGTCCAAGAAGTAATTTATTGTGTTTGATCTGAATTTTCTAATAGGCATCTGCCTGTTTTGTTTATTTGATTTTTACTATATTCTCTAACATGTAAACAGAGCATCTGCATTACTATTCTGTTTATGAGCAGGTTTTGAAGTGAATTATCTCCATTGCATCTCTTTGGAATACAACATGTTGGGAGATTGTAGCTGGCAAACTGGATTCAATTGGTATTAAGGGAAATCAGAAGATAATCTGCATCTGCTTATGAAAATTCAGTATGAAAGGAATCTAGAATCAGTCAGAAGTAAATTCATGAAGACAAAATATAGGTGTCAAATTCTCAGCATTAGTCTGCTTTGCTCTACAGGTTTAACTTAATTTGCATTGTGTTCCTTGGTAATATAGACCTACCAGAGACTGCCTCCTTTAGAAGAGTCTTAACCTAGAAATAATTTAGAATGAGAAGCAACAGCTACTTTTTTATCTGCATGTCAGTTTCTTTATCTGGAGAATTCATCTAATTTGGCATAGAGACATCATTCAAAGCTGTCACTCAGTAAAGCAGGATTGTTGTTGGCACTCAAAGAAAAAGAATTAGAGAACTGATCGATGTTACTTTCCAGACAAACAAATTACAATTTTTTTATTGGGAGAATTCTTGGATGAATATATGGGTTGTGTAGTAGTCCTTTGAAGGTAACATGATTGCATGGGAGCCAAAATTATATGTATTTGCTTTCGTTTTCATAAATGACCAAAATTAATTTTGTTTTCTTGAACAAAAATGAGGAGTCAGTATTTCTGAATTTGCTGTACTGTTTACACCCTACAGAAAGGCTGGACTCACAAGGACTGATCAAATAATATGGATGTGGCAAATTTCAAAGACTACAATGACGGCAGTATTTAATCTTGCAGCCTTTAGCTGCCCCTGTACTCAGACTCCAACCCAATGGCAGGAGAAAATTCCAATTCAAATCCAACTGAACCGTGTGATCCATAGCGTGGTTCAGTAGATCATGCCTTCCTAGTGATATTATTGATTTTCTGTTTACTCAGATAATTTAATGAAAAGCCTCTTTTTGTGAGAGATTGACATGGTTTCAGTCCTAATAGTTCTGGGATAGAACTAAACAAATTTCTTAAGAAATTAATTTGTTTTTTTCTATAGAATTGACATAATGGAGTATACTTGAAATAACACAAATGATAAGTAGGAATTATAAATTAAGGATCTGGTTAATTTCAAAACTCTCATGACATATGCATTATTAAATTTTAGTGTTCTCTCTCCTTTTAGCTCTTGTAGAACACAGATGTGAGAAAGCATGAGAATTTTCAATTTTTCTTAAGGCAGTACAGGCAAACTCTGTAATATGTCTGGAAGTAATGGCTGAATAATTCTATTCCTGTATCAGTTTTACCTTTCAGTGTGCTATTCCAGGCAACATGGTTTCCATGCTGTGGTTACTCAATACTCCTGCACCAAATACACAAAAATGCATTGACAGGGCAAAGATTTTGCCCAAAGAGTGTTTGGATAGGTTCCATCACCCTGTATTCCAACACATAGCTTCAAAATAAGTGGAGAAGGGGTAGGTTTCAAGTAAGTAACTATGTAATTTAAGTGAAAGGCTACAGTACTTCTAGCATTTCAGCACCTCTGACTAACACTTTCTTTTTCTTCTTTCTTTTTTCTTTTTCTTTCTTTCTTTCTTTCTTTCTTTCTTTCTTTCTTTCCTTTCTTTCTTTCTGTCTCCCTTCCCTTCCCTTCCCTTCCCTTCCCTTCCCTTCCCTTCCCTTCCCTTCCCTTCC
>JBBMKD010000115.1:44078493-44090826 GCA_037834095.1 Argya squamiceps | reverse complement strand
CCTACCCTACCCTACCCTACCCTACCATACCCTACCCTACCCTACCCTACCCTACCCTACCCTACCCTACCCTACCCTACCCTACCTTCCCTTTCCTTCCTTGCTTCCTTCCTTGCTTCCTTCCTTTCTTTTCATGTGTTATTTTTTAATTATGAAATATTTTTGTGTTTTAATAGACCACTTAAGCATACTTCATAAAAGGGTTATTGTGAGCAGATATGCTGTGAGTGAATGGTACTGTGCCTGACCTAAAGTACTGTATGATAGGCCCTTATTTCTAATGCATGAGAAAATTTAGTTTCCATGGCTATAATTACCATAATTTTACAGCCATTAATTTTTTCTGTAGTGTTCATTTCCATAATCTAGAATTTGAAACAAAAACATGATCTTCACTTTGTTGCTGGCAAGAACAGAATTAGTATGAAAATCCTAAATGTCATTTTTTTCTCCCTTTTTCGCTGAATCTCTCCAGACACTTTCCTTCTTATTAAATTCGAACATCTGTGAAATGGTCAGATGGCAAGAAGATAAAAGCAAATATGAAGCAATCTTCATCCATGCTGAACAAATAGTACATTATAAACAGGTTTTTCAGTTGAAGTTACAGAGCAAATTAAGAAACACCTAAGGCTATAATTTACCAAAAACATGTTTCTTAAATTTCTAACAGTTTCATTCAGCTGACTAATTAAATCGGCTTGTAGGCATTTCAGTAACCTAGTCTTATAGCTGCACTATCATTTGGAAAGAAACTGTAGGTGACTTTTCTGTGGAAACATGTTAGCTGTTTTCTGTCTCCCCCACTGAGTATCAACTAGTCATACTTTATTGTATCAAATGAGAATGTGAAGCTTTAGTTAAAGTAATTTTAAAAATGCACATGCTAACAGTCATATGAGATAAAACATTAAAATGCAAGTTGCCAAGGAAAATAACTATTCAGGATTTCACATTTTCCTTTAGAGGTGTATTTTCTAGGTCTAGTAAAACAAGGTAGCATAATAAAAGTCAATATTCTTACTGAAATCAATCCAGCATCACCTAAATGCCATAGCTAACATTCAATACAATAAAATTACATTATCATAGGTTTTGGGGTTTTTTTAATTGGAATTTTTAAATATTTTAAAGGCTGCATCATGTCTATATGATAAATGGATGCCAATAGTTCTCTAAACAAAAGGCTCTCATCTAAGAAAGTTTGTTTGGATGAAAATTAAAAAAGAATCATTTCCTGTGTGTATTACCTCACACAAAGAAACACAAGAAGTGAAATAATTTTTAGAACAGTGAAATTTATTCTTCCTTCCCACTTTTGAGGGTAAATAAAATTGAGCACCTTCATCATTCCACTAAAATCATGACAGCTACTTCCAAACAATCTTGCAAGCATGCAATCTACTGCTGAATCAGAAAAACTGCACCATGAAACATCCTACAATTTTATAGAAGCATAATACAGATAAAATCCTTGATAATGGTCAAAACAATGATATATTCTCTTTATTTCTTTGAAAACAGCTTAGTATCTTGCCATATAAAAGAGAAAGCACCTGACAAGTTTTAATAATGGTTTCCTTTCGCTGTAAATGTGTTTTTGCTTTCAGAAAAAAAAGACAATGAAAGATAAAATGTTAAGAGCTGCAATTATGTGATTATTTTACAAAACAGCAGTTTTTTATAGGGAATCACTGAAACATTTGAGAATTGTTGTGTATCCAAGACAGATCACAACAAACCAGAATAAGAGCAAATTATATTTGTGTATGAGTAATAAAGAGATAGCTTTGAGGTTTTTCTTCATTAAAAAAATACATAAAATAAGATAACAAAAGTTGCTATCCTGGATAAGATAATATTGTGGGCTTTGCAGGAAAATACAGCAAATATTTGATATGATACAAATGTTATCAAATGATACACATTTGTGTATCAATTGAGTTAACTGATTCAAGCAATATTTCTTTGTAGGATAACAATTTAAAATCTATTAACTAGAATTAAGGAAGGCAAAAGGAACAACTTCCATTTAGCTATGTCCATGATTTTGTCAAAATCATTAGGATTCCATGATTAGCGATAAAAACAGTGCGATTTCTCTTCTCCAATCCAAAATTTTCCTACACTATCATGCCACTGTTTCAGTAGCCACATCATTTTCAATATTTTGTAATATAATATTATAATACTATTTATTCTCCAGCTGCAGCTGCTCAGTTTCAAGCCTGCAAGACTGCACATGACATATTTTATTCCTCTTGAGCTGCAGTTCAACATGAGAGGAAAAAAACTGCTGTGATTGCTATTACTGCTGCCACCACAGAAGATCACAAGAGATATAAGGTTAGTTCAGCTTAAGGGAATTGCACAGAAAGCAGCTCCAAGTCATCTTTGCTTCTCTCAGCTCCAAACTTTGAGAGCAGACAGTGTAGGTTAGAGTGACTTTGGGTTGTTTGAAATCTCACCTGAGGACAGGGAGAGAACAGAGTATGGCTGCTCTGGGAGCTGCTGCCTGAGTTGGTGCCTTCTCCCTACTCTGCTGTACTTGTCTAAATTACCTCCATATTCAAATATGAACTTGGTTAGGGTCATTAGTCTTTTCATGCCATATACTCAATATGAATTAAGTTGACTCACTCTCCTAAAATGGTTTATTTAGTGAGGATGAGGATTTCATTTCCTAGAAGAAATTAATCTCTAGCATAGCAACCTTTGAGTATTGTATCAGATACGATTTTTCCAAGTATTGGCTTACAGAAGAGGCTTCTATAGGCTTATGGTATTCACTGAATTAGATTTGTCTAGAAAAGTTCTTTTGGAACTTCTAATTAAAAGACCGGAAGAACTGAATGAGACTAGACTAGACTAGACTAGACTAGACTAGAAGACTTAAGTTCATCTGGAAGGGACCTTCAATGATCATCTAATTCAATAGCTTGACTACTTCAGGTTGAGCAAAAGTTGGAGTATTAAAGGCACTGTCTAACTGCCTGTTAAACAGCGATAACACAGGGCCTCAACCACCTCTCTCAGAAGCCTGCTCTAGTGTTCACAATTCTCTTGGCAAAGGAATGTTTCCTAACTGTGGGATCTAAACCGCCCCTGATGCCTCTGTGAATCCTCCCCAGGCATCCTCTTTATTACTCATACACAAATATAATTTGCTCAGAATGTCAGAGAGGAGTGATCAGCATCTCCCTTTTCACTTCCCCTCCTCAGTGAGCTGCAGAGAGCAAAGAGTTCACCTCCTCAGTCTCCACAAACTCAGCTGAATCTGCCATGGGAAGGTAAGTCCTCTGAGATTGCCCAATGATTCAATTTGCATGCAAGTTCATAATCACTCAGTCATGTAGACTTCTGTTTCATTTAAGAAATTCTCTGCTTCTTATCTAAAAGGGGGTTTTGATGGTTAGTTGAGGGGGTTTTGAGGGTGCTTAGGTTTTCTGGGGCTTGATTTGACTAGGAAGCAGCAATTCATTATGTCATTTGCACCAGTTCTGTGATGACTGAGCTAATAAAGATTTATACTTCCTCAAAATCCTAGCACGTTAGGGAACACCTAAGGTTCAAAGTCTAGTGCCCTCAGGATTTTGAGACATGTTTGGAGCCACTAAGTTTGACAGGATTTCCACCTCACTCCAAGAGACATCTAGAGAGTGATGGGATATGTTAATGTTGAAGTGAGGGAAAATGTCCATTGCTGCATTAGCTACAAAGCTCTGAAGTTTTACCATCAAAGGTTTACTCCTCCCATTGCTGGGAGCTATTTCCACAGCTACCTACTGCCAGAGCTGTTTCCAAGCACACCTTGAAGCATGCAGAGGAAAGCATGATGAAGACTTTAAATCATCCTAAACATCCAATTACGTAAACATCTGTCATGGAGTTCATGACCACTAAGTGCACAAGGGTACTAAAATAGCAGGGCAGTTACTTCAAAAATGTTAGAAACTTTCCAAGTCCCAACCAGATCACCCTAGTGAAAATACAATAAGCATGTAAAAACTTTGAGAAAATTTAATCCATATTTGGTTCTATACAATATTCTTATTTCTACTGTTTATTCAAACTATAGATATACAGACTGTAATGATACTGAGAGATTACGTACGTCAAAAATATCCAACAAATGGGAGTTAAAATACAGTGAGTGCTATCACATAAAACAATAGTATTCATTATGAAAGCCCAAGTAACTGAACAGAGAAGAAATGCCCTGAGTAAAAACTCACCACACTACTCTTACTTTCTTACTCTTTCTCAAAGTTATTTATTATAGACATAATTCTAGGGCGCAGATCTTTGATCTGATCCAGCAGGGTACTTCTTGCACATTGTATTAAATCTATGTGCTCTAAAGACAGATGCATCAGAAGTGAGAATATCTGTATTTGAATGTACAGCATCTTTATGATACCTGATTACGAATTACATTTTATTTAGCTCTGATCATCTGATAATCTCTTTGCTGTCCGATTTCTTAAATTTCACAAAATATTTTCCCAGAGGTTCTTTACTGATTTTATTACTATAACTTCTTGTTTTATAATCATTAATGCTAAAATTTGCCTTAATTGCATCTAGAAATATCTTAAATAAACCATAGATCTGAAATAGATAATAAATTCTTAAAAAGCAAAAAAAAATTAAACAAAACATGAGAAAAAGAAAAAAATAAACTTGAAAAAAAAATATAGCACCATGATTTTTTTATCAAATCATGACAGGTACAACCTTCTAAACTACCCATGTTACTGTTCATGGGTTTTTAAAATTATTTTGTTTCTTTCCTATGTCATGAATCAAATATTTCAAGTGAAAAAATGAGAAGTCTTACTTGTATTTTTGTCTTGAAACTTATTTGAGCAACTAATTGATTAAAACAATTTTTAAAATTCGTGACAGTCTGATATGTTGCTTAAAACATAGTCTGCCCTTTATAAGTAATTTTTTTGGGGTAATGTTTCTAAAATATATTATAAAAGAGAGAAAGATCAACACTTTAAGGGCAGGATTTCCACAAAAGGTGTCTGAAAATTTTCAGAAAGAATTGAAGAATTACATGTGGTAAGGTATTAATGCCCTGATCTAGTTCAGTCATTCTGGGGGGGAGGTTGCAAAAAAGAAGCAACTCACTTTCCTGTCACTGCAACTAGATACAAAGAAAAGAAAGATAAAATATAAAGGCATGTAGTAAATAAATCCAATTACTTCAACAGTTCCCATCACTATCATTTCTTAAAATATGACTGTTATTACTGTTTTTCAGTATAGAATTTCTTCTGCTATGTCCTGCCAAGCTGTTGGCCTCCTCAGCTGCTGGGCCTGGACAACCAAAGCAACTTGGAAACAACCTCTTTTAAAATGCCCCAGTTCAGAGAAAAGAAAGCTAGTACTGCTAAAAACCACACTGTATCCTGTCTTGATAACAATATTCATCAACAATAGATAGAAGGAGTAAACCCACATAAGGCTTCTCACACAAAGCAGATGAACCCCAGGGATAATTCTGTTATGTAGACATTGATCACAACACTTCATATAAAGCACAAGAAAGGTTCCCAAAAGGTCACAATCTCAGAACTCTGGCCAACACACAGAACAACTGTGCCATTGTCTTGAGGGAGTTTTAAAATCTCCCAGTGACAGAATGTGCGTGGGACCAGAATATTGTTAACCCCACGGAGGTGTGTCACCTCTGAGGGTGGCCTGCAGGCTCAGAAATGGCTTATAAAAATAGAGAGATAGCATGATTGGAGGTGTTTGGAAAAGCAAAAGGTTTTAATAAAGATGGCAATAACAAACCATACAGAACAAAGGAGTAATAAGTCATGCAAAGTGCAGGGAGGACCCTTACACATACTAAAGCACCCCAAAAATGCCCCGAGAATCTCAGCGCTCTCCTTTAAGTATGCAACAATCAAGAAGGGTTTTTTTGGCATCCTGCCCAATAGAAATCCAGCAGGTGCCTCTTTGCTGGAACCTGGCCAATTATGGGTGAGAAGAGCATCAAATTTTCTGGTTCTTTGCCTTATGACTAAGACAAGGGTTGAAACTCAAATCCTTTCCTAATATAGGAACACCTGTTAGTGTGGGGGTGCATTGCTACATCCCAGAGAAGCTGATTGCATGGAATTGGAATACTGTTATCACTTACTCCATGTTAGGAACTAAATGAAATGATGATCAGTCTGGCAGAAAAGTCGGTTACTGGATTTGTGAAGCAGAACCAGTTTTTCAAAAGCAACTGATATGTGCCACATCTGCATATGCTATTTTGATCCTCTCCTGTTTGATCAGATTCTTGCCAGACCCTTATCTAGCAAACTCTCCCCTCATTTATGGTAGTTTCTGCTCCCATTCTCAGTTTATAACAGACGATGACAAAAGGAACTATTTTTGGACTGTTTTTTAAAGTTTGCATTTAGCATATTTAATTTTTTTTACAAAAATCTGTAAACAGAAAGAGTGACATTCATTTTCTGAATACAGGATTATAATACATAGACTTATAATTAATAATATAGATATTTTCACATTTTGTAGAAGTTTATAGACATACACACATATAATTATATTTATACCCATACATATACACACACATATTGTTTTCACATGAACACACAAACACTGCATATCTGAGTAAATACTGAGGAGCTCCTTTATCTGTTTGGGGGATTTTGTTTGTTTTTTGGGAGGCGATTTGTAGAATTATAGGTAAAATGTGTCTCTGGAAGTGAGGGTGACTGATGAAAAGAGGTGAGAGGAGTAGGGTAACTCACCCAACTATGAGTCTGCTCAGAGCAGATACTGAATACCAGGCCAGGTGAAAGACCTCAGAGTCTTTCAAGCTCTGTTTTAGGTCATTCCATTCCAATGCTGCATAGAGTGATAATGAGAATATCACACAATGAGGGAAACTGCATTTTGAACATGTATTTTATCTACATAATAGGAAAATGGATATTTTGAAGAAAACTATAATTAAGAGCACTTTATAAAATATTTCAAAGAGATGATAGGAAGAATACATACTGTGTACATCTCAAGTGAGTTTGGAAAATTATGATCATTTTAACAGTGACAAGAGCCACGTGAATGCAGCTTTTAATATATTTTACCTGCTGCTTATACTTTTCTAGTTCATTCCAAAAGAATAGCAGTCTGTTGATAAAGCAGTTCAAAACACCAAGTGAGCTGTAACTAAATTGGCAATGAAGAATGACTTTGAGTCACTTCCACAAATGTCTGAACCTTCCTTTTAAAATTCAGCCACAAATAGAAGGAGGAAACCAACATAAGGCTTCTGACACAAAGCAGATGAACCCCAGGGATGTCTGCCACAGAGACTTTGATCACAACACTTCATATAAAGCACAGAAAAGTTTCCAAAAGTTCATGATCTCAGAACTCTTGCAAACACATAGAACAACTGAAAAAGAAAAAAGAAAAAAAAAGAAGTAATTGACTACAAGTGGTCTGAAAAGAGCTAGAAAAGAGTGGGATAGAGAAATCCAGGTCACAAGCCTCCACCCTGGCACTCATCCCTCACCAATATATTGGGAAAGACCCAAGGCACCAGCACTTACACAGACACTGTCATGGCACACAAGTCAGTAAAACAGAGGCAATGCTTGTTCAGCTGCATAATCCCTGTAGACTTTGAGACTTTGCATGTTAAAATTCTGCTCCTAAGATCCTTTCCTGTTGCAGATGAAACCTTTCAAAAGGAGTCCTTGGGGATGTTTCTGAGGATGCAGTTTATGGCTTGAGTCCTTTTTTATGGGTAACTAGCTTGTAAGTATATACAGAGGCAAAAGGATCTAAAGGTACCTATGAAGAGAGCTTTAAGGGGACAAAAGGGTGGAATTTTGAGTAATAGAAAAGAGACAGGGGCTGCTGATGTACTAGGCATTAAGAGGACCTTAAGTTTTAGCTTTCATATTTTCCAGATTCTGTACTGCATTAGTATATAACTCTGAACTTCATATGAAGTGTCAGCAAAATCTCTTCACAGACAGAACAATTCTTTTCCAGCCTAAGGAGAACCAAGGACACCTTTACAGCTTCAGGCCCAAAAAGTATAACAGCAAATTGTGGAGAGCAATCTGGGAGGATGGGGCTTCATAACCTGAAGCCGTAATTAGGCAATTGATCCCAATATGTAAATGGACCAAAACTTATAAAAGTGTGAAAAACATGTGACCCATTTTTCACCTTGGGTGTAGTCTCAGCCAGGCTCTTTTACTACCCAAGGTGTATCCTTTGAAGGCCTTTTTAATAAATACCTACTTTAGTCCTTTAACACTGTCTAGCCTCTGTTCTAGGTAGCCTCTGAGGCATCAAGGGGAACACCTGTGATATAGATCTGTATTGTGTCTTCATGGCAAGGTCTTCATGGGAAAGGTTTCTACAAGAGAACTCCAGGTGCTGTCCCCATGTCTGAAAGACAACTCCAGCTGGCTCCAAGAGAGACTCAATGCCAGCACAGAGGTTCTGTTGCAATCTGTATAGGATCATGGTGCTGCAGATATCCACCCTGCAGCCTGTGGAGGATTCCATGCTAGAGTAAGCATAGGTGCCCTTAAAGAAGCTGCAGCCTGAGCTCAGTCTGAAGCAGGCTCCTGGCAGGAACTGCAGTCCATGGAGAAGCCCATGGAGAAGCAGATTTTCCGACAGAAACTTTGGTC
Organism: Argya squamiceps; assembly: GCA_037834095.1. Lineage (NCBI taxonomy): Eukaryota > Metazoa > Chordata > Aves > Passeriformes > Leiothrichidae > Argya > Argya squamiceps. Next base: position 44,082,133 of record JBBMKD010000115.1, on the reverse strand, counting down.
TGTGGGGGAGCCACACTCTTCCTGAAGAACTGCAGTCCAAGATCCATATTAGGAGACATTTGTGAAGGACTGAATTCTGTTGAAGAGACACAACACTACAGCAGGAGAAAATGGGGAGGAGGAAGAAGCGGTGGAGATGGACTTTGCACTGCTTATGTTTGGGAGGACAAAGAAGAGTCATGCCTTAAGCTGAGTTTGGAAAGAAAGGAGGGGGAAGGTGAAGGTGATTTTGGTCTTGATTTTATTTCTCACAGTCTTATTCTCATGTTAGTTGGCAATAAATTAAATTAATTTTCCCAAAGTCTGGTTTGCCTGTGACAGTAATGGGCGATTTCTCTGTCTGCACCGTGACCCGTGATCTTGTCCATTTTATTTTCACCCCTTGTCCTGCTGGAGAGGGAGATTGAGTGAATGAGTTGGTGGCTCAGGGTGTGGCACGGGGCTCAAATGTATATTTCTCTAAAAGAGTGACAGTCAATATCCCTACCAAAGTGTCTTTATACCAATGCATGTAGCATGGTGTCCTAATTTCAAATAGGATAGATTTTAGTTCTTTTCAGTAGCTGATATAATGCTGTTTTGGATTCAGTATAGGAATACTGTTGATAACGCTTACCTTTAGTCAGGGATTTTTTCAGTTTCTTGTGCTCTCCCAGTAACAGAGTACACAAAATGCTGGGAGGGAGCATGGTCAGAGCAGGTGACTAAAACTCCACAGAATATCATGCCCTGTATTTAAACTGAGTGAGTTACCTGAAATAGGGGCTAGTCACAGTGCACTATGGGTGTTTGGCATTAGTCAGCAGGTAGTAAGCATCATTTGTTTTCCTTTGGTTTTCTCTTTTTTAAAAAACTAATTATCATCATCATCATCATCATTGTTATTATTACATTTCACTTTTTTTCAATTATTAAACTGTTTGTATCTCAACCTACAAGTCTTACTTCTGAAGAAGTACTACTGGACCTAAATCTACCTTCTTTTCGTTGATAAGACATGACCCTTGTCCTGTCACTACAGGCCTTTGTAGAAAGTCTCTCTCCGTCTTTCTTAAAAGCCTCTTTAAGGGTTTAAATATTGCTGTAGGTTCTTCTTTAAGCCTTCTCTTTTCCAGGTTGAACAACCCCAATAAATCCATCATCTGAAGGAGGTCTACAAGAAAGTCAGTGAAGGCTGACTACAAGGGCATGTAGTGACAGGACAAAGGTCAATAGTTTTAAAAAGGGGCAATAGTTTTAAAATGAAAAGTATAGTTTTAGATTGAGCATAAGGAAGACATTTTTTACTATGCTAATAGTGAGACACTGAAACAGACTACCCAGAGAAGCTGTGTATGCCCCATCACTGGATATGTTCAAGTTCTGTCTGGCTTGGACTTTGAGCAATCTAGTCTAGTGGAAGGTATTCCTGCCCATGGCAGGGGAGTTGGACAAGATAATTATAGACTCCTCCCAACCCAAACTGCTCTATGCTTCTAAGATTTGCATCTTGCACTGGCTAGCTCGAGTCAACACACTCCATGTCACTACACAGGGAACCAAAAATGAATCATACTTGAAACATTTCTGAAGTACTAGAAACTGTGTGATAACACCTTCAGCCATAGTATCTGCAAGACCAAGGGAGAAGCAACAATACAGGCACATGCTTCTGCAGTTGAATTTCACACTATTAGGCAAGTCTGAATACTATCAGTAGTTATTAATCACTCAGAAACACCACTGTGAAGACAAATAGAGGAATATAGACCAAAATATAAATTAAGACAAACCACTCTATAATAAACAACAGATACTACCAGTATGTTCCATCAGTAGTTTTTAATTGAATTCCCTACAGCTATTTGTTCTTTGATCTAAGCAAAATGATAAAGCCATTGTAATTTTTAATTGAACTGTGTTGGTGTTATGCCAAACTCACATACAAAATATAGGCACATTGAAGATGCAATTTTTATGCATAAGGTTCTTGTGAACTGCTTCTTGTACAGCTGCACTAAATCACTGTGTTGTGTTGCATAATATAAGGAACTAGGCTGTTTAAATTAGAATTGCAGGAGGCAATTAATTAGTAAATATTTCATCCATGAAAAGTATGTAACTATCAGGCCCTCAGCCTGAAGAAATGATAAGCATTTTTAAGGAGAGAATCTGGACTTTTACAGCAGATTGTGGTGGGGACAAGTAGCCAAAAAACTGATATTCATAAAAGCATATTTCTGTTATTTTCCATACAAATACAAAAAATGTATTTTCCTGCTATTTATAAATACTAAACATTTAATCAAAAAACTAGACTAATCTTACTTGCATAAAACCAAAGCAACAAAAAAATCTTATTTTAAATTAATTGATATGCCTGTGAGGGGAAAATCTGTCTGTTCTAATCAAAAACGGCAATAGCCTTTTAACACTTAACACAGCACTGTAGTTTCTATAAAGGTCTTGCATTTAGAGTCTCAGTAAAGGGAAACTGTTCTTCACAAAACTTGGCTAAAGATTTACATCTATTTCTACATAGCTCCTTTATGATACATCATCATTAAGATGAATGATGCCACTTACAATTCCACTGAGATGTTCAGAGGTCTTTATAATGTGTCTCTGCACCAAGGTATACCCATCTCTAAAGTTAAAAAAAAAAAATGCAAATACTGAAAAATTTCTTGATATTTTCTTTAGGTAGGTTATTTCTGTAAGTGAGTAGCCTTGTAAAAGGAGCTAATAAATAAATAAATTGCTAAACAACAAAAAATATTAAATATCTGCAGAAAAATTGCAAGTAAAATTTATATATATATACTATATAACATTGCCAAAATTATAAAGCTTTTTATTTATTTAGAAAAGCAATTGGTTTTTAGCACTAATTCACTGCTTTTATCACAGAATCATAGGATGGAAAGGGCTGCTGAAGATCGTCTTGTCCAATGACCCCTGCACATTAAGACCACCTAGAAAATGTTGTCCGACAAGGTCCAGATGCCTTTTGAATCTCTCTAATGTAAGAGACTTCACAACCACTTTGGGCAACCTGTGCCAGTGCTCAGTCACCCTTCCAGTGGAAAAGTACTTTCTGACATGCAGATGGAATTTCCTGTGTTTCAGGTGTTGTCTCCTGTCCTGTCACTAGGTGCCGCTGAGAAGAGCCTGATGTTGTCTTCTTTGCAGCCTCTCTTCAGGTATTCACACACATTGACAATATTTCCCCTGAATCTTCACTTTTCCAGCCTGAACAGCCCAGCTATCTCAAACTTTGCTCAAATGAGACAGTCTAGTCCCTTTACCATCTTTGAGCAGGATCACCTTCCTTGGCCACTGTCAACACTTTTCCTATTGCAGGCCAGGATACCTTTAGCTTTCTCTGCCACAACAGCATAGTGTTGGCTGGCTCCTGTTAGACCTTGGAAAGGTAATCTAATAAAAGAGACAGTCCACAGGCCTTCTCCATTGTTTAGGAAACTTAGATTTAAAAAGGACCTAAACTTTCAGTATTGATAGTACCTGGTAAGACTGATTTACAGAATCACACAGAATCACAGAATGTGTAGGTTGGAAGAGATCTTCAAGATCATCAAGTCCAACCCAGCCCTAACCCTTAATTAGATCATGGCACCAAGTGCCACATCTAGTCTCTTTT
>JBBMKD010000115.1:44052946-44078393 GCA_037834095.1 Argya squamiceps | reverse complement strand
AAGACCAACTGGCTAGTAGAAACACAGCACTCCTTAGCAGCAAGAGAACTAGCAACCCTGCCTGCTTGCCCTGCCTGTGCGAACTGCCGCGCAAACTGCCTCGGCCACGCCCCAGAGACCGGCCACGCCTTAGAGACCGGCCACGCCCCTGTTTGCCCGCTCCTGTTCGCCGCGCTCCCTAGGGACCTCTTATAATGGGCCACTCCGCAACTCAGGAAGTTCCGCCCCTTTGTTTCTGAGTGACTCACACTGCAATCTCCACACCTGCCTCCTCTTCTTATAATGGGCCACTCAGCAACTCAGGAAGTTCCACCTCTTTGTTTCCGAGTGACTCACACAGCAATCTCCACACCTGCCTCCTCTTCTTATAATGGGCCACTCAGCAACTCAGGAAGTTCCGCCCCTTTGTTTCCGAGTGACTCATTTAGAAGGATATTTGTTTGCTTTATCTGCTTTGTAAAGATATGCTAAGTTCATTCACTGCTCTTCTTTATGGACATGCTTTTTCATACATCATCTTTGCATTTTAGTTTACCATGCTTATATTATCTCAAGTTTGAATGTTTTGTTTGATCTTGGTTATATATTAAAACAGTCAAAACCCATTCTTAGCAGCTTTTGAAGATGTGCAACTTTTTAAACAATTTATCAATTTTTATTGCAATGAGTATCAATGTGATTGAAATCTGCTATCAACAACTTCTTTACATACTTGAGCACTTCTTGGCATATTCTGGAAGTTCTACAATGGTTCCCATGATTTCCTTTGGTCAGTGTTAGCCAACCTTAGACTTCAGTTGAACTGTCTGGATTTGAGTAATTATTCTGTATTGAAATAGGCTGGTGGCACAAATCTAAACCTGAGCTGCTACTAAATTCTTATTCCTTACTGTGCACCACAAAATTACTAGAAAAATAAGGTCAAAAAAAATCTGACCTAAATATCTCACTAACATGGAATTAATCTTATGATATTTGTTTATGCGTACTTTCTTGGATTTTTTTTTCTTGGTTAGTATTTAGTTTGAGATTTCATTCTTCTGCACCTTGTGTCTATTTTTTTTCCATTAACAGTGGTAGGTATAAATCAAAAAGGCATGGACAAACTGCAGGTACCTTGAAGTAAGGCAGCAGGAGATACAGAGATAGACAGATTACATTAAAAAAGCTGCTAACTACTTAATTAAAACAAAAGAGGTGTTATTCTTTGAGATTTTGTAGTTGCCTGTTTAAATTTACTTCAAATAAATTAAACTTCTTCCAAGACACAAATAATCTTAATGATAGTTGTAAACCTGGACATAATACTCTAGAGGTGATCTAATGTGTCAAGAAAATGATCAAGGAAAATAAGCACTTTCCTCAATCTACCTACTGCCCATATTTCTGATCTGGTTTCTGTCCATTGGTATCTCCAGGGCCATTTCAACAGTTTTTCATCAGTCAGTCACTGCTTAAGCAATACAAAAATACAAAGGGCTAGTCTTTGTACCATTAAAATGGGTTAGTCCATACCTGTCACAGACATTAACATTTATCCTTTTTTAATTTAATAGCATTATTTTTGGTCCATTCCTTCAAGTTGTCCATGGACCTTTAAAAAGCTGTTATAAACCACATCCTAGTTTGGCTCACCCACAAATTTTGTGAGGACACAATGACAGATGAATTAGAATACATTGAATAGGATAGGTTCAAGAGAGATCCCCGAGAAATTCCCTATAACGGGCCTCCAAGTAGAGTATGACAACAGCCCTCTGTCCTCAAAACCCTCCAGTCTTTTTGCCCATCTAGTAGGTCAGCTATCCAAGCCACAGTGTTCCAGACTGAATCACTGGAATACAGAATGACAGAATGGCCTCGGTTGGAAGGAACCTCACCCAGTTCCAGCTGCCCCCTAGACCAGGTTACTCAAAGCCACATCCAGCCTGGTCTTGAAAATTTCCAGACACGGGGCACCTATAACTTTTCTGGGTGGTCTGTTCCAGTGCCTTAAAACCCTCAAATGATTTCTAATATCTAATCTAAACCTACTCTCTTTCATTTTGAAAACATTTCCATGTCCTCTGTCACATGTCCTTGTAGATAGCTCCTCTCCATCTTTCTTATAGGCTCCATTCAGGTAGTGGGAAATACGACATTTCCCCACTCATCTCCACAACCTTTCAGTAATGAATGAAAGCAAACTAGTAGTATCCTCAGACAGCTCTCTCCACAAGATGTTTTGGTTTTCTCATGGTTTAACTCCACATGGAAACTAAGCCTCACACAGCTGCTCATTCACTCCCTTGCAGTGGGATGGGGAAGAAAACCAGAAGAGTAAACTTGAGTAAACTCATAGGTTTAGATATAGACATTTTAATAGGTCAAGCAAAAGTCATGCATTAGAATACATTATAATGCAAATAAAAGCAAATAAAAATATTTAATCCATTCACCACTTCCTGTGGGCAGGCAGGTATGCAGCTGTCCCCAGGGAAGCAGAGCTCCATCATGAGTAATGGTAACTTGACATACCAAAAGCCATTGCTTCAAACATCTCTCCTTTCCTTCTCCCCTCAGTTTATATGCTAAGCATAATGCCATGGGTATGAAACATCCCTTTGGTCAGTTGGGGCCAACTGTCCTCTCCCAAATGCGTGTGAACTCCAACCTACTCTGTGTAGGCACAGCTCAGCAGAAATAAAAACATCTCTGTACTATCAAGACTCTTTTCAGCACAAAAACACAGTGCCAAAGCTGCTAGCATGAAGAAAAGCAAGTCCACCCCAGCCCAAACCAGCATAACTTTCTACACAGAATTGCTCATTTTGAGAGAGATCATTTTAAGATTAGTTTGAGCTCATACACCAAAAGGATATCCTAGCACAGGGTTATGGTCTAAGGACAAAATCAATGTAAAGTATTTTAGAAAATTAAAATTCACAGGGAAAAGAATATATAAAAACTACCTCTACCATCACTCCTTGATGAATTCTTCTACCTTCCATACATACATCTGTGTTGGACGTGCCAAGGAGAAAGATACTGTGCAGAGGTGTTCTGATCTTTAACATAATTCAGTAAAATCAGGTTTCACAAAATTCAGAGAGAAATTAGTTTCTATGCACAGCTTTGCCAAAGTACAGGTATAGCTTTCACTTAATATTCTTATAGCAATATCAGGTACAATGACATTGCTAAGCTCAGATAAATCTCTCCTGGTAGCTCATTCAGACTAATATTAGCACTGAGAACATAATACAGGTGATTTTATTTGTATTTTATTCTCCTAAAATTAATACAATCTCATATAAGAAATATATCATGTTAATATTTAAGCCAACCAAAAGCTTTTGCATAAACAGATATTATTTATTTCTTTGACTGTCATTAACCCTACAGATTCCCAATGATAACCTTGGAATTCAGGATTTAGTAGATTTTTTTTTCTTTTAGATGCTCCAGCAATTTTGTTTTTCATTTTAAAATATGCTGTATCTCCAAACATATCACAGCCTGCACTGATAATAGTTTATAAATAAACATTGTTATTCATTTGCATTTTGCAATTCCTGTAAAAGATGCATTAGCCTTCATTATTCTGTTCATGAACCTGATAATAATTTCTACATTGTCTTTTTTAATTGCTTTCTGAGTTCACAGCACTCCTTCTACATAATAATCTTACATTTACATTGAATTCTTTATCCTTAAAGATACCAATGCCCTTCAAAAATGTGAGATGAATTCTATCCTCTTTTATCCAAGCACCCACCAGCTGGAAAGAAACAGAAAATCTCAGAGGAGATAATTTGATAACTTGAATAAAAGAAAATTGATCACTTCAGCAGGAAATACAGAACTAGTTCAAACTGGTAAGAAGTGGCTTCCTGTAATTTAATTTGTTTTTCTTCTGTAATTGCTCATTTTTTCATAAACAGGCCTCTCTAGCCAGCTGGAAGTTCACATTAAGGTAAAAGCTTGTCATTATCAAAGGTTGATTTTTCTTCTAATTTCAAGACAGTTTTCACTGAATCGCTTTATCTATGTTCTTATATCATGCTCTGCTTTTTTGCTCACTCTGAGTTTTTCATAAGCTGTTAAGAAGATCCAATAATATCACAGTTCCAGGTAATTTCCAATTTACCATATACAGGGTGGATACATCATGTTAGTCATAATATTACAGGTTTTTGCCTGATCAGAGTATTCTAGTAGCTTTCATCAAAAATATTCTTGTGGTTTCTAACAGTATTTTAAGCACCATGTAACATGCGCGCTCTAAGTTTCTATTTTCAGACCCTCGTATTTGCACCCCATGCAACCTAAAAAATTGCATGAAAATTAAGATTCTATTACCATGCAAATGACAGATTTTGGACAATTTTTTTAATAATCAAGTGAATCAAGTCAAATAAATACAAAAAAGGATTTTTTCAATATGACAGAATATAGTGAGGAAAACAGAACAGGCACATCTTTTCTGGAGATTTTCAGGATACAGATTGCTTATGGATTGTTGTTGTTGTTTTAATTTATAAGACTGTTTTATCAAAGGCTTCGTCAAATGCTATATTTCTTCCTGTGTCTAAGAAACAAATAAGTACTTCTTGCATACATATGTTTGCCTGCACAAGGATGACAGTGAAGATTAGGTAAGTGTTGAAAATAGTCTAATGGAGCCATGTTTTAAAATAGTGATCGTCAAAAATAAATGTCAAAGGTATTTCTAAAAGCAACCTGCTTTTTCAGCAAATATTTTTCACCTAATTTTTGTACTGATTCCAGACTTCTGTTTTTCCACACTTGCAGATCTACCATGTAACATAAGTTTCAAAAAAGCTCTATAAAGTAGACATGAATGTCTTCCTGTTTCTTAAAATATTGCAGTGATCTCCAGTCTTAGTCTGCCAAGAGATTTGTTTACAAACAAGTTACATTGAGCAAAAAGAGATGGCAAATCAAACAAACAAAAAAGTAATTATTCTTTAGAAAGATAATACTCTGATTCGTAGGCATTTTCTTAGTTTCCTTCAGCAAGAAGGAAAGAAACTTTATGAACGCTTTTTAAAAATGTGTTTTATAACACACTGAGAACTTGTTTGGTCTGATAACAAAAGATCACAAGCCTCAGACAACAATGCAATTGCAAGTTGAATAATTGCAAGGCAAAACATTTTACCCACAGATCCATATAACTGTGGCAATGGGGGAGGGTATTTTTTCCTAATGTAAAAGTTCTAAGAGAAGTAGTGCTTTAATTTCTTAGAGTGTTAATGGTTAGCTTTCATAAAGCTCCTCTTTTGTCAGGTTTCGGAATCTCATTGACCTCTTAGTGTATATAGAACAGACTCCTTGCTTTTTTACACAGACTTTTTTCCTCTCAGTACTGCTGAATCCACAAAACAGGAATCAAAGGAAAATCACAAGACCACAATGCTCATTCAAGTTTTATTTCTAAACTGACTGGAAGGTTTAATAACAAATATGTTCATAAGTGAATACAAATAATAATACAGCTTCTAGATATTCTCAAGGCAGGTCGGTATATCCCCTGTCTCCAGATTTGGGTACCTATCTTCTCTCAGATACATTTATGTTAATTCTAGAAGTCCATTTATTTTAAATATTTTTCTTAGCAAGCAGAACACATAAATCCCAATACCTTTCACTGTGTATGCTGCTCCCCATGTTTTTTCTTAGATCACTGAATGACTAACTACTAGTTTTCACAGATGTTTAATAAGTATGGGTGATGAATGTATACTGTCAAGGTAGGAGTAGAATGGGTCTTCAATTGAAAAAAAAAGGTTATGTATTACTAATGTCTTACTCATCTCTGGACATTTTTTTTTTTTTACCGGGAAGAATTCTTATACCTTTTTGCATGAGAAATAATTCTGTACTTGAATGTGCAGCTGTTGTTCATCTGGGCAATCTTGTTTCTGATACTCAGGAGAGACCTGCCACAGATCGTCAGCTGTGTAAAGCCTTGAGGGGCCACACATGCCAAAAAGAGAAAATGTAATTGCAATTCATATGGGACTGTGAAGTGCTAGTATAAAAGGTCACAGCACATTGTCATTTATTCCTCAGTAGCTGAAGTCTGGAAGGAGAATCCTCTATAGAAATGTAGAGATGGTTACACCCTAAAACAAGAGAAAGATACTAGAGGTCACAGTTACGACAAGAAGGATCTCAGAGGTGCAGAATGGAAGACTGTAGAAACTTAATTATTATACACCATTACTGGAGAAGTCTTAAAAAACCTCTGAGAAAAAGAAAAGTCAGCTCAGATACAGATGCCCAAGACATTGTCTAATCTATTGTGCAATAGGATCCAAAATATCTCTGTTAGGGCAGTCCCCACATCCATTTGTGCTAGGGCAAATGGCCAGCTGAAATTGCACAAGAAACAGTAGGAAACTTCCACTCTATTGCACTCACCTTTTATGATGATAAACCCTTTTATGTATCTTTCTTTGTTCCCATTCAGCTTTTCAGCAGCTTCTTCCACTTCATTCCTGGAGATATTGAGAGCAAATAGGCTAGGTAACCATTGGATTGTCTGTTTTTAACTTCAGGTACTTGTTATTTCCTCTGGGTGGAAACACACAAATCCTAAGGGGTCTGAAGTGCCATGAGAGTGCCAGATATCAGCCCGCTTTTCAAGCTCAGAAATCATTTAATAGATTAGGTTTTAGGCAACTAAGTTACATACAGTTAAAATAGACTGGAAATACATATAGCTTATACCTTTTGCAATGGAAAAGGAATCAGATTGTTTTTAATGGGTTTAAGAGGATGTGTAAACTACCCTGCCAAAAAAAGGAAAAGTTTTAAAAGGGTAGGAAAAAACATTCAATTAGGAAAAGACATTAGACTCTAAAGTTTACCCTACTTTTTTTTAGTTGCATATTGTTAGCAGTTGGATTCAAATAAATTTTATAGCATCTGTTTTCTGAAAAATAAAAGTATTTTAAATGTGCATATGTGCAGAAGCATTAAAAGGAGTTGCAGGAATGAGACAATCCTAGGTAGGAGAAAGCAATAGAAAGGTTTGCCTCAATGCAATATTTAAAAGCTGGAACAGGCCATTTTTCCCCTACAAGGCAATTGATTATTGCCCTGTTGCAATCAGAACTTGTATTTGCTATCTTCCTACCTAAGCTTTCAAATGCCAATATAAATGGGGAATAAGAAACCACAGAAATGTCATTCCCCCTTCCGTTTCTACACATGCAGTGTGAAACATTTTAAGTACCTCCTTTGAAGGTGCTCTGAAGGTTTTCTTGATACTTTTCAAACTACTTTTGACTGAGGCTATGCCATCACATTCCAAACTTTTATAAAGGTGTCAGGAATAAATTAGACCTTTCAAAATTTAAAGGAATATCGAGACTTCTCTGTGTGACTCAGACACTTAAAAGTTTGTTTTCACATTCATAAGGGCTAGAACCTGTTTTTTTTCCAAAACAAAACCAAAACCTGTAATACTTACACTTCCATACCAACTTTTAAGTACTAGGCTTTTCAGAAGTTTTTTCTTAATCATATTCTGCATCTGACAATGATAATATTACCAATGAGAGTAAACTGTTAAAGACATAAATATTCCCACATAAAACCTCCTTCCACACATGACACCAACAAATACATAATACCAAAACCATAAAGCTTCTGACCATGAAGAAGAAAATATTAGGAAATATAAAGCTGCCTTTGCAAGCCAAAACCTATCTCAAATTCTCTTGCACAAGTGTCTAAATGACTAAATTGATTAAACTACTTCATACTGCTATTGAACAGATACTGAGAGTGTTTGTTGAAAGCAAAACTAATTTACTGTGGTGTTGCCATCGGACTGCATTTATGTAAGTAGTCAAAGCAGACAAGACAGTCAGACACTATGCTGACAAGGGGAATCTCTGCTGTAAGGGTTCTTGAAATGGCACGTTCAATTTGATGGCCCCACTGACCACTCCTCTGCTGATTTTATAATCTAGTTGCCCCTGTTTTTACATGTCCCTACCAGCAAAAATATAAAACAAGACCACAGTATAGGAACATGGATGCAACTCAGGCTGAATGGAAACCTGAGGACAATCTACAGTTCCACCTCCCTCTAGTTGTCCTGGATTATGAGGTCAGATTAGATTGGCATCAAAAATTTCTGGCTTTGCTCTGCTGCTTAACTGTCCTCTGGATGATCCAGTATGAGTCTCTTGTTTCAGCACCTGCACAGTGCTTCTCAGCCTTTCCCCATACCCTAATGTGAACAGACTGGCTAGTGCCTCCTCAGTTGCCTGTCAGCACCAGAGAGCTGCTGTTAGGTTCCCCTAAAGCCACCTCTTCTCCAGGCTAAATGGTCCCTAGTCCATAGAAACCCACTATCTTCACAGAATTGTTGTTGGCCTTCTTTGCTTCCAGGACACACAACAGGCTCCTAACATCCACCACATACCACAAGCCTGTTAGAGAAGAGCTGCTTGTCAGGTGGTGAGTCTTCAGCATGTACAGTTATAAAGGGATATATTCCTTCCCAGATGTATGAGTTTGTGTTTATCTTTGTTGAATATAATTAATTTCATGTCAATCCATTAATCCAATGTCTCCAGGTCTCTCTAGACAACAGCCATGCCTTCAAGCATATCAACTGATACCCCCTTGTCTGCTGTTTACAGAACACCTTATATGCAAGCATTCCACAAACTTCTCCTTGTCAACAATCAAGGTGCTAAGTAGGATCAGTCCCTTTGTTGTCCCACTTGTTACCAGGACCCTGGTACAGTACAACTCATTTCAAGTCAACCTGCTGAGCCTAACAGCCCGGTGAGTTTTGTACTCATCTGGTTTTTCTCCCATTCTGACTGTGTCATCTTAACTTAGATAGAGTATTATGGAAGATTGTCAAAAGCCCATTTCTCTCCTGATGATCTAAAGTCTGGTTATTTTTTAACATAAGGAAATCCAATGGGTCAAGCATTTTACCCTTGATAAATCAAGGTTAACAATCACAGGCACAGAGATATTTTGCAGTAAGACCCACTCTGCCTCAGTTGAGTCTTTTTGGTAAAGAAAAGGAAGTGATGTTCCCTCTGGAAATATTACAGCTTTCTCCTTGACAGAACCAATAACCAGCTAGAATCACCCTACAACTCTATGAATCCATACATTTAAGAAAAGAAGAGAGGGAAAAGCTCTCTCTTGTCTGGCTTTTGAAGAGAAAAGTTCTACACAACCTCCCACCCGCCCCCCACTGGCACAGTGGCCAGGTGTGGGAAGTGAGGCTGCGGGCCCCAGCTGAGGCAGGGCCAGGCTGCAGCTGCTCGTGTCTACTAAGCCCTGCCCTGTGGCTGGCCTGGGCTGAGTCAGAGTCTGCCAGGCCCCAGAAGCAGCTCTGGGCTGGGCTGGGCCAGGCTGCAGCACAGGCTGCTGACATTCTGCCTGGCCATTTCCTGCCACTCTTGGGTTCCCACCCAGCCCTTCAGCATGGCAGCTAGAATCATGCTGCTGAAAGATCCATCCAGGTGCCACAGGAAATCATGCAGCCACAATCAATGCCCTGAGCCTCCGCAGCCGCTGCCCAAAAGAGACTGTATGATCAACAGCAAAAGGCCATTTCCTAATGCAAGGCCTGGATAAGATTAACTCTTTCAGCATTGTAAAATTCCACTCAAAAACAGTTAAACCTGCGGGCACCACTTCTCCCAAATCAGAGAAAAGGAAAGGTGAAGGCATGCGAAGAGAACAGCATAGAGACATCGTCAGTAAAAAAAGAGCCAAAGCCCAGACAGGAGGAGAATGAGGAGATGCCTTATTCTTGGGATGAAATGCTCTTGTAAAGCTATGGTGAAGATGTCATCGATACATCAGACTTCTTGCCTGTAGCTCATGGAAGGCACTGGGGGGATGTAGCATTCTAACCACAGCCATGAGCAGAGGCACCAGTGCTGAAGCAAGCAGATGTGAAAATAGCCGTGATTTGATGAGAAGCTTGAATAGAGAGAGAGAGATGAGAGAGATGAGAAACCTTGCCCTCAGGGTAGATGAAGAAGAACTCTGCTTCCCAGAGATGGATGAAGAGAATTTTTGTCTCTATGCTAGAACAGCTCATCCTTAAAATTGCATGCCAATAAGCTGAGATGACCCATGGTGGTAGTTGTGAGAAGACTACCAAATGTGAGAAGTACGTCACAATGGTAGATTTCCGGGCAGCTACTATTCATGAAAATTAAAACCATGAGAGAATTGTTTCTTGTGGAATGGTCTCTATGGCATGGCAGAAGAGACTCCTCTCCCTAAGTGAACTGAAGAAAGACTATTTTAGAAGTGGTAAACTGGCTGAAAGTCCCAGATTTTGTCTCTTTACATTGTCAGTGGGAAAGGAAAGAGGAGGTGGGAGGGGAACTGTTCTGAAGGTTTATTCTGATTCTTATTATTTTTTTAATTCTGTTAATAAAGTTTTTTTTACACTCTTTAAAGTTTTGAGCCTGCTTTCTGCTCTTCTTCTAACTTTATCTCACAGCAGAAAGTGAGTAAATAGTTTCAGTGGGTGTACTGGCATCTGGCCAGCGCTCAACTCACCACAGTAATTGCTGTGACTTGAATTGGTGAACCAAAACCACTACACTACCCTAGTATCACTAGTACCCAACTACCCTGGTTGACTCGTTTGTACTTTCTCAGATAGTTATTTTGGTACTTTTTGATTAGAAGTTGTCAAAGTTTGGCACTGGCCAAATGCTAGGCATGCAAAGAAGTTTCTCACTCACCCTCCCCTGCCACAGCTGGGCAGAGGAAAGAAAAATTAACGAAGGGTTCAAGAGTCGAGATCAGGTCAAGGAGAAAACACTCCAAGGGCAAAACAGGCTCAACTTAGAGTGAATTTATTACCACAAAATCAGAGGAGAATAATGAGAAGCAAAATAAGCCCTTAAAAAAACCTTTCTTCTCCAACCCCTCCCTTCTTCCCACGAATGCTCAAGAGGACAGGGGCAGGGGTTTGGTCTGTTTATCACCCGAAATCTTCTTCCACTGTTCCAGGAGAGGAGTCCTTCACTTGCGAGGCTGTGGGGGCCCTCCTACTAAAGACAGTTCTCCATTAACTTCTCCAACATGGCTCCAATCTCATGAGCAGCAGTCCTGCCAAAACTGCTCCAACATGAATTCCTCCCACGGGCACACAGTCTTCCCAAAACTGCTGTGGTGTGGGTCACACTTCCATGGGGTGCAGTTCTCCAAGGACAGGCTGCTCCAGCCTGGAAGCAGGGGCCCCCTCTCTCCACTGGGTCTCCCACTGGATCCCAGCCTCCTCCTAGCATCTGCCCACTCCAGCGTGGGCGTCTCCTCCACAGGCTGCAGGTGGATCTCTGCACCCCCTGTGGATCCTCATGGGCTGTGGAGGGATCTCTGCATCCTCCATGGATCCCCAGGGGCTGCAGGGGCACAGCTGCCTCACCATGGTCTCACCACAGCCTGCAGAGGAATCTCAGCTGCAGCACCTGGAGCACCTCCTGCCTCTCTGTCTTCACTGACTTTGGTGTCGCCTCGTTGTTTCCCTTACATGGTCTCACCTCCTCCTCTTCTTTGTCCAGAAAAAAAACCCCAAAAACTGTGACCCCCTAGTGTTTTGATTTTCTTCTTAATACATTATCACAGAGGCATTACGAGCCTCTCTCATTGGCCCAGCTTTGGCCAGCAGCTTGTCCATCTTCAGAGCCATCAGGGATTGGCTCTGCCAGACATGGAAGCTTCAACAGCTACTCACTGAAGCCATGTCTGTGGCCCCTCCGCTACCAAAGACCAGGCCATGTAAAACAACACAGAAGTGTAATATTGTTTTTCCCTCAATCATCTCAGACATTCTCTAATTTTTTTAAAGAGCAGCCCTATGAAGATATTGATCAGCTCCCTCAGAAGCCTTCAAAGCAGCTTGTCCATGGATATGCCACAACTCAAGTTCCACCCAAATAATTTGTGGCTTGATCTGCATCCACTTTCTTCTTCTTGAATCTCTTCACCAGTCTTTGCTGGTAAGACTGAGGCTATGAAGGCACCGAGTACCTCTGTCTGCCCTATTGGTATCCATGGCCATTAAATCACTCGCCCCATGGAGAGACAAAAAGAAAGTGCCCCCCTAAACTGAATGGCCCATTCAAGTGAGTATGAGGATGGAGATCCAACACACCAGCATGACAGTAATTGCCTCCAAAGCACCTCCCACCCCTGAAAAGGATATGATTGGTCTTGCAAAGGGAAGCTGGAAGTTCCACCCTCAATAAGTGGGCTAGAGCAGGGAAAGTGTGTCCAGGTGCAGATGTCAAATGTCAGCACTTTGTGTGGTCATCACTAACCACAACATCACTAACATACAAATATGCCTATTTTTAACAGCAGTATTTATTGTCATCATGTGTAACGACGGTGACAAAAACAACAAAAAAGCAACTTTACTCTTACTTAGTCTTGTTAGTTTATATTTGATGAATCACAAAAAAGGCACTTGATTTCTGAATACCTTCTGACAACAAGTGAAAAACTTAGAATATTTTTTATGGTCAGTATTATTTGCATCTGTATAAAAGTTTTATTTAATATTTTTTCACAATTACTTGGCTTGTATGTATAGCACTGCTGTTCTGCAATAACTAGACTATAAAAGAACTGCTCACCCGTACGAAGTCTCCTAGTTGCTTACAGAGGGATGGACTCCAACCCCCCTCTGTCACTATGAAATTTCAAGTGACCATTTTGTGCAGAAGAGTGACACTAGCAGTGGCACACAAGCATCGTGTGCACACTACCATTTTTACAGCATTGTGTCTTTATTATTACTCGAAACTACATCTATGCTGTCACAGATGACCTACTTTTTCAAGGGGTTGACAGTTTTCATTTCATTTCAAGCATCTCTAAGGTCTTCAAGAAAGCAAAAAAAAAGAATTAATTTGTTTTTTGGGCACTGATTTATAGCTGAACACTCCTCAAAGTATGAGAAGTTTGGTAAAGGGAAGAGCTGTTAAAACTTATATGAGTCCATAAGAAAATCTCCAGTTTACAGTTTTAATAGTTGTGCTAATTTGGAAAACAGCAGGTCAGTAGCAGGTCACAGAAAGCAGACACTTGTATATTAGCAATTATCATGTAATGATTCTAAGCACACAATTATTTTCAAGAATTCATTACTCATCGGTTTGATTTATCAAATTTCCATTCTCTGATGCTCATCTGTGTCTCCAGAAACTACCATTTAAACACATATTAGACTTTTTTGTTTTGTTTTGTTACTGGAATCGCCTGCAAATTTGCCACTTTATAATGTCTTTAATTTTGTCTGAAACCTGGGCTTTAATGCTTTATTGCATATGTATTCACCCCACATTCTAAAACTGGAGTGCTTCTATCTTCTGTGTAAACTTTTGTATCCCTTTCATCATGTCTTTATTACTTTATATGTCATTTACTTATGAACCATAGCCTTCCCTGTTCTAATTTATTAACTGTTGAAAGAATTATGCTAGTGCTAGCTCTGCAAGATTAGGTCCTGTGTTTTAACAAATCTCCCTTATAAATTACACTTCCTTGGAGTTCTTATACTAGCACTGCAGGTTCTGTGGTTTTCTTTCTAAATGAAGGCCAACCCCTTACTCCCTTAAAACCATTGTCAAAATTCCTGCTGAATTCAGTGTGAATAGATTTAAACTCTCATGTCTCAGTTGTTAAGTAATAGCTAGCACCTACAGTGATAAACACCTACTCTTTAATTTTTAACCTTGACAACATAAACAGGTTAATATTAAAGTAAAACCTAATGGCAGTTTAGTCTGATGACACCACCACATCACTTTGATTTGTAACTGTCTCAAGATTTCTGTTCTTTTTTTAATTTTTCTCTTTCCATGTATCATATACTCCAGAAATTAAGAAAATTCAGAAATTAACTTATGGAAGATGTCAGATGAATATTACACTTTTGTGAAATTCCGCAGGGTTACAAAATTAAAAACCAGCATTTGTTTTACCCTTTGAGAATATTTTTTTCTGCGGCAGTGCCTAACACATTATGGCCTGGTCCAGCAAAGCTCTAACTACCACAGGGTTTTCAGCATGTTCATCACCAAGTGAAATCAATCTAATATTTGCTGCCAAGCACAATGAATTTAGAGGTACTGGCTTTCACACAAAATTTTATTCTATCAGTGAGTTTCATAATATTAGAATTTGATAAGCAAAACAGTGATGAATGTTTGCTAAGGTGATAACTGGTTAGGTGGAGAGCAGTGGATATGTTTATCTTGACTGTATCAAGCCTTTCAACACTCTCTTTCATAGTATCCTCATAAACAAGCTGATTAAGTATCAGGTAGATAAATGGACAGTGAGGTGGATTTAAAACAGGACTGCCAGTGTTGGATCTGGCTTCATAAAAAACAGGATGGGACTGCTGGGAGACATTCCTCGAGCTTTATTGCAACATCAGCCCCAGTACAGGGTTAGACACCAAAGATGGCAACAACTCACATCTTGCCAACAGCAGCCAAAATTCTCTGTGTTACAAGGCCTTTAAAAAGTTTTCTAACCAATAGCAAATTGTTAAAGAGTTTACAGGCATCTGCATAAACGAATCATTAAAACTACACGTATACCTAATATCTAACATGAGGTGCTTGTTTCATAGTTTTTGCTACTCAGGAACTTTTTATACCCTTCTATAAACAAAGCACAGACTCTCATTATTAAACTTTTCTATTATCTTGTGTAACATATTTTTCTACTTGCTAAGGCCTAACTCTACACAGCACAAAACATAGTCTTATTGTTCGATGTCCTCATTCTTTTTAACTTTGGGCCTACATCTGCACTGCTATGAAAGCTTTCTGCTTTTTCTATTTCCCACAATCCCCCTCTTAGTACAACCACAAAGGAATCCTCTTAATAACTTTGTCAATTCTTAACTAACCTACATTGCAGAGCTCTACTACACTGTGTCCTTCTTAAATGTATTTCTTTCTGCTTATCTAAGGCACTCTTTTGCTTGCTTTAAGTGCTTTGACTTTACACCACAGCAGTTCTAATGCTGCAAAAGATCTGGTCTATTCCAAGGATGTAAGTCAAATTGGTAGTAATTGCTATTTCTTGTTTTGGTAACTCTCATCTGTTCCAAAGTCTTAATTCAAAGTCTTCATCTATGTTTACATTTGTGTACACTGCGTCAGAGTCAGCAACTGCAACTGCAGAAGACCCCGTGACATCCCTGTAAGATTTTGAGAATTTTCTGTAACTTCATTTCCCACATCTGTCTCTTGGACAATGAAGGCTTCTTTGATAGTTCTGTCCATCATCTGTTGCACACACCAAAGTACACAAGGTACTACTACTAATATCACCACTAAAATAACCAATATAGGTTTATATAGAAACCTATTTTACAAAGTTCCCTTAACTAAGGTGCAAAGCTCTATTCTTCAAACAAATCGTCTAACCATGACCCATCATCTTCTTTGGTTTGAGCTGTTAAATCTTTCAGCTTTTGTACGCTTTTGTGGATTTGGAATGGTCAGACGGGTTCATACAGCACAAGCCTTCAAATTCCTCACAACCATGTCCATGTGCCAATAAAAGAAAATCAATTGCTGCTCTAATTTGTAGGGTGGCACGTTTAACTGATGCTGATGCCTGTCATCTTATCACTGATTGCAATGGATGTGGCACTACTTTGTTTACTCAGCCAACACCCTACCTGATCTAATGGTTTCAATGCCATGGCTGAAGCAAATTGGGGTAGAAACAAACCCGATGAAAATCTTTTTGCATCTTTCCAGGGCATAAATTCATTTTTACAATTTTCTTCATATTGATACACAAATCTTTTTTTTTTCTATGTTTTTTCTTAATGACTGCTTTAGCACTAGGTGCTATCACAGTAAGCTCTCCAATGCTGCACGGACCATCTTGAAGGTGTGATGGAATGCCTTGCCAAGACCTATCTCCACAAATGAACCAGTATGCTTTTGGTAATTGTCATGGATATTGGTCAACCCCAGAAAGTCCACCCCCAACAGTCCGAGTAATTACACCAAAACCTTGAGTTTCTATATGCAAAGTATTAACACTGTACTTCGAGGAACATCTTTCTTGCCAATCACTAGCTGAAAATGTAAGGCAGAAATCCACTGTTAGAGAACCACGAATTTCCAACTCTTGGGGTTCGAATATTGCTTTGGGAAGTTCTTTGGTCCAAATGTCCCAGTCACTCATGGGATTGTTCCCGTTAGCAATCTCACCTGGTGTACTATTCAGATTAAGTTGCTTTTTGGTCAAAGGATCAGAATACATAGGTATCAGCCAATCTTTTACTGGCACACCAACTAGACAGATGGAAAAAGGCTTTTCTGGGTCTGGATTGGACAGGCATATGGTGTCTGAGCCTGCAGCCTTGGCTAAGGCAACCCAAACATTTGTTTTTGGTTGTTCCACAGGCACATCTGCACTGCATAAGACAAGCAAGACTAGCAAGCACCAGCATAGCACTTGATTTTGCTCCATACCTTTCAGGAGCTATTTTTTGGCAAAAGATTTTTCCATGTATCTCTCAATTCCCAAATTCTGCTTTTGTACTTGCCCAAATGTTTGGAGACTAGTCAACTATAGCAAGAAGGCGTAAATTCACCTTTGCAAATTCAATTCCCCATTCTTGTACCTTTTTAACTTTAGGCCTACCTCTGCACTGCTATGAAAGCTTTCTGCTTTTTCTTATTTCCCACATGCCAGGTAAAAAAAAGGGTTGTGAACAGGGGCATGAAGTCCAGCTTGAGGCCAGTCACTAGTGGTATAGCCTGGAGACTGATACTGAATCCAAAATGACTTGGGTAAAGGGACAGTGAATCCTTAGCAAGTCTGAATGCAAAAAAAAAAAAAAAAATGGGGAGGAGGGACTGATACTCCATGGCTGCATTGCCATTCAGAGGGTTCTGGGCAAACAAGTGAAATGGGCTAGGAAAAACATCACGAAACATCACATTCTTTCCACATTTCACTATTTTCTGGGGAAAAAGTCAACTGTTCCAGACTGATGACCTCAGTTTGGTCTGTTTGTATCCCTGTCCCAGCCATTCTTGTAAGACTCAAAGCTATCCTCACCACTTCTGAAAAGTCTTTAATATAGCTAATGTAAGCTACATGAATAATGACATATGGCTGAAGAGAAATGCTACCCTCCCTCCCTTCTTTCCTCCCTTCCTTTTCTTTCAGATATACAAGAAGACTTAACTATTCTACTCTCCCTGGAACATAAAGTTTGCTATGATCCCAAATGGTATGGCAGATTTCTGAAGTGCAAGGTAAAACTCCCTGAATTTGCCATAACAAATAGACCTTATAGGTCTCAATATCATAGGTTAAAAAAAAATATATCACATCCAGACAATATAAATCTTGAATTGCAAGGTCAAAAGTCTTTCTCAGTAATGGAAATGTGAAAAATATTTACAATCAATCACCCAGTGACATACCCCTCTCAAATGAGCTGGTATATAAAGTATTACATTGCACCTCATTTCAAACCACCTTTTCCTTTTTTTTTTTTTTTTAACTATACTCTCAGTAATTTGATCTACAAACACAGACTATAATTAGAATTTTTTACAGGGTAACAGGATAATATAACAGCATCATGCCTCAAACAAAACCAGCTGAACCACAGTGTTCAGTTTAAACTATTGCATATTTTGGCACTGTTAACAGAATAACACCCTATAGGAACCTATTGTGAGAGGCTTCTCTGGTTCTAGGCATTTTCCCTGGCATTATATTAGGGTGTCTTAGGTTTTGCCATTTTTCTATTAATAGCTTCTGCTGACAGTTACAGTCCAGAGCAATAATGTTTCAAACCACTAGCAACAATGGTAGCAGCATGCTGTATGCTACATTTGATTTTCTTAGGCATGCCAAAGGAATAGATTTATATTGAACAAAAGTTTCAATGTAGTAAAGAAAGATGTTGACGACATAGTCATAAATTTCCGTACAGCAACAATTTTTTAAAGATAAGGCTCAAATCTAGACTTTCTAATTCATTTTAGATGAGATTTTAATGAGGACTTACCTGATATATTTTCTAGTGGAAAAAGTGACTTACAAAAAAAGATTTATTTTCCAGCTTTGAAAAACATAACAAACAAACAAAAATTACTTACAACACATAATGGTTGATTGCAAACGTGACTAAAAATTTCAGACTTTCGAACAAAGATGAAAGAAACCTTTGTATTTTTATCAGCACAAAAGCAAGCCACTTTTCCCTGAAATCTTAAGCTGAAAAATCACAGTTTTTAACAGCAATATTAGCTGTAATATATAAAGTTCAAGATTTTAAAACAAGGTATTCCAAAAATAAGCTTTCTTATAGTCTCTTTAGATTTTTTAAAGGATCCCTCCTTCAAAGAAGGATTTTTGCACTGACTGAAGAGTACACGTCTCACTATACACATGAGAGTCCACTGGGTTAAAAAAACAACAACAACAACAAAAAAACCCCAACCCAACCCAAACCAAACCAACAAACAAACCAACAAACAAACAAAAACAACAACAACAAAAAAAAAAAAACCCAAAAAACCCAAAACAAACAAACAAACAAAATCACCAGAGCTTACTGTTTACTCTCTCCTACACCTAAATGTTCCATGTTGCTTTAAAGCTTGGTGAAGAAAAGGCAATCAATGGTTACTCTAAAAAGTTAGGAAGCAATTTTTGTATTTAGATTTCATTAATACTTAAACACAGTAAAATTATGTCAGACCTCCATTTGGCTGCATTGCCTATGCAGACTGGATCATAGGATTTACTAAGAAAAATGCCATTTTTGTCTTTGTGAAACACCATTTCTGCAGGCTCTCTACTACTGGTCTTGTTTAGACAAATGACATTTCAGACACAAATTATATACACACAATGCACGTAAGGACATAAATTGCAGATGTAAAGTGTCTTATTTTATCAGGAAGACTTTATTTGTTTGTTTATTTGTTTACTTACTGACTTACCTATTTACATGCATGCTGTGTGCTATGGAAGTGACTAAGGAGGTGGAAGAACACTTTACCAGCACTGTCAAATCATGAAATGGGACCTCCAGTCAAATTGTTAGAGCAATAAATGCCCTAAAATCCTTCCCCTAAACTGTTGAAATCTAAAAAGAAAATTAAGAGCATTAGTATGACCTGAAGTTAATCTTTCAAACTGAATTAAAATAGAAAACTGTGTTTAACTGGAAATGCATATGAGACAACAAAACTAACACCAAAAACTCATAGGTGAATCTCACAGCCCGCAGATACATGGACAGTAGTACAGACAAGAACACTAGGGATAGTGTACCTAGTAAGCCTACCAACCTTAAAAAGTACCCAGAGCCTTGTCTGGCTTCTCTTTCAAAACTACATGAGAATAGTTCAAAAAATTTCATGCACAAATTTTATGTTTTGAGCTTTCTGTCTGTTTAGATGGGCAATGTTAATCACTTGTCTTACAAATTCAGGCTTTCATAGCCTGCGCATTATTGCTTTCTATTTTATTCTAAATATATTTATCAGAATTCAAGTAATCAACAAACAATTTAAAACAGCAACTGTAGGAGCAACAGAACCAGAAAGTTTCTAGTCTGTCTGTCTATCAATATAGGCAACAGACCATTTATGAAACAAATCAAGAAACCCCTGTGAGATTAGTTATATGACTTAGACCAACATCCATGCTAGTGTATGAGCAGAAGAACAACTGTGCTCCTTTTTTAAGTGAACTGTAGTAGTTCACAGTAACAGCCAATGTGAAGCCAGTATTATCCTGTAGGTTTCTTTTTTGGATTGGCATAATCCCTACGAGCACCTTACATTTCTTGGTACAACAAAAAATGATAGTGTCTTTCTGATGCGCAATTACCTCAAGTCATAAAATTGCACGCATTACACTATATTTAGGGAATAGTTGCACTACTTTATCAACTTTTGTAGACATACATTTAGCATGGGAATATTTATTTAAAATACTCTTTAACTCTCAGTCTTCTTTATTACACATTTGACACATAACAGCTAGGAAATACTGAGACCACAAAATTAATATCTATAAGAGTATAACAAACACTTCTTGTCAATAAACTTGGAAGATTGACAAGTCATTTAGTATGGAAAGAAGACTGGATTTTAAACTACTATGGCTGTTGTGGTAAAATAAAAATCTAAGTAGTATAGAATTTATTCATTCATAAAGGCTTTTTTCCCTTAAAGGCCTTAAATACTTTACTCATAAATAGGCGCTTGACCCTCAAGATTTTTCTCTGGCATCTCTTCCTTTCCTTGCATAATTTTCTAATTCTGCATTTTCCAGCAGTCATGCCCTATAGATGAACAATACAGTTGTCCTTCCATTGTTTTAATTTTCTAAGTGTATTTCTGCTGATGAAATCCAGTTCTTGTTGTACTCAAGTATACATTCTTGGTAGTACAACTTGAGCAGTGAATACTGCAAATTCCTAAAAAGCATTAAGCAGCTAATCTCAAAATTTCACATAAATCATAAAATATGACGTTTTACTGCAGTAATCCACAGTTTAAAAATAATAAAATAATAGTAATTTGTCTTTGAAATTCTGTGGCATCTAAATGGGAATACTACCAAATATTGCTAAACTTTAGATTTTTTTAAAAAGCAACAAATCTGTCTCCTTGCCAAAGATATAGTGGGCAATCCTATTTATAAGCTTTTCAAAAGCTGTGCCTGCATAGCTGTTATGTGTGTCACAAATGTCAATGACCAAAGCCTTACAAATCTTTCAGTCAGAGAAGTATTATCATTAGCTTACAGATGAGGATCATCTGAAACATCACGATTTTTGAAGATTGTGATGTTTCAGATGACAATAAATGCTGTCTACATTTATTTATAACGAGTGCAATATGCAAGGAGGTTGGTTGTACACCAGAAGAGCTGGTGACAAATATCTGACATTGACACTAAGTGAATTCCTGACATTGCTATGTCAAGAAAATTACTCAGAGTGATGCTAGCCTGATATTTAAATATCAGAATTCACTGAATTCTTTGGCCCTTAAAGCAAGCCAGGTAAACTGTATTCCTAAGGAGATGTTTCTAGGTATTCATTTATACAATTCTTGCTCCAATTCCCTATTAGTGCAACCTTTATCTCAGAGTATTTTCTGCCCCTGCTCCATGTTGAACTATCTTGTCCGGGTCAGGTAATGAACAGCCATCTCCCCATGGGAATGGTGCCTACGGCTGGGGAAGAAAAGACCAGCAAAAAATAAATCTAAGGTGGCTTACCTGTCTCAGAGAACCAGGGACTTAAGCTAATTACAAGCAGAACTGCTTGCTGTATGTGCACTTTTGAACTGCCTGCCCAACTCCATTTGATAAAAAAATTCTATCAAATTCATCTGAGAAGTACTCATTTTGTGCACTTTAAGAACAAACACTTGACACTGTAAACCTCAGGATAGCACTTCTTGTTGTGAGGGTATATGCCTGATCTTAACCAAAGCTGTACTATAAGCATACCCAAAGTGGGTCACAAGGCTATCTCAGTGCAAGAAATTTAAATTCATTACATCTTCTGAGTTTTATTCCAGAGATTTCACAGTCTTTCACAAAAAGATATTTTTAAATGGTTATTTAGATTCTTTTTAAGTGAGAAAATATGCCAGTTCCAGGTCCTCCTTTATGATATAATCTGGACATGTAGCACATTCAGGTATTCTGGTGTTGGGCAACAGCTTTGTATGCTACCTGTTATCCTGTAACACACAATTCTGCTTAAACCATTAATATTTTGTGTGGGACCAAATGCATCCACAAACATAATAAATACAATGCACTTAAATATAAAGGAAGTCTTATGGTGATTTATGGAGACAAAGTAAGGCTTAAAAAAATCTCAAAATTATTCTTTTACTTTTTGCAACAGGCGGACAGAAACAGACAATGGAAAGTGGGGTATTATTAGAGTTTGGATTCTTATAGTCTGGATAATTAGAGTATGGTAGGACAAAGCAGACAAATGTTAGAAGAGAAAGAATAAAACCATGATGTAAAGAGATTGAGCAACTGGAGAGTAACGCTGCTTAAAATGTTGTCATATGTTCTTGGAACATAGGTCCAGAACTTACTTCCTAAACTGCGTAACTTGAGTTGCCATTTCATACTGTTTAGACAAAGCATCAGACTTTTGGCAGATTCATTTTAGATGTTTTTAGATTCTCTTGTCTTCATGCAGCTCCTGCACTTTACATTTCCTCAGGGTGAGACTCAGCAGAGCTCATAACTGAGGTGAGTAGAGGCAAAATGAACAACCAAACCAGCACAATAATTAGCAAAGTATAGTAAATCATGCAGTGTGGCATTTCTGAAAGAGTAAAGGATCTGCACCCAAGTGGGATTAGTGCAGGGGAAAGTTAGGTGTCCATCAACCCCCATCTGTGTATCACTAGCACAGTTAATCATCACTTAGGAACTATTAGGCTTGACAGCATAAGGTCTGTCAATCACAGTTGGTACAATGTAGTGCTGAAAGTGGAGCAGTCACTAAGGATGGCCCTGTTTCTAGCTAACTTGTTTTGGCAGAATGTTTGTGTGCATCAACAGACTGAAATGTCAGAGAGCTCAAGATGATGTGGGTGAATGTGAAAAACCAGAGAAGACTGCAGAGAAAAGGGAAAAAACCAGAATAAAAAGTGAACAAGTAAAGACAAAGAAGAGTAGAAGATTAAAGGTATGAATCAATGCTGTAAAAAATAATCTAAAAACAAAGACACAGGAAGTTTTCCACCAAGAATATATTTCAATTAAGTTTTATAGGCAGGATAAACATCAGTGAAAATTGATCATTCATCTTATTAAATTCTTTACGTCACAAGTGCCCTTTAATCACCTGCTATACCACCCAGTACTCTTCTATAGTCTCTGTAACACAAATGGAAGGAAAGAGGCAATAAAAGTTCCAGGTGTGAAGAATTTTGTACCCTATGATAAGACATGCACCCCACTGAAGCTGCCCATTAACAATACACACAGAGCTCATAACACTTAACTACATATTCATATCTCATAACTAAAGCGCTAAATAATATTAATATCATAGATATTTTGCATGTTTACCAGGTGTTCCTGTTATACATAAAAACTACCTATTTTCACTTTCACAAAAACCTAGGTTTGAAAAGTTTAATCCTGCTTTTGTGGTTTATTATAATTCAGGGTTTGTTTGTTTTTTCCTGGACTAGAGTGTTCATTCTGGGTACATTTATGCTTAATGCTTCTTATGCATCTGTACTTAGCATAACAAAGAAGAGAACCGTTCAACAGGCATTAACAATGTAAAACTCTTCAGTGTGCAGATAAAATACTCCAGATACCAGCACAAGCGTTGCCCCTCAATTTCTTTAAAAGAGAATGGAAATAGGCCTCTTCTCTCCCTAAACCAAAAATATTGTCAACAACTTGGTTATTTTAGAAGAGTGAAACATGCCAGAATGGCATGTTTACAGCAAGTTTAGCTCAGACCCCTTTATTTCTGTTGCTTATTCTGCGTCTATGCTTTGTTTCTCTTCTCTTTCTTGACCCTATTATGATAGTATAACATGCTCAGAGAAAGCACATAGCAGGTTTTTCAGTGGGTCTGTTGGTATTAATTGTTAGCCACTCCATGCAAAGAGATGTCATGGACACAGCAGGTAATTCCTTTGTGGTAGAGACAGAATGGAAAGATCTTGCAGAAGTAAAGTTCTATGAGTATGCTAATTACAAATAACAACATTATCTGGAAATTGGTGAAAAGTTATCCATAACTGGTTTTACACTAGCAACCACTATAACCACTTTTAATAGCTTCCTTTAGCTGTCAGCTACAGTTTCTGAAAAGTGACACACAACTAGATGCATCCTGATACGGCGGTGTCCAGCCACGGCTACCCCCAGCACCGCAGCAAATCGGTGGTTTGGGTCTGCCGAGGAGCACTAGCGTGACAATGGCCAGAAGGAATAAAGGAGGGACACTCTCCAGGGTAAACGCAACCAGAGTTTATTGAGCAGGCCCCTCACTTTGGCTGGTGCTTCCGAAGAAAGACCCCGAAGCCTTCGGTGCAAGCCCTTAAAAGGGGAGGGTCTCAGGGGCAGGTACAACACATAACCAATGGGATACAACTGGGGAGTGGCTGTTTCACGAACAACAACGAATCAGAGGAAAGTGGGAATGGAGTGACTGGATCCCGTCCAATCACTCGATGCCTGCCCCAGAACTTTCCAGACTCTGGGAGAGGCCCCAGAATGATGGACAGAACCAGGAGTGATACATCACAAATGACTGATATTAAACTGTCCCTAGGGAGTAACTTAGGAGGGGACCAATCATAGGACTGTTACTGGGGAAGGATAGGGGGGAAGGGTTACAAACAACAAGATGGGGTATAGGGGAACAAAATGGATTCCAAAGAACCAATATGGAGTACAGAGAACTGAACCATACATAGAACCAAGGTAAAACTTAAAATACACCCCCACATCCTGTAAGTCAGAGAGGAGTCCATTTCTCTTCAGGTTCATGCCAAGTGGCAGCACAGCCATAGAACCATTGAACCACTGAAAAGTTTGGTTTGGAAGTGAGCCTTAAAGGTCATCTAATCCAACCACTTTTGGTAAGGAGTAAGGACATCTTCAGCCAGATCAGATAACTCAGAGCCACAACTGAACTGACCTTGAAGGTCTTCAAGATCTCTCTGTGCAACCTGTTACCACCCTCATCATAAAAGAATTCTTTTTTATATATTCTTTCGAAGTTTAGAACCACAGCCTCGTCTCGTATTGCTACAGGTCCTGCTACGAAGTTTGACCCAATCTTTTTTATAATCCCCTTTTTCAGTACCAAAAGCCTTCTCTCCTCTAGGCAAAGCACCAGCTTTCTCAGCTTTTCCTCATAGGATATCTATTTCAGCCCTCTGATCAATTTTTTGCCCTCCGCTGGACTATCTCCAACAGGTCCACACCTTTCCCTGTACTGAGGGCTCCAGACCCACCAAGAGCACTCCAGGTGGCGTCTCATGACGACAGGGAGCTCTTATTAGGAGCAAGGGGAGTTAACATAAAATCTTTACACAGATTAGTAGCTATTTGGTTCTTCTAATGCTCCTTTTCGCCTCATGTTAGCAGCCCGTGTAAGTTTCTGCAATGCTGTACAGCATACCTACCAGGACAAAATTTCCCAAACAGCTCCCAAATGGTCCCCTTTGCAGGCTGTCACGCTCATAGTCAGCCCGCACTTAACAGCGCCAGCAGCACCGCTCTTGGACGTACAGCCTGCCAAGCAGCGGCCCGCAGCAAGCGCAGGCGCGGCCGGGCTGGGGCCGGCGGGCGGGCACCCCGGGCGGGCATTCCCGGGCTGGGGCCGGCGGGCGGG
>JBBMKD010000115.1:43997886-44052602 GCA_037834095.1 Argya squamiceps | reverse complement strand
GGGCGCGGGCCGTGAGGGAGGCGCGGGCGCGGCCCGGCCCGGCCCGGGAGTGCCGCCCGTCCACCCGCACCGCCCAGCCCCGGGCCTCGCCTTTTTGTTTCACCAGAGCATTACGTCATCCTTGTTCTCCACCTGGAGGTAGCCTAGATATAGTATTTAAAGATTCGCCCCGCTGATTAAAATTCCTTGTTCCCGTGCTGTTCTGTTCTGTTTTTATAGAAGCAGTGCGTTCGGACCCTGAAATATGTCAAATGGGAGAGAGATTTCTGCCTGAAAGACACAACCAGCTCCATTTGCTGTATTCAGCGAGCAAAATACATACTGTTGGAACAACACACAAAAATAGAACAAACGGTGGTTTCACAGGTCCTTTGTTCTTTTCAGTCCTAAAGGAAAGCTTTTGATAGGGGAAAAAAAAAAAAAGCCACCTGCTATCACAGGTGTCAATTCACCTTAAGAAAAGAACTGCACCAGACCCATCTTATTTTAGTCCTCGAACACAAAAGTGCTGCTGGCTGAATCAAATTTGTTTCAGTGGTGGAATGTCTTTAACAAGGTTTTCACTATCATCATCCCTGCAGTACAGCCGGGCAGGAGCCATGATGGGCACTATGGGAGAGAGGTGATGGATAAAGCAAACAGAGCTCCATGGATCTTTTAAAATGCTGGTTTTCATGAGGTGCACATGTTTACATGTTTTTTGGCATTAAAAAAAAAACCAACCAAAAAACAAAACCAAAATCCAAAACAAACAAAAAAACCCCAAAACAAAACAAACAAAAAACCCTCCCAGTAAATTCTACAATTCCTTTCAGGGTTTAATAATAGTGATATACAAGAATTAAAGAAGAAAATAAACCTAGTTTCCTTTCCTTAGAAATAATGATGTTACAGCTTGCATTTTGATAGATGCATTTCTGATTTCATGGCAGCATTTTCTCAACTCATGTATATATATATACACTATAGGATATCTATTTGCCCATACAATTTTGACATCTAGTCAGTAAGATATAATCTAAAAAAAAATAATCAGGGAGTGAAAGACTATACCAGAAGTGCTACTTTTACAATTTTACAGTAATACAGTGAGTTTCTAAAAATAGACTGTATCTTGCCCACATCAGATAACTCCAAGACATGGTTTCTACACACACACTTATTGATTCTTAATAGCATGATCTTATCACTGTATGTTATTTGAGTAACTGGAAATTCAATTTTATCCTGCAGCAAAACCAAAATAAATATATATGCTTATATAAGCATATAAATAAGGATAATATTATTTCTTATCGATGAAATTTCTGGGAAATTTTGACAAGAAAATCACAATGATTCATTTGAATTCATTATGTTTCATGTGGATTCACCTTGATTCGAATTTGAAAAATTCACATAGTATTTCAGGCCTTAATCAGGGCAACTAATAATATGATATTCAGGCTCTTGGGCTGAATCAAATTAAGAAACTATTAAGGTTTTTTCAAGAAACCTCTTCTCATGGCACATTCTGAAAGCTTTAATTTTAGCATCAGTTACCTTCTTTTTTTCCCAGTTTGAGCTTAGCTTTCCATCTGGCCTGTTTTTCTCATGAGGTACCAGTAGCAGCAGTAGCAGAGGAGATAGGTTGAAACAGTGTATCTACTAAAAAAACTTCCAGTGAGGTTTGTCAGTAAAGTGTCCATTGTTGAAAGGATGATAATCTCCGTCCACTATCCAATCTTGGCTTGTCCATCTTCCCTTTATCACTCTGGTCCTTAGCAGCACCATTTATACACTCATGGCTAAGCTGTGGGGAGAAAACAAACTGTTTGCATTGAAAATAACCAGACATAATATTGAAAAATCCATATGAGAGAAGTAAAGCTTACTCTACTGAATCTTATTTAGCTTCTATGGTGACACATGATCTATTGCAGTCAGTCTTTTCAAATTATCTGCTGAGCTTCTGTGTGCAAATTGTGGTTTGCAGTTTGTTATTAGATCTGCTATCTCCATACAAGTTACACAAATGTTCTCTCCTCAAGAAATGTCAGTGGGTTTTTTTTTCTGTTGCAGCCTCTACCTTTGTAATGATTGTTCAAAAGACACTCCAATGGTGCAAGACCACCTGGTTTTCCTGAATGAAAACAAAATCTCTTGCTATTTGTTAGAAACACATATCTCTTCCTGTAGATTAACAGATTAGTTAGTTCTGCAATGACTGCACTATAGCAACATGCATGTATGTAATATAGGTTTTCAAGTTATGTACAAGAAGTAAGTTATGTGAAAATGTGAAATAGTAGTAAATAACTGAAATAATGCCTCTTTTTTATTAACTAATTAAATAATTTCCTATATTTGTATTTCTGCTTTAAAAATTATGTTGTTACTTCTCACAGAGCCTTTAGTATTCCCACTGATTATTGCTGAAACATAGACATAAGTGCATTTAATTTGCTCAGTACCTAACACTGCCTTATACTGTCGGTAGTATAACAAGGCATAGAAAAGCAGAAATTATTCAATCTCAGTTCAGTAAAAGCTTCTCAAACACAAAATACACCTTTCTTGTTCCTTTTTTTCATGGGCAGCTAGTGTTACCTAATTTAATTGTTATGCGAGAGGTGAGAGATGGTATATTAGTTCTTCCATTAGATTTTGGGTTGTGTTCAAAGTAGTACTCAAAGTAGTGCTGAGGCCCTTTTTTTCCTTTATCAGTGTAAACCATGGTCGGCTTCATAGGCTAATGGACAGAAGTATATAGAGGAAAAAACCCACTCTTTTTGTAAGTTGCCTATGCAAATTCCCTAGACAAACAGAATCTAGTATGAACCAGCAGAACAAGCCCAGGCAAAACACAGAGAACCACAGCAGATTGGGGTTTGGGAGTGTTTTTTTTATTTTGTTTTGGTTTGGTTATTTGTTTGCATTAGCTTAAGGGGTGTGTTTGCTTTGTTCTTGTTTGGTTGGTTATTTTTTTGTTGTTTTGTTTGGGTTTTTTTTGTTTGGTTTTGTTTTGTTTGGTTGGTTTTTGGGTTTTTTTTGTTTTTTGGTTTTTTGGGGGTGGTTTTTTGTTTGTTTGTTTGATTGTTGGTTTTTTTGTGCAACATACAAGATCTAATAGAACATTGTAAAAGCCAAAATAGATTCAATACAGTAAGCAGCTGTACAACTTTCTCCCGTATGGATTGGCTAGTAATATGTTTTGTTATTTTGGAAGCAAACAGGTTGTTTTCTCTTCATGTTGCTCAGATTGGGAGTGAACATACAGAGTACTACTACAGAGCTCAGTGGGAAGGTGGGAAAAAGAGAAAATGAATATAATTGCAGAATTCCTAACATCCTCTATTTAGCCCAGCAAGAATTCATTTTTTAAAATTATTTTGTTGTTTTTCAGAATGGGACTTAATCCAGATTTATATTGAGTCTTGGCCCATATGTAAATCTTCCACTTTCAAGAGTCAAAGGACTACCTCTGAAAATGTCTGAGTGCTTGAAGGAAACACAAAATGCCCACAAACTTTTGTGCAGCCTGAGGCCTCCCAAGTAATTGAGTTCTATGTCTCTATGAGCTACTGACAAATTCATATAATTTTCTTCAAGATAATCTAGTTTTTCCTGTTTCTCCAGATTATGCCTGTCTTTCCTGGAACCTGGAGGTTCCTCATAGATCTGAACAACTGGGAAATTTCTCTATATATTTTACTATATTATACATATATAATTATCATTATATATTACTATATTATTATATATATGTATTTCTATATTTTACTTTCTACATAGGATTGGAAAGAGCAAATTAGCTCTCTGGTTTGAGATTATGACGGTCTCTGATAACTATGAGACTAATACTCAGAAAAGTCTGCATATACACCTTTCCACTGGAACCATAGAATTCTGTTAAAAAAACTAACTTAACACCAAGGAACAAATCTCCTCAGCCTGACATCTCTTGTGAGTAGTTAGTAGAGAAATTGGAGAGTATTCAAAATAGGCAAGAAGGAACCAAATTCTATCAGCATTCATTTTCAGCCAGTCTTTGAGAAAGTAGAGTGTCCTGCAATCATACAGTACCCAATGATACTTAAGTATTTGTCCTTAGAAAAATTTACACCATCTATTGAATCCATGAGACTTAATGCTTGTAGCATTATCACCATGATGCCTTTTATTGCATATTTTCCCATTGGAATTATCATTTAATTTCCATTTTCATTTATGTCACTGCTATTTTTTCCAGCTGATATCCTGATAGCCATCATGGCAAGAGTTACATATATTTTTATATTTGGTTTTGTATGTTATATGGGCAGTATAATTTTTGCATTTTATACATAAGAGTCTTTTCATTATCAACATCTTGGTCTGATGGGTTTTTCTTTAACTTTTTTCTTCTACTTTTAGATAATTAGAAATAATAATAAATAATCATAAATAATAATAAATGTGAATGGTAATTCCCAGATTTTTGGTACTAGTGATCCTATCAGTCTTTATAAATAGTATTCTTTCTTGAAGGTAAAAAGTGATGTATCCAACACAAACTACATTGACCTATGCTATGTGTGCAGAATGAAAAATTGAGCAAACCGGTGACTCCAGCACATCTTACCTTTTGGCATATGGAAATTCATTTCAGGCACCCAAATTTGTGTGCAGGTAAAAGGAACAGTGGTGTATCTTAGGGGCTGTGTACACCAGGCTGTGTAAGGGGTTGAAACCAGAAAGTTTACTTTTGTCTTTACTTTTATAGGATGCCATGCTGTGAATATCCTTAACCTGGAAACTCTCTCTTTTCAGTTTTCCTGGTGCTTTGTAGCTCTGTATTTAGCCTAAGTATAACACTCCTAAAATCTTGCTCCCAGTACTAAAGGTAATTAAAATATTAAAGTTTTAATGCTTTTGATATCCTTTTCACATTTTTTCCTTTTGTATCAAGTCTGTGGTTAAAAAAGCAAAGCAAAATAAAAGAAAAAACTCCAGCCAACAGTATTTCAACATAAATAAAATGCAATTCCACCAATAAAATCCAAAACTGCTGGAGTTACAAAAATTAGAGAAAGAGAGAGAGAGAGAGAAATGTCTTTTACAATAAAAAATGTCTCATCCAAGATATTATCATTTACTGGTCCAGCAACTTAGCTGCAGCCTGGCTGATTTCTAAAATGCAATACTAAAGAAGAGAAAGGGAAAAATAAACCCCTGACTCAGAAAAAAATTCTGCTCTGTGGGTTTTGACAGAGTTTAAAAATAAAACCAAGACAAAGTAAATTTAAGAGAGGCTTTTTTTTTCTGTTTAAATTGCACACTGACCCTTTAAACACTGTTCCAAACACTATAGCCTTAGGCACAGCCACAAGGCATAACCATCCCCTGTAGTGTGACTTCATCATGGGTTCTCACCTCCCTGCCCAGCCAGTCCTGAAATATCTAGCAACTTTTCTTGCCCCACTTTTAGTGTGCTTTCATATATCCCAATATAATGAAAAATAGTTGCTACTGTTAATGCTTTCCACACAATGAAATGCATTGGAGAAATGAAGGTAAAAAAAGCTTTGCTGATTTCCCACCTAGAATTCAGAAAAAAAAATTAAGATAAGGTTTATTTCCTTATATGCCACACTGTCCACCTTTGCCCTCCTCATACAAATGCCGCTCCAATTAAAACTGCACAGCTTTCTAGCTGAAAAAAATTCCTTGAGCAATTTATAACCTCCCTGGTTATAAGAATATTTTAAGAACATTTAAGAACATAAGAACTTTTAAGAACATTTTTTAATTATAAAAGCTATTTGAGTAAATTGAAAATCTCAACGTTTTAATAGTCAAGTAAAATATTTAACCAGTAAATGTAGTATTTGCTACATTTATAAATGGATTTATAAACTACATTTATAAATGAATAGGCTGAAACAAGCCTATTCATCACTAAAAGAAATAGCAGGAAACTTATGTAAGACTTACATCCATTTTAAGATGGTATTATTTTGTCCCTGTTATTTAATTCTTTACATGGATCTCAACCTTCATGAATTATTTACGAAAAGATATAGGGTTTAATTTTTATACAGTATGTTGTGTTTTCAAATAAAACATAAAATTAAGATAACAACTTTGGTCTGACCTTCTTAGTTCTTTGCCCTGTCTGTCGTACACATTTATGTATTTTTAAGGCCAAAATTAATATCAGTCCCATTTCCAAACATATTAATACACTTGGAGCAAAATAACCTGTTTCTAGAATTTACGTTATTCTACTGCAATTAAAGAAAGAAACCTATGTTCTTGACTGCCTGAAATATAACGAGCAAGGCCTACTTAAGAATATCAGTCACAGTTTCAGAGGTTTTGTAGAATCATGATAGCAATCAGAAAAACTCTTGAAACAATGTTCTGTTCTTATAACTGACATTGCTTCTTTGGTGATGTCAACCTAAAAATAAACAAACGCACACAAAAATCCCAGAAGAAATACTGTTATCTGAAAAATTGTTGGGAAAAAGTAGCAATGGTCATGGCATGAAATGGAACATCTACTTAACATTAATTAAAGCTCAGTGGTCAACAATTTCATTACTGTTTTCTAAATCACCTGTAGCCATTTGGCTATCTTTATTATTTTCTGTCTTCTAATTTTTCTTGACTCCTTAAAGCCATTAGCACTCTTTTGGGGTCAAGCCTGGATTTTCATTGGTGACTGTGCTCATTCAGATAGGAAACCAGATTATTTTCAATGTAGTAACTGTCTGAGCTTGCCTAAACTAGTTGTCAAAGAAATCTCATCACAGCCTCATTATTTTCTGGACAGAGAAAACTGAATGCCACAGTTCTACTCTGCAAGGTTTGTCTGACATCAGAACTTAAAACTGCAGACTTCAGCAACTATGGCTTACATTACTGCTTATAGCTCTTGTAAATAAGTCTTGGAAGAGTTAATGCTGACATAAGTTAGTAATTAATGTAAAAACCAGCAGTTTCCCATTGATTGCCTTTCTTTTTCATTTGCTTTTTGAGATGTTCTTTGTGCCATGCTACTCTTGAAGATGATTCATTACCAAAATTGCTTCCTAACCCCAAAGAGAGAAATAGATTTTTTTCCATTATGTATTTTTGCCACTACATGTCAAACAGCTTTTTTTTACATACAAGGCATTCATTACTTCAGTAATCACATTCAAAACAGGTGTTTTTTACAATCTGACAGGATTTCGAGAGATCTGTTCACTGAAACTCAAGAGCCTGTCAGCCCTGATCAAAATCTGCCTACAAAGTATTGTAATTCAGGTTCTAGGTGCTTGCAATTAAAATATGATAGAATATCATGTAGTCTTGTTAATATACGTCAAGTTATTCTTGGGATTTTCTGCTTGTTTAATTTGTAGGAGTATTTCCTTTTACAGAGAGAAAAATTTTTTAAAAAAGATGAGAGGAGCTTTGTTACAATATATACAGATTTTATCTATATATATACTTTGAGATGTATATGTCCACCCAAAATATTCATACTAGCCTAATTTAATAAAAATCAGTAGCTCAGGTCTGTAAAAATTTGTTCATGCTCTACACCAATTTCTAAGTCCACATATGTTTTCTTAAGACTAACACCATTGTTGCTTTAGCTCATTAAGACACAGACCTTGTGCCCACGTGATGTGACAAGTTCAAGAACAGTTTGTAGTACAAGACACTCTGCAGGGCACCTGCCCTTCAGACATGGCTTGCAGTCAAAGCAAGTACATGGAGCCAATATTCAGCACACAGCATTGAGTGGTTTCCAGAAGTAAACACTGCCTATGATTGCAGCCATGGGCAGTGAACTTGCCCTTTTGAGGGCTGTCACCAAAACATAATGTAGAAAAGCCCTGTGTCTCCTAGCTCACAATTTAGCAGTCTTATATGGCACCATGACTCTTTCAGTTTTGCTTCTTCCCACCTACTTCATATTCTCAAGATTAGTGGAGCAAGAAAGGGAAACACCAAAGAGGTGAAATGCACTAAGCCATATGTGTGTGTGTCTGTGTGTGTGTCTTGTGTGTCTCTGTGTCTGTGTGTCTGTATGTGTGCACACATGCACTATGTGAATAAGTGAAACAAGCAGAGAAACTGTTTAAAAGCACCTATATTCCTCTCAGACATCCTCAATACAGTACAGTGTTTCCTCCTCCTTGCCGCCCATCAGTTCCATCCATTCTTAACTTTCTTGTCCTGATGAGTTTTCTGTCTTCAAACTACAGCATTGCCATTGTAGCGCTGTCATGGTTTTAACCCCAGCCAGCCTCTAAATACCACACAACCTCTCAACCCATTAGCATGGTCAGGGAGAGAATTGGAAAAATAAACATAGATGACTCATGGCTTGAGATGAAAGCAGTTTAATAGGTAAGGCAATAGCCATATATTCAAGGAATTAATTCACCGTTTCTTTGGGGCTGTCAGGTGTTCAGCTGTCCCCAGGAATCCAGGGTTCCATCAAGCATGACAATGGCTTGGTAAGACAAACATCGTAACTCAAAACGTCCCCTTCTTCCTTTGTGTCCCACTAAGCATGATGCCATATGATACAGAATATTGTTTTGGTCACTTGGGATCACGTGTCCCAGCCATGTCCCCTCCCAACTCCTCATACACCCCCAGCTTTCTCACTGTTGGGGCTGTGTCAGGAGAAGAAAGGCCTTTGACTCTGTAAGCACTGCTCAGCAGTAAAAAAAACATCCCTGTGTTATCAACATGGCTTCCAGCACAAATCCAAAACACAGTCCCATACCAGCCACTGTGAATTCTCTCCCAACCAAAACTAGCACAAATGTATAAATTTCTCTTCCAATAACTTGTTTCTTTCTCAAAATATCATCCTCACAAGAAAATGGAGAATTAGCCCACATTTTTTTAATTCAGAAGTTATCCTTGCATCTTAGCAGAATATTTTGTTTTTAATTTAAGTTCTAATTGCTACCTGAAACAGAACCTGGGTATTGCTAATTACCTCAGAACATTAGACTGTAGTCCTATTGGTACCCTTGAATTTATACTCCCATAATAGTCAGCCTAAAATGATACAGATGATACTTCAAAGAGGTTTAACCCTCCCTTTCATACTTCCTCTACCGTCCACCACAGTGTTTGGTATTCCCATGCCTTCCCTCATCAGAAGAGAAGTAGTTTTTTATATCATATTTGGTGTGCTTACTGTATAATTGTGTGATTCACCTTAAACACTAGATAATAAAACAATGTAAATCCTCTATGCAATACTGGACCTTATTCTTAACATATGTAAGAGCCATAACACATGGGCAAGTACTAAACCATATACTCTCAAACTAAATTACTCTGATGTATTACCCCCATCCTCCCCTGCCTTGAAACATATACCACAAGGAATGACCTATGCTTTTACAGTTTCTGTGAAGAGCTCAGCAGTTCCTGAAGGTCAGTTATGTTAAGAGAGGGAGAGGGAGGAAAAAGCTGCTGTTTAGCACAGTCCTGTGAATTAAAAGAAATTCTAGAACCTGGATGTTTTTTGTTTTAGTTTAATTTAAGTTTTGGATTATTGATTAAACTGGAGTGGGAAGCTGAATACTCTGCATACTGTGGTTTAACTCAAGCGTTCAGAAATAGTAAGGTAAAGTCTAGACTTTACTAAATTACATTGTGACTGAAAAAAAATTGAGGGGAAGGTAAATCCCACTAGATTTCAAAAGTGTTACATTTTCTCTATATAAATAACTTATAGCTTATCATATTTTTTGTTTTTCATTTTAAATGAACAAGGCTTTTAAACAATCTCATTGCTCAAATAAGAGCTGTTTGTTTTCCCTGAAAATGCCAAGTACTCAAAGAGTTAACCTCACCTAAACCACTCCTCTCCTAGCTAAGCTCCAGTGATTAAGACAATGTCAGCTGTCTTCTGACTTTAGTTTCCAAGCAGTTCAATTGTGGCTAATTTTTGATGGTACTGGTGTAGCATTAAACTATCAGAAACATGTTACATAGCAGTCAGCTACAATTAAAATAATCCCGAACCCTGTAGCCCAGTTTTCTGTGAAGATTAAGTTTTAAATATATACGTTTCTGCTAGCAATAATCGTAATAACAACAGCAAGTACTGGCAAATAAAAATAAATACTCCAGGAGAACTTCTAATGGTGGATTAATAAGGTATGCTGAATTAGTGAAAACTGCAATATACACTTCTTTTCTTAATAAATTCTGGGTTTAATATAGTTTCATTACCTCGTGCTCTGGCTCATAAATCTTACCAGTTTCATCCTATCAATAACAGTTGTGTAGTGATGTCCGGCTAAAAAGACAAGTATTTGCTGCATTATATGACTTCATGGGTCTGAAAGCCCAGTAGTACATCTGAAGAAATATTAACAGTAATTAAAGATATACTCTGTACCTCAACTCTTTTTTGAGTTGCATAAGCAAGCAAGCATGCTTAGGATAGTTTGTCCTTCTTCAAGATGTTTCTGAGACAAAAAAGACTTAACACTTTGTATCCAGTTAAGAGTTCATGCCACATGTTCTTCTTTTAATGAAGCCAGATATACTGAAGAAACCCTGAACATCTCTTAACCCTTGTGAAAAAGCCAGCAGGGTATAGTTTGTATCTGGCCAAACTTAAATCTGTGTCACTATTTTTCTGTGTTTCTGCGTCTATTAACTGTCATAATATAGCCAACTGGGACTTTTCTGATTTTAGAAAGAATTACATTTGGCTCTAAAAACAAGCACATACTTCTTTCCACTTTCTCCCATGAGAACTGTGACTTTTTTTGTGTATTCATACTGCTAGAAAAAAAAATGAACAAAATTTGAAATAAACCCACAATACATTTATTATTTACTGAATTCCTCACTTATTGCCTATAAGTTTTTCAGTACTTTTGTATATATTTCAACACTTTATATTTTTTGCATTTATGTTAGTTGTGGGGTTTTTTATTGGTATACCTTCAGCTATACACTAACCATATATTTTAAGTCAAATTTGGACTAAGAATTCTATTTCCATCATAATTCAAGAAGTTATTTTTAAAGTCTTAAGACTTCTATAATCAGACTGTCAGGACTAAGATTGTGTAAATTTTACTTTTAACAATATACTTCCCAAGTTGTATTTTTTCTGTAAGGAGTTCTTAGTCCACAAGATAGAAACAATCCAAAATATCATGAAGCTGAGGAAAAACTGCATCCATTCTTGCTGCATCTGCTGTTTAATGTAAATTTATGTATTATCTTTCTTAGTCCTTTGAGATAAAGAAGATTCCTTTCTTCTCTTTGAGATAAATAGTAGCATTGGATGATCCTGATCCCCTTTATCAGGCTAGAGCAAGGTTAAGACATTACAATCTAACATGTGAAAAATTTTTGTCAATTCTAGAAACACATTTGACTCCTTTCCACCTAATTATATATTCTTATATGAAAATAGCAGGAAAAAAAAAGTCATTTGGTAAAAAAAAAGAATCCATCAGCCATCTTAATCATTGATTTTTTTATTCTTTTTTCCAGTCAATCTTCTTTCTCGTTCAAAACTAATAACTTCTGAAGGCACTACATACACTCATCTAAATAATTGAAGGACTTACAGCAGTTTCTTTTTCTGGGTAGATGTGAGGCTGTATACTGTACAAGGCTGAGAAAACAGAGATTCCTTCTTGAACACCGTGAGAGTAGATGAGTTGCCTAGAAAATGATGGCTGTGGTGTGGAGATTTATAAGCCTCTTAAATTCTTTCTTAAGACACGCATTTGTTTCTAAGTAATGGAAGAAAATAAGAAAGAGGCAGTTATTAAGGCATGGAGAAAAATGG
This sequence comes from Argya squamiceps, assembly GCA_037834095.1. Taxonomy (NCBI): domain Eukaryota; kingdom Metazoa; phylum Chordata; class Aves; order Passeriformes; family Leiothrichidae; genus Argya; species Argya squamiceps. The sequence goes on along the minus strand of JBBMKD010000115.1, from coordinate 44,040,793 downwards.
TTCTTTAAGGCCAAAGTTTTGCAATTAACATTTTTGTAGAGCAGAATGACATCACTAGTAGTTCTTGGCCTTCTAAATCTCAACAAGCATTTGCCAAAACCAGCATGTACACAATCCTAAGGAAAGAGAATCATATTTTTTACAGATACACATTGCTCCTTTGATGAATGGCATAAAGATCTGGTGTATCCATGTTCTTTGTGGATATAATATCCCAGTTAGCACAGGGACATTTAAAGATCTCTTTCTTGATCTGCTCTAAACTTTGTCACAAGCTACCTTATATAACCAGTCTTTCCATCAAATCAAAAAACAAAATGCATGTTTGACCTCTCAGTAATGCTGCAATATTCATCAGTTTAACTTTTTTGAGTAATAGGGGCTGGAATTTGCTTGTGTATCACAAGAATACTACTACTGAGAAGTGGCTTTCTGTGTGCACAGTTTCAGAGTCAAGTATATTAATTTGCTGTACCAAATTATTTGTCCTGCAGATGATCTTTGATTCTCTGCCTTCCCTGCACCCAACACACACCCCAGACCAATGCTACCCTAACATTTATGTTTACACAGTAAATACGATACATTGGCTGAAACATTTTCAGTATTTAGAAAACCTTTAAAATATGCTTCTTCTCGTTTCTAATGGTTATACCAAATGATTGTTAAGCCATCACTGTGAGACTGAAAATCTCTGAAATATATATATATATAGAGTAAAGAGGTTGTATTTTATGATACAAACTGCTTATTTATGGTGAAAAAGCTGCTGCTGAGAAATGACATTCTATCCACATTGTTTCACAGTCAGGTATAGTAATTTGCTGAGCTAAATTATTAGTTCTGCAGGTGCGAGATTCTCCTTCACTATCTTCACCGCAGGAATGATACTGCAATGTGGCCTGGTAACTTTCTGTGAGTTGTTACTTCAATAGCTGTACACATATACCTCTGAATAATGAAACAGCCTGTATATAAAAAAGTCATTTTACTGAAGTGTCTCATCAGAGATTTGTGGAATACTTTGTCATAAATTTTGGCTACCGTACAACATGATGCTGAGAATGATTAAAATGATTGCATTCAACAGTACACTACCAGTGCACCTTTCTCATTCTCAGTGACAGTACCACCTTGGCTGAGAAGAGAGAAGAGGAAATGCTCAGAAACATTAATATTTTCCCAAGTTATCCTATATTTTCTATGTAGATAAAACCAGCTTCCATTTTTTTGGTAAATTTAAAATTAATAAATAGCAGAGATATTATTTTTTACTAACAAGGGAACAAATAAATTCATATTGCAGAGTTTCTTCATTACTAGTCAGGTATTTTTATATGTCTTGCTCTAGTATTACATGAAATGTAATGATTTGGGAAAATACAGCCAATTGTGAGTTAAAAGTTAGTCTCTTTTCCTTAGGAAGCAAGGGTTTCTAACAAATGCTATTTAATGAGAAATCAGTTGTCATTCAAGCTGATAAAACTTGCGTTACTCTAGATTTACAGGTATGAAAAAAGAAATTGTTCACCTGCATAGAAAAAGAAATCAAAAGTGTTATAGTCAGTATATTTTCAAGACATGCCTAAAAATATAATAAATTATATCTACAGCATCCCAGTTGGGTAGTTTAGAGTAATGGTAGAGCTCAAACAATCTGGTCTATGTACCTGCAGGCCTCTGAGAAAAGTAAGCGTTAGCTGCAGTATGCTCAGTTATATAGTAACAGCTAACTTTTAAGTAACTGTAAAAAATTCTCCTGAGTCAATGATTTCTGTAAAAAATGGGGTAGCTGACATCTATCCAGAGTATATTCCACTTGGAATCACCAGACCTACTGGTGTTGTTAAGTGTTGTACTGTTTTGTTCTCACCTCTACACTGGATAGAGTGCTTTTGAGGCTTGTCCAGCCCCTTACTCATTATCACATAAAGTGCACACAGCAGCCTGCTCCAGGTAGGATGCCTTTTCTGTTTAAGCCATATATTTTACCTGTGCATATTATGTGAGCAGATCTGGATTTCCAAATACGAAGGATCTTTTTCCCACAAAAAAAAAGTCCAAGAAATCAAACAACAAAGCAAACAAAAATTTTTTCTGTCTGTCTAGATAAAAAAAATAGAATAAAATATGCCTGGATTTTTTTTTTTCTGGCAGTAATGACAAAAGATATCCAAAAATTAATGTGGATTAAGAGAAAAAAAGTTGATAAGAATGTGGATTAAGAAACTTAATGTAGGTTAAGAGAAAACCTCACTACTGACAGATACTGATGCGTTTTACACTAGAGTCTAAAGAGTTCCCAATCATTTACAAAAGTAGAACCTCAGTTTTCAGGAAATTTTATTAGCAAGATCTTAAACAAACTTTAAGATTTGCAATCAAGTCTTCATTTCTCTTGTAAACTTTATTATGTAACCAATTGTTGCTGTCAGTAGGCAAAGTCTGCTTCACGTCAGCCTCAGTAATGAGAGCTGCCTCTTCCTGGTGGGTCTTTGAGCTCTTGCATGGATTTTCCTGACTTTGGGAACCTTCAATCCAACTCAGTCTAGTGCTCAGCTCCCAGAATTTACTGTAGCTGTTGCAGCTGTTGCTTCATGCCACACTGACTGATGATTCAAAGACTTTCAGGATGTTTACATAATTAAGGGACTGATAATTTAAAAAAGTCCTCTGACTATGATGCTTATCAAGATTGGTTGCATCATCCTATGAACCATGAATCAGCAGTTCAGCTCAAAACAAGAAATCCTGAGTGATTTATCTGTACCATTTCCCAAACACACTTGTTTTCCCTTCTGTTCTCCCATATATTATAATACCTAGTAGATTTTATTGGAAGAATAAATGAGGTGGGAGCTTGACACTACACATCTGCAAGCTATAGTATGTTCCAGTCAGCTTACACAGTTTTGCAAGTTCACCTCCCTCTTCAGGATTTGAGGTCAGTAACAATGACAGGAAGAGAAACAGGAGCAAGGTAAAAGGGCATCAATTTCTGTGCCTTGTTAGCCTGATAAATTTGTTTCAGAAGGAATTTTGCTGTAGAGATAAACAATTCAAGGTCAAGTCAGGCATGGATTTTGTATCTCCAGAAAAGTAATTCAAGCGAGGAAAGCTTCATGCATGCAGAAGGAAATCACTTCTGGCTGAATGACTTAAAACCTTTAAAAAGTTAGAATCTAAAATTCAAGCAAGTAGATTTTATGGCACCTCTTGTATGTTTAATAAAGGAAATGGTAGATCTTTGGGAAAAACACTAGCAGGAAAAAGCTATGTAAATTTCATATCTCTAAATCATTCATAGAGTATGACTCTGAAGTTCTTTAATTTATACTGAGTGACCTATTCTGGTACATAAGCATTAAATGTGGGTCTCAGTCACTAGGACAAAGGTTTTTCTGGGGTAGAAGGTACAAATCCAACTGAATTCATGGAGCCTTCCACAGCAGTATTAATCAGGAATACTTGCCCCTGAATTAGAGGCCAAATGGTACACAGATATTCATAACCAAGAACATAATTTGACCCACTGAGCTTGCGACATTTTCAAAATAATAAAGAATGTGAAATTATGGTCGCAACTCTGACAACCCTCCAGTAGTAAATTAGCAGTAAGTTTTTGGGGTGAAGAAGTGGGGAGGGGCAAGAGGGGAGGTTGTCTGTCTGTCTGTCTGTCTGTGTAAAGCTTTCTCTCAGAAGGCACGTCCCTCACTTGATCCTCTTAATAAAGTGAGGATAGTACAGTCATGTTTTCTGGTGTTCCTTTTTCACCTCACTGCACGTGGCTTTTAAAATGTAGATGATCGAAAGGAAAAGAAAATTACTGAGGGGCCACCTCATCCTGTCTTGATCAGTAACACTCAGTTGGGTGATGTATAAATGTATTGCAATCAAATGTCATGAGATTTGATTTAGTTAATTTTATTATAGAATCATAGAATGTTTGGGTTGCATTCGACCTTACAGATCATCAAGTTCCAACTCACCGGTGTTGGGCAGGGAATACACCCATGTAATACACTGATATAAGCAAGAGTAATTTGCAAAAAAAGCACATTTCTGCATAAAAGCAACACATCTAGTACTGGATAGAGGTCTTTTCAGAGAGGCAGTCACAGAGCTCCTGAATAAATATCAAAGTATTGTTATATGGCTACAGGAATATGTAGTTCTACACTACCTTCACTATGGGTTTGGGATTATACTTGATTTGACTGTTGCTTGGCTTAACAAATCTATAACTTCTTATTAACTCACTACAGGATGGGGTATTTTATGGATTTATGGGATCCCATTCTTAGAGTTCTTAAAAGCAAGGTGCTTTTGGGGGTTTTGGCTCCCTTTGGGGTTTTTGGCAGACTCACAGATCCATGTATTACCCAGGCACAATAAAGTGCATATAGCATAAGCATCCAAATGCTCATTTATCTTATATAACCTTTGAAGAGAAGGTTTTATCTCTTGCTCAAAAATTTTAAGAATTAGTGAAGCTGTTGGTTTATGGACATTCCTTTCCATAAGACAGAAACTCTAAAACCTGAAAACAGATGCTAGCTCTCTTTAATGACAATTTAATTTTCAGACTGCTTTGTTATGGACATGTGACTTATGCACTTGGGAAAACTCTGTTTTTCTCCTAGAAAGGCTTGAATCCTATTTACCAGCTTCAATCAAATCTGAAACAAACTTCAAATTATATCTATTAGAAATAATTTACATTAATGCCATTAATGTAAATCCCATTACAATATGGGAAGAGTTAGGTGGATGCTTCTTTGAGAATTGTATTGCATTTATCAGGAGACAGGAGAGTTCTTCAGATTGTGTGTTCTTTGCAGCAGCAGTTGCAGTGAGAAATAGAAAAACTCTCATAGTAGTGTGGATGTTGGCCTAAAGTTAAAAAAATACAAAAATGAGGACTTAGAACAATAAGACTGTGTTTTTGTGCTGTGTAGTGTTGGGCCTTAGCAAATAGAAAAATATGTTAAGCAAGATAATAGAAAAATTTAATCATGTGGCTCTGTGCTTTGTTTATAGAAGGGTATAAAAAGTTCCTGAGTAGCTGAAACTACGAAACAAGCACCACAAGTTAGATATAAGGAATACGTGTAGTTTTAATGATTGGTTTATGCAGATGCCCGTAAGCTCTTAACAATTTGCTATTGGTTAGAAAACTTTCTAAAAGCCTTGTAACACAGAGAATTTTGGCTGCTGTTAGCAAGACCTGAGTTGTTGCCATCTTTGGTGTCTCACCCTGTACTGGGGCTGATGTTGCAATAAAGCTCGAGGAATGTCTCCTGGCAGTTCCATCCCATTATTTGGAAAATTGTGGATCCAACAAGCAGCAGCAGACTGGCCAGTCAACAGCTGTTTCCTGCTATACTATCCACACAAAGTGCTGTCCCAGCCTAGTTCCAGAGGATGAAAAAATAATCTGGTTTATCTTGTCCAGGTGGATTAGAAGGCAAAAAAGTACAAACTCATTTAAAAGCAGATTTACTTATTTCTAACATTCATGGAAAAATTTTGAATTTAAAGAACATTTTGTCTCCCATGTGCATTAAGCACTTGGCTTCTATAATCCTTAGATGCCTGGCTTATTAATGATTTGATGCAGTTCTTCTTGCCTGGTTGAAAAGTGGGGAGGTAGGTGAGCTATGACATCCCAACTCTAGAGATCCAAAATACTGACTGATATGCTTTCATTATTGGGCAGACATGCTCAGAAGAACAAAAATTTTCATATTCTCTGATGACAGTGTGAACCTCAAGTATTACCGTCTCTCCATTTCTACCCTCCCACTCATCTCCAAGAAGAAAACAGAAGAATCCATCTTATTAAGGCAGAAGAACATCTGGTTTTTACAATAGGGCTATAGATAGAAATCTTTGTAGGTAACTCTACTTCAATAGTGTGCTGGGGACACTCTGTATTTTCAATGGTAAGTGTGTACATTAACTGCTAAGCTTATGCTTTATCAACAGCTATTAATAAAACAGATATTTACATTCCAAAGTATAAAATATGGATCCAAATCAACTTCACATCTTAAAAGTTACTTGTATAATTCATAAGTCAGTGACAAACCTAATGAATTAGTCACATAACTGACACATTAGAGACAGAACTTTGAATTTGGATGCATGTTTTATTTAAAGCTTGGTTTGCTGTATAAATAAATCATGAAAATATACTTCTGACTCAGACAGTAAGTAAAAATGTAAGGAATAGCATCTTCTGGTAAAAAATTGTGGGAGGAAGGGTAATTGAGTGACCTTGTTTTATTTGGCTGGCACAGACAAGTGAGATCCCTCAGTAACACTTTCAGGTCCTCGTTGCTTTCTGCCAGTTTAAAGGAGTGATATATCAATCTAGGCTTGACTGCTATAAAAGATTGTTTATACTTAAGGTAAGGAGCAAATACGGTTCCCTCTTCAGGAATAAAATGGGAATTTTTAATCTCTAATTGCTTGAGTTCTCACAGGAGAACTTAAAATCTCTTCCATCACAACTTTTCTGTGCTCCTTTTCCATTTGCTTCAACATATCAAAGTGAACAACTCTGTAAGTGGCAAAAAAATAAGCACCTCACTGAAACCCTGCTTGGTAGAAAATTAAAATGCATTACTTTGAATGGGAATAGTTAAGAGCTTCCATACTGGAGGAATGAAAAGCAAAAAAAGAAGTATAAGAATGACGTAGAAGGGTAAAACTATTGATTTTGTCATCTGGGATATTTTAACTGCATATGCTTTGCTATATCTGAGACTCTAAAATGTTCGAAGTTCAGGAAATAATGAAGTCATGTACATATCAAGTTACAAAATTGCAATTATAAAAGTAAAAAAAGAAGGCTTGTAATAGAAGGCGCTTTTTTTTTTATCTCTCAATACCACTGAATCCTTCACAGCTTGAACAAAATTTGGTAGCCTGAACATTAATGGTACCATTTTTCTTCTATATGTGCCTTTAGACTGACTCACTGCCAGTTAAAAACAGTGACATGCTTCTGGTGAAAAGAAATGCCTAAGCTCACTGGCAATCAGTAATAGCTGCAAAGTGCTAAAAATATACATATATTTATTAGACGAATCAAAACCCTATTCAGACTCTTGGTAACCAAGTGGCTTTTTGTACAATGAAAATTCCCCAGAAGTAGATTCATGAGCTCAGAAAGAATTGCCACAAGTGCTTATTTTGTATTCTAGGTGATATCTAGGTTTATTAGTTAAAATTTCACTTTAAAAATATGTGTGATGTATAAGACATGCTAATTCATGATTGGTAATAGAGTTTTAAGTTTGCTTCAAAAAAGAAACGCCAACCATTTCTCTCAAATTATAAAACTTCTTTCTAGACCTGGATGAATTCAATCAATGATTCTTAATCTCCTTGCATCCATATAGGGTATCTCCACAAATAACCCAGTTTTAATCTGTATATTCTCTTCTTTTCCTTCCCTAATTATGGTATAGTTTGTCCTCATTAAAATCCAAAAATGCTGCCTCCTAATTCCTCTTTATAACCCATAATACTTATTCATTTGCAGTCCAAAGGTCCACTAGTATCCTTATCTTTTGATCTTTAACTATTTTTTTTTTTTACTTATCTTTATCTTTTTACTTTTCACTACATTTACAGTACACGCTGGAGATTAACTTAATTTTTTCTCCTCAAAAGCCTATGAGGATCCTATATAATAGAATTTGATATGCAGTCAGATCAAAGATGAAGGAAGAAAGAGGGAACAGATCAGGGAGATGCAAAGGCAATAGGCATTAGCTGCTTGACGCTTGTTAGTCATGTGTATCACTCTGCCCTCATTTCACCAGGGTTCTTAACCTTTTGCTGTGAGATGAAGTCAAAACATGATGTCCTTACATTCACGAGGAGAACAAATTCCTTATTACGTACAGTAATAAAGATTGGAAGCTCTCAGTTGTTGTGAAGAAGAGTAATGAAGGGCAAACAATCTGAAAGAAAAAGACTAACTTGATTTTGAGGACTTCTGCCTTTTCCTTGGAGGCACATGCAGAATTCTGACAACAATAGACAGAGAAATTTGTAAAGCCAGCAGGTCTGAATTTATGCCTGTATTTATAAGGAATTTACAACTAATATCACATTGCAAGGACCTCAGATGCTTTCTCTTTAAGATATTTAGTGCCTGCAAATATGAGATAAGGTCTCTGAACAAAAAAATTTCTGGGTTCACAATTCTGTTTCCATGGAGTCCAAATGCTGGAATAATGAGACATAGATATGAAGCACCATGAATGATGAGAATAGGAGTTAAATTTTTGTTGCAATTGCATGGCATTTATAACACATTCAGTGCTAATTTGCACAGAAGTACCTAATTCTAACTTACATGCACAAAAGTTAAAAAACTGAAAATTTCTTCAATGTTTTTTTGATTCATTCATTTGATATAGTCATAAGAGAATCTCAAGTCCCTGAAAGGAGAGGAAGGGGGGAAAAGCCTATACGTCTGCCACCTACAGAATAAAAGCCGTCCAAGATTAGAAATTATTTCAGAATTTTCTGCATTTTAAGAAAACGATTTTGTTAACAATGCACTGGCAAGAACACCATATGACTAGGTGGAAAAAAAAGTGGGAATGAAGGGATATAGCTCTTATATAGCTAAAAAATTCACCTAAAGGACCAATGTACATTTATCCAGTTTTTAGAAATGTGTAGTGTGACATTTCAATTGTCTATAAAATAATGTTTAAAGAAGCAAATTCTTAAGACAAACTTTAGGAATCAAAGTTATATTATTAGCCTGGATCAAGGAATATAAAAAAATCCAGGAAGATCCCTAGAGTAGAAATTGAGTAAGAAAGATATTCGCTATCATCTCAGGACACAAACCTGTTTCCATTAACAAGATAGGCCCTCAAATCTTAAGGACATCTCATAAAGTCAAATCCATGTCTTCTTCTGTCTTGACAGAAGCTTCATGATAATATGTGATAATATGTGGTAGGTTGAGTGCCCACTAGAATTATTTACTCCTTTTCTGCTGTGAGATAGGATTAGGAGAAAAGCAAAGCAGCCTTAAACTTTAGAGTATATAAAGAGAGCTTTATTAACTGAACTATAAGTAGGAAAAAAATTCATAAGAATCAGAATAAAACCTTCAAAACACTTCTCCCCTGCCCCCCCCCCGCCCTCAAGCTTCTTTTCTTTCTCACTGACAGTATGAAGAGAAAAATCTTAGAACCTAGGTCAGTTTACCACCTCTAAAATAGTCTTTCATCAGTTTTTTTAGAGAGAAAAGTCTCTTTTGACCATGTCATGGAAATTTCTCCACAAAAAAACCAGTTCTCTCATGGCTTCAATTCTCACAAAAGCAGCCGCTCGAGAATCTGCATTTGTGAAATCCCTCCCGTATCATGCAGCCTTCCCACAGCTGCATTGTGGGTCATGTAAACTCATGGGGTACCATTTTAAATATGAAGAGTTCAAAAGTAAAGGTTCTCTTCATCTTTCTCTGAGATAATTTTTATCTCTGGGCTGAGAGGTTTTCTCTCCCAGGCAGCAGGCCTTCATCTCATCTCATCTTATCTCATCTCTGTTCAAGCTTCTCATGAGATTGCAGCTACTTCAACATTTGCCTTTCCTCATATCTGCAATTTGAACACTCTTCATCTCCCCATTCATGTTTTCCACAACTTAAAGGAATATTCTAATCTATCACAGTTCATCACCATGGCCTTACAAAAGAATTTCAGCCTAAGACTAGGCATCCCTCATTCTCCTCTCATCTAGGACTTGACTTCTCCTTCGCTGACCTTGATGTCTTCTTATTGTCTCTTTACGTGCTTTCACTCCATCCTTTTTTCTCACTCAGAGAGAATTCAATGTTTGGCAAGTTTCATCTGTGTAAGGAAAGTTAATATCTCACCTGAGGCCTGCAGAGGTCATGATGGTCAGTCAGTGGTGGACTCAGGCCATGCTAGGGCAGTTCCAGGATCTCAGGGAATCTTCAATTCCGGCTGTGGGGCCTCTCTGCACAGCTGCAGAGCTGCCCCTGGTCTCAGCTGGATCATCTCTCGCCTGGCTGGGGCCCCCCTTCCTCTGCCTGGCAGCCACTGGGGCCCGGCCCAGCCCGGCCACACAAGCCACGCTGGAGCGGGAAGCAGCTTGGCAGGAGGATGTTACCAGCCACTGGGGCCTGATCCAGCTGCTTCCTGGGAAGGGGGCCTATCGGCAGGGCCTGCCTGGCCCGGCCCCACGACAAAGGGGGAACTGGGCCCGTTTGTTATCTCTTCCGAGGCCACAAGGAAAGCAAACTTTCCCCAGGGTTTCTTCGGTTTTTAACATGTGTCTTCACAAAGGCATGTTCAATTTTCCAATGGTCTAACAAAGTGTCAATATTCAAAACAACTCACTGATTGGTTTTATCAGAGCTTTTCTTAGAGAAATCACTTCCATGGGTGGCTTCTCTCCTCACCATATGTCAATCAATGCAAAACCAGCACATAATGAGTAACTCATTATCCATACCTTGCATAGGATACATTTGGTAAATCATGAATCATCTATTTGAAACAATGTGTTCTTTCTACTTTATCAGCAGTGTGGTGCTTCTCGAAACAACACTTAGACTTCTGATGCCTCTAATAATTAGACCTATATGGATGGGGAAGTGAGTGACAAAATAAAAGTCAATGGGCCTGACCTAAAATTAAAAAAATCCATTTAAACGTGTACTAGACATAATCAGCAAGTTTTGGTAGGGGACAAGAAGATGCAGTGATGATCTGTGGAAAAGGAGATCTGGGACTTCTCTGAACTGGTCGTAGCCAGTTACAGATTGCTCTGCTGTGAACAAAACCAACTGTACCCATCAGAGGAGCATATGCTGCCTCTGCAAAAAGTATATTTATGGAAAGATATCAATATCTAAAAAAGAGAAGGTGCAACAGACCAACACTAAGGCAGATGTGACACCTGAGTGGAGGCAAGGGGGAAAATGAAAGAGATGCCAGGGTATAAGGGACAACGTATCAGGAGAGAGATGCAGAAGAAAAGAGATGTCAATGAGACAAAAGACAGCAAAGCAACAGCCTTCTGAGGAAGGCTGGAGGAGCAGCCCTGGTAGTCTGGAGCAAAGAGAGGCTCAAACAAGGACTAGAGCAGAGACTCCTGAGAAGGACTGTACCAAACATGCCAGAGCAGACCATAGCATAAAGGCATCTGAGAGATTGGAGTGGAGACACCCAAACGGGGCAAAGCACAGACAGTTAAATGGGGCTAGTGATAGCACACACCTGAGGAAAGGGAGATTCAAAACTGGTGAGTTTTTAATTCTGTGATAACACAGGAAAGACATATTTTGCAGATGGCAAACAGCACATCTGCAGAACCCCACTGGCCCCAGCCCTAGTAGTCTAATCTAGTTGGCCGTGCCCTACTCAGTGGACTAGACTAAAGAATTCCTTTAGTGGTTTACCTTCCAGCCCCAGCTGTTCTGTATCTGAGACATTAAGGGTTTGTTACCACCTTAACCACAGAAAGTTCCTTTTTCCAAAACACTTAATTAACACCTTTTTAAAATACTTCCGAGAGTTTTCAATAAAATTTGAGACCTGTGGTAAATGGAAAACACATGAAGAAATGAATGAGCAGGGCAGCCTCTGTTCCATATACCTTCATATTTGTACCTCTTATCTTGCAGAAATAACGTTGTTAAGAGATCTGAAGGACTACTGCCAGGTAATGCAGAAAAGTGGGAGGCAAAGGCCATTCAATACACTGGGAAAGGAACAGGTAGAGAAATGTCACAGCGTTATCACCTGAAGAGGATAAAAATGCTATATATTGCTTGCTTTGCCTTCTTGATCAAGATGAAGTTTCTGGGGTAGAATGAAAAGGGAGAAACTGAACTTAGTTGTTTCTAGTCAACATAGTCACTGCTAGTGTCCTAGAGACTTTCAGTATCACAATAGGTCTGTGGGACTTTGAAGATGAGGACAAAAGTAGTACCCAGAAGGGCCAAGACAGTGACAGAGTATCAGATTAAAAACAACTTTTAAAATGAGCAAGTTTCTTGAGAATAATTGTTTTGGTGGAGAATCTGAAGTCCAGGACTGTCTAAAATATGGGACTATAGCTCAAACTAAGTGTGTTGGATGTAGCTCACCATCCTAACACTTCTTTTTTTAAAGAGACTGCACTTATTATTCCTTTCCTAGTCCCATTTCATGACTCCACATAGTTCTTGAGTTATCCTGGTGGGTTTTTTTATAAACATAAAGAAATATTTGCCCAGATTAAGTTTGACTTGCTATTTTTTTTTTCTTTTTGTATTGTGGCTTGACAGTTCCATGAAAAAAAAATATGGCAAAATATAGTGTTTAGACAATATCTCATCTTGGATACCATTTCTTTAGACATTCTAACAAATACTTCCCACCTCCTCCTGCTATCTAACTGTCCCCTCAAAACTTAAGGAAAGAATATTTACACATGTAAAAATCTATCTTCTTAATTTTAGACAGCCAGGCTGATGGTAAATAGTTTTCAGTAATTTCAGAGAGAAAAGTTAAGAATACTGAGATAAACCACTAGAAAACTAAAACACCATATCCATTTTCACTACTGTTTTTTCCTAACTTTCAACTGATGGCTGCATAAGCCTAGAAAATTTTTATCTTCCCATTAATTTAACATAAAATGTAAGCAATTCTAGGAACAATCTCATGCAAACCTCTAAATAACAGCTGAATACAACATGCATAAAATATGCAGAAAGCTACATGGATTTAGTATTCCAGTGACTGTTTCATTAGCTGTTTATTACTATCTAGACAATAATTGTAATTTTATTATATTTTCGAGTATATATTGGTCAATCAGTTCAATGTAATTTCTCCTGATGTATAGTAGTCATAAATTAGTCTATAGTTCTTCCTTGTTTGCTTTCCTTAATAGTAATTTATTTTATAGTAAAAATCACTATCTTCATTTGCTTGGTTTACTTTTAAGCTTTGAATGATCAGCCTAGACCAGTATTTGATTCATGTTATCAAACTCAGGATGCATTTCTAAAGCCTTTAAGCATCACACTGCTGAAAAAACAAGGTGAAGTTTAAAATGATTGCAAAGATTAATCTCTCTATAAGCCTTCAAATCAATAGTATTGATTTCTGATTCAGGTTTTATTTATCCCTGTTATTTAATTTAGTAATGATCTACTATTTATCTAGAAACAAGACGTAAGCATATGCAGATAATAATATCAAGTAATTTTTTTTCTCATAAAATCAGTTTCCTGCCCAGCACTCTGAAGAACTGTCCAACTAGTAGTAAATTTTTCACCAGAAAAGACATATTTCTTTTAGGGTCATAAATAGTCACCTAGCCCAATAGTTTTTTATGTTTTAAATTCTATTTTTTTATTAAGATTATATTTGCAGTAATAAGTAGTAACTAATACAATTTCTTGTCTGTAACAATTATCTGTTCTATTGATGTGCACAGCAATCATATCCCACAGCACTGTCAGAATCACAGATTCACAGAATGGTTTGTGTTGGAAGGAACCTTAAAGATCATTTAGGCCCAATCCTCCTGACACAATCAGGGGCACCTTTCATTTGACCTGCTTACTCAATGTGCTGTCCTGTCTGGCATTGGACACCTCCAAACAACAGAGACAACTCTGGGCAACCCACTCCAGTATCTCACCACTCTCACTGCAGAAAGTCTTTCCTTGTATCCAGTCTAAATCTCGTCTCTTTCAGCTAAACACCTTGTCCCTTGACTCCCAGTCTTGGTTAAGAAAAATTCCCCTTATTTATTGTTAAGTCCCTATTATATATTAGAAGGCCAGAATATGGTCTCCTCAGAACCTTCTCCTCTCCAGGCTGAAATTGCTTTGACTCACTCAGCCTTTCTTCATAGGAGAGATGTTCTATCCCTCTCATAATTTTGTTGCCCTCCTCTGGATGTGTTCTTGGAGGTCCATGTCTTGTAATGGAGACCCCAGAACTGAATGAAGTATTCCAGCTACAGTCTCAGGAAAGAGGAACAGAGAAGCAGAATCAACTCCCTCATCCTGCTAATTGCCCTTCTTTTGTGTAATGCAAAAGACAATTGACTTTCTGGGATGCAAATGCAGGTTGTCAACCCAAATCAAATTTTTCTTCCACCACTATCTCCCAATCTTTCTCTGCAGGGCTGCTCTCAGGCAATTCATTATCAATACTCTACTGATATTCAGTAATGCCCAAGAGGTTGTCCAGCAAAATTATAGGTTCCCCAACCTTTGAAGTGTTCAAGGTCTAGTTGGATGGGGCTGTGAGGAATCAAATCTAGTGTAAAATGTCCCTGCCTGTAGCAAGTGGGTTTGGATCGGATGTTTAAAGGTCTCTCCCAACCCATGCCATGCTATGATTCTATGATTTTCCTGACCGACATACGAGTCCTTCCACATGGACTTGTTGAACTTCATGAAGTTCACATGGGTCCACTTCTCAATTTTGCCAAGTTTACTCTCAAGGTGTCAATGTCCCATGGCCTGCTGCGGTGTCAGTGTCTCTTTGCCTCAGCCAGCACTGGCATCACGGCAAGAAAGGCCACGGCTTGGTAGCTGAATGAAGCTTGCCGATCCCATGGGTTCTTGTTTGCCTGCAGGAGTGAAGTGATGACAGCAGGAAAGGAGACAGTCTGCTCAGGGTTCAACCACTGGCTTTATTCATCCACTCAGGGTGCCTGCCTCAGCAGAGACCCCTTGCCAGCAGGAGCCCCAAGCAGAAAAAGAGACAGGGCACTCGAAAGTAACATCTTATATTTGGGGGAGAAACTTGGGGATGGGTTTAACTGAGGACAAATCAGGGATCATGTGGGCATGGCTCTGCAGGTAAATGACATATATTACAACAAATCAGTAACTTAGGCGGGGGAGACAGCCAGAGTCTTGTCCAATCACTTGACGCCCTCACTGGAACATTCTAGACTTTTGGGAGAGGCTTCAGAGTGATAGACAAGACCCAGGCTCTGTATAAGTTATGATTGACACATAAAGAGGGTTGGGGTAAAACCAAGAAAGGTTAAACATGGGTGACATGGGACAAACCATCACAACTTATAAAAAACAATATAAAACAAGGAACAAATGCATACATAAAACTGATAAAACCAAAACCACACCACTACAATGTCCTATGTGTTTAGTATACTTTTCTTCCTTTGATGTATAGATAGAAAATGTACTGCGAGACACAAGAAGTTCTATAAAGTAATTAATAAACTGTAGAGGTTAGAAAGTCAGAACACTGGTTTTATCTATCTTGACCTTTTCTGCAATTCATGCTCTAGGTGTGCTTATAACAATTTGTATTCCAATGGGAGTTTTGCTTTTAGATTAGTATTGTATTTTTTTTTATTTAAAAATTGCTTATGAAGGATTAATTGCAAATCATACCACTTGTTCAGTTGGCTAACAATGTTAATTGAAATTTGTTTCACTTATAGAGTAAATTTCTGAGTTAGCTTGAATTCAATATACTAGGGTGAGTAATTCTTCAACATCATATTTCTGTTCATGTAAATTATAGAATCTTCTCACCCCCCCCCCATACTGCTATTTCCTGTGGTTTTTATACATCAGTGATTCTATTCATATCCATTTTCTAACCATTTAAATTTTCGTTTGAGTCTGTACATTTTCTCCACTGATCATGGCTACCACTTCTGGCACACGGAACAGTTCTACACAGAGGGATAAGAGAATCAGCCTATGTTTACCAAGACTATTGCCCACATAGGCAAGGGTTACAATAATTTTCTGAGTCATGCATGGTCAGCTTTTATTTACTTACCTCCTAATATTTAAGAGTTATTGCTTCCCAAGTTGGGATCTTCCACTCTGAAAGAATGGTTTATGTTCTTCTGTCCCAGATCTTGCATTTAGCCAAATTTGATGAATTTGCATTTTGCCAAATGTTTGTAGATTGACTTGACTTCTTAACTTTCCCCTTTTTCTCTGGCCATCCTTGAGTCTTTTATGAGCATTATTAATCATGCACATTTGTGGCAAATTGTTAAATTATGAAAGACAAGAACAAATATGCAGGATTACAATAAAAGCCTGCCTGCCTGGTTAGTTCTGTCTGATTGACTTCACAGAGAAATCTATCAAACAACATGACTGTGTTTGGAATGCTTTTCAGTGGGTTATTGCCTGAAAATAATGACTCATAACAATACAGGAACACTGAGAGAAACAATTCAGTTTTCAGTTGTGAATACAAAATATTGCTAAACTACTTAGATGGCAAAATTTGCTGCCAATATGATTGAGTAAACAAAAATCTTGCTGATTCTCACTATAATAACATAAATAATTTCCTAAAATCAATCCAAATCAAGTTACTGTTTTCGAAATTAATAAATAAAACCACTATTATGAAGCAGAATATTTTGCAATGCTTTTTTGTCTTGCATGGGTTTTTTTCCACATTTACTTGATTTAAATTTATTAAGGAATACTTCTAAGTTGAACTTTTCCAAATTTGAAAAGAATACCCAAAGGAACATTGAAAATTGGATTTTAATTATTTCTTTACTTTTTTTACATGATGGAGTCAATGTAACATTTTAAACAAAAATGTATTAAGCATTCAATGTCCTATTTATAGAGGAAGTTGTTTTCATGATTTAAAATCACCGTAAATTTAATTTTGATATTTGATAAATGTGTTAGTCACAAAAGGTTTTTTTCCTCTGGATCATTTGGTAGTGAATAAATTATATGCAATCACCATTAATCTCAGTATTTCAGGAATAAAATAATTAAAGTATATCTCTTCCATCAGTTCATGGTAGAGTACTGCACAGAAATAAAACATATTTTCTGATGTCATATAATGTCATGTGATCAGACATAGACATAGTAGTGCACGGGAAACCTTTGCCTGACTATATCAGCTGTTTTTTCCTATTCTTTTGTCCTATTGAGATTGCCATGAATGAAATGCAAATGGCTGACAGCATTTTGTGTAGCCAGTTTTTTTGTTTTGTCAGGGCACAAGATATTTTTTCATCATATCACAGGGCATTTAATTGCATTACATTTAATACTTTGTAATCCTTTAAATCCTCCATTTAATCCTTAGCACAATGACACCTTTTTCACTTGTGCTTGGCAGCAAATTTTTAAGGGTGAGGAAGATAGACTGTACTTTCAGAAGAAATACAGCACTCCAAGAACTTCAGACTTTTGATTGTGACACCATGCACAAGATTGCACAAGTATCATTCACTTATTTGAACTATGTCAGACTGCATATAAACAACACGTATTCAATGTGTTTATATGCAACAATCACACATTTTTAAAATTCCATGACAGTCAGTGGGATTTAGAGACTTTGATAAGTCCCCCCTCTATGGAGAATGGCCACAGAAATTGTGTGGTCTGTGTACTCAGTTGTTGTGTTTAATATAGTTCAGTAGTTCAAGTAATTACCATTCTAATTTCAAACATTTAAAAACTTTATCTGGGGCTTAAAAGAACAAAAAAACCACCATGCATCTACATGGTCAGTAGCTAAAATGTGGTTTTAGACTAATAAAATTTTAATTTTTCTACTACTATTTAACAGCGCCATTTTCCCATTTTTACTATTTACAATGGTTTGAGGTTTGGGTTGTAGTTCTTCTTTGCTTCTTTTTGGTTTTCTTCCAATACGCTGTCAATTTTATTATTCATTTCAAAGTTATCTTCACAGAATACACAGAGATGTAAATACATGTATATATAGTTATAGAGACTTATAATTTGCCACTGTTTTCAGGTTATGTATGCCTCTGTAAGTAAAAATATATCTACTACACTAACTAAACTAGACCATTGAAAAACTAACAGCGTTCTGAGGTCTACTCTTTGTACGTGTGACACCTGATCATCTGTTCTTGTAAAAAGGCTGGGTAGCTAATGGAGAGGGAATTCCAGAATGTAACACATGAGGAAGAAAACTCTTAAAAAAGTAAAGCTCTGTGTATAACTTTATTTCTCGCCTCCAGAGAAGATTTGTACCAGAGGATAGAAGCAAGATTACAGCCACAAAGAGCCCTTCTCAGGAGAGTAGTCTGTATTCAATAAAGAGCACAGCTTAAATTTTTTAAAGACGTCTTACTTCATAGTAATCCCTGATAAAGTCATTCACGTCTGGACTGCTACCCACATTTGCACACTAATGATGCAGCGATATATCAACAAACACTATGAGTGAAGTCTTCTTGTAGTGTCCATAGTCCTTAAAAGCAAAGATATTTGGCTCAAGCCTTAAGGCTAGAGATATAACAGTAGTATAAAGTATAAAGTCACATGGAATGACTTAACTAAGTGTGTATAGCATACAGGTGTATGGAATATTTGTTTGGCTATCTGTTCAGATTATTTTTTTTAATTTGCTTTTGGTAGCTTAGTTTTCTGTATGATACTACTAGTTCAGTATCAGATGTCTATCTGAAAGTAAAAAAAAAAATCCAGAACTTTTCGACAATGCAATATGGCTAAATCTCTGAACTGCTAGTACCCATTTCTCACCTTGTTCAAAAAATTCATCAACAGACAAACTTCTTTTGTCATTTTCTCTATATAAATTTCATCCCATATCATTGTTAAATTCTGTGTTCCAAAATAAATATGACAGTTAACCTACAAGTTATTGTTAACACGTCTGCATAATCTCTAATATATTCCATGCAGTAAATGTTAACTTGATTTCCAATTGCCAATCTAACAGTAAACTACTGTTCTATATTGTCTGCCCTAGTTATTTCCATAACTACTTTTCCCTCCCACAGAAAATTGTATACAATTGCCTGCATTCTTTGATTATTATTTGGAACATAGATGTTCCCTATATAACCTGTAATAAAGCAAACAAACGAGCAAGGAAATTCAAGATCATGTGTGTACATACGAAGGAAGTGTATTTAGGAAAGTAATTAATTACTAATCAGTTGATAATTCTGCCTTATTTTTCAATTAGTTTCATCACTAAACTCTTAGTTGTGAAGGAGTATATGACAAAATGTTGACTATGACTCACTCAAAATTGCTCAATTTTGTTTATAAATAAACTAATATGTGAATGGAGGATCCCACCATTTGACTTTTTAAAATATTGTCAAAGAAAAATGAAAATTCCCAAATTCCCATTTGTCTATCTGTAGCTTTCAACATGATCTCATTATCACAAAACCTCATGATGTCATTGGTATTCTTGAAAGCAGAGACAATTTTATATATATATATATATATATAGTATGAACTTAAAAATTAGAAAAGTTTTTAACTAGTTACTTTGGTAATGAGAGAGCATGCCCACAGGTTATCCCTTTTTTTCAGTAGATGTACCTCCAACAAGAATCTGTTAGATTCCACAAGAATCTTGATTTTCATTAAATTGCTGACCTTTGGTCAGTTATTGAGGTTCATGTGATGAACACATTTTGGGAAGCAGTTCTCATTTTAATCTAATGCACTGTTTAACAAGAATGTGACAATTAAGCAGTTGTACATTTCTAACTAACAGTAGAGCATGACAAATGAAACCAAGCCTTATTTGGAAAAGAGTATATCATTGCCTTTATATCAGTAATATAGGAATAGAATCAGCCACTTCCAGAATAGCTTTGTACATAAACAAATAATCCTCAAAAGAAGAAAATGCTAAATTGAGTCCTCAATACAGAATTCATGTTGCATTAATAAAATTTAAATTGTTAGGTCTGTAGGATTGAATATTTACCCTCCTTCATCATGCAAATGTTTACCTATTTCCCCCATTTGTGCATCTCTTCATAAAATATGAAGAAATACATCATTAAAGAGCCTGCATGAAGCAGAGATATTATATTATCACTTGGTTCCTTTCTTAAGCAAAGAACTGTGAAACTACTTTATCATATGGCCTAGGCTGCCTGTCATGGGAAAAGAATCTCAGTCAATATTCTCAAGTAAGATTTCTTCTTTCTTCACTCACCTTTCATTCTTCTGCAGAAGGCTAGCAAAATCATCAAAATTATCAAAAGAAAGAAAAAGTATATATAAAATATTTACCTTTAACATCTATAATATCTTTTATTGGGAATAGGATAGGTATGCTGCAAGAGTGAGAACAACCTATGCCCACGGGGAACCAACATGCAAACTTTTGTGTTGCTTAGTGACTTAAGTAATAAGTAATACTTATAAGTAAGTACTAAGTAATAAGTAATACTAAATAAGTAAGACTTAAGTAATAATAGACTTAAGTGATGACATGGCTCCTGTTCTGATAGCCTACACATTTAATGCCAAATAAATGATCACACATTTTAAAATTTGTTTTTAATTAATTAAAGCCACACTTTTTATTCTTAAGAATGAGCAAAAGGGAAATCTAACATAACAGCTCTAAATATAGGTACTACAATGACTGTGCTACCAAATACAGAATGGCCACATAATCATAGTTATTCATCATGACTTCTATAATAAAAAATCATTTAAAGCACAGGGGGCTTTGTGCAAGGAGATGGAAGGGGAGAGGATTTGTGGATCAACCGGAAAGTAAAGGAGGTTTTGACAGAGTATAAATACTTTGAAAAGATATGTGAAGGCATCCTGTCTTGAAAACAGCCCCTGGTATAATTTCAAAAATGTAAACATATATTCTCAGGCACACACACATGTCTGTATAAACTGAAAACTTTTGAGTTTCAGTAAGTCTAGTGTTCATGAAGCTCAGCCTTTTGTCTTTTCCCAAAAAGTTGCAATTGTATTTGAGAACTGGGTTGCTAATTATGAAAACTAAGGACGTGTAAATATTGTTAAGTGGTGCTCCATGCCAGACCAGCTAAGTTACAGTGAGTGAAAATCTTGTTTAAATTGAGTTTGGTCATGTCCCTAAGACTGTATTGTTCTTTTAACTACACTTCCAGATTTCTCAAATGTTAAGTATTCTGAGGTGCTGCCAGTTGACTTACACAAAGTTGGCAGGTAGAGACAAAAATAAGTGAGTAGCTGATTGGTTGGCAATAGAAATTAGTGTATGGTCCAGGATCTTTACACCCAGAAGTCATCATTTGGCTGATTTCATTCTGGCCTGCTCTGAGACAGCCCTGAGTATCTTCAAGCCAAAAGCATAGGGAAGAAGTACTGATCGACTTGTCTAAATTAATCCTGGGGAGACAAGGTTGCCCTATGTCTCCAAAACTGAAGAGGAACAAAGAGAATTACACCAGCAAGTGAATTAACTGAATGATGGTCTATCAAAAACAGCTATTTCCTGAGACAGACGGTACAAAAAACGTGGATGGCCGCTCATTTTCAACGTGGTTGCAATACTTGGGAACATCTATGAATCCTAAAAAACCCCTATGGCTGTACTGTGTTTTGTGGCATAGTAAACTGGCAGTGTAAGCGTGCATTCCCCTGAATCTATCCTTAAGGTATAAGAGAAAATGGATTTCAAGGGCAGTTGTAGATAAAAATTTGAAAACAAAAAAAAAAGTTTTACTGTCCCAAATATGATGATATAGACCAAGGTTTTGCTTTTAAAGACACTAGTCATTGGGCAGTACTGCTTTACTTGAATATTTTACTTCAGACAATTAAAAAAAATGTTGACACCTCACCTGTGAAAATCAAAACCCTATATTAGGTATCCAGCGTAGGTACAGAGAAATAGAAATATTTCAATTCAATAGTCACTTTTAAAGACCTTAAGACTCTGTTCCTCATTTTATCAATCTAGTTTATACATACATATTTTATCAATCTAAGCAATAAGCTGTGAAAAGGCTTGCTTTAGGTTTTCTTTCATGTTGATGGAAAGGTGTTTGTAGAGAATGTTTCTAGAGGGGTTTCTAGAGAGTGCTTCAGAATACTGAATACTAGTCTACTAGAGTAGACTAGTAGTTTGCCAGGTTTATTATCAGTAATGCTACTAAGTCAACAGCATGACAGCTTTTTAGACAGTAGCTGTAGTCAATTTTTGACAGATGCCTTGTAAGGCTTCACCTGTTAGAGAACAATGAAAGAACAAATATGAGTTTATCAGTTAAATGAAGAAGTACCTCCAATTTTATTTCCCTTCTACTTTTAGGAAGGAGATCTTAATTTCACTGTAAGCTAAAACAAAATAAATACATAATACTGTGGTCTTTTGAAACAAGAAGCAAAATTCAACCTTTGATCACATTTTTTTCAATTGAAATATAGAAGATGCCTTTGGCATTGTCAGTCAGATTTTCAGCAGAAAACATGAAGTTAAGTCAAAGGGTAGGAATTATCTGATCTGTATTTATGGATAGATTTTTTTTCATCTTCAGTGGGAGAACAGTTCAAGGAAAATAATAGATCTGGTGGTGCAGTTCCCCATTTCTGTAGTTTTAGTCCATCTGTAGCACCACACATATCTGAAATGTGTCCTTGCAAATTCTTTCCAGTCAACAGCTAGGATCCCTTAGCCTTTCTGCTCACCAATGAGCAAAAGCAGTTCTGGCTTCCCATATTGAGATTCTCAATAAAAAACAGTTCTCCTAAACAGCTCTTAGTGTTCTAAAGTGTTCTTATTCTCAGCAGTCTGGAAGTTCATCTCAGCAGTGTTTGCTTCAGCCATGGCAGAGAAATCTCAGATAGAGAAGGGAGTATGCAATAACCCCTGTATGCTTAAGGGAGGTCTTCCTCCTCTGCTATTCTTCCACTGATCTTCTGACAGAGGTTTTCCCATCTTAGAGGTCTGATAGCCAGAAGCAGAGGCCTTAAAGATGTCATAAACCAATTTCCTTCTCTCTCATCATTTTTAGGCTATTTTGTTTGATGTTCTATCTCCTTTCAAATATTTACAGTATCTAGAATGCCTTTCATACTACAACTTCTTTTAGACATTGGGAAAAAGAATATTTTCTTTTATGAAAGTATGTTTCTACTATAACTGTCAGGTAAAGTACTTTATTTCTATGTAAGGAAATATAATAAAAGAGGTTTTTTCTTTCTTTAACTTTGCTTATAGCTTTGATCATATGCTTTGCTGGTATAAGGTATTTTTAAATATCCTATGTTCCCTTACCTATGCTGACATAGGTAAGTTGTTAATGCATAGGAATGGTAAACCATTTACATTCAAGTCAATTTTTTTAATCAATTTTTTATCAATATTGCTAGTAGAAGATGTCTACATTAGTCATTTCTCCTTGACTGTCATCTTTCCAAAATACCTACTAAGTATCTTAGAGAATGTGAATTTATGAATATGCATTCAGTACATTAATTCTCAAAATAGAAAATGGGAATAAGTCAATGGTATTCAATATATAAATAGTTGGCAGAGCATATAATTCAGGAGCATTTAGAACTGATGCAGAAAAAGGGTGGGCCTTTAATTCTTTACAACAAGCACAAAGTGAGTTCACATTTCCCTTGTAAAACTTTATATAAAATACAAACCTTTTTCCACAAGATTTTGGTTCAGAAGAGACATTATTGCAAAACCAAATAAGGAGTATATTACATCACAAAGGTATTTAGAGCATTGTTCCAAAGTCTGTCTCAGTCATGAACATTCTCCAACCAAAATGTAAATAATAAGCTAGCAACAGTTAGCAGTAACACCAGAAGCATAAAATACCATAAAACCATGAGGAAAGCCCTTTTTATCTATGATGGTTAAATGCAGTGCCATGCAAACATAGATTTCCCACTGTCTGTATTTACATCATCTGTGCCAGCATACTAATTCAATGCACCTGGAGAAGCAGAGGCTGAGTGAGCACACTGCAAAATTTGCTTGGAAGCAGTCTAGCCATGGCTGCAGTGATTTGAATCAGACTTAAATGGTCTCCATTTATTTCCAGATGTATGCACTTTGACATGAAATGTCCTGTAAAATATGAATGTATCAGTTCAAATTGGCATTAACTTGAGCATCCTGTTCTAGAGATTCTGACACTGTCTACTAAGCTGGAAAGGAAAAATATAGGAATAACAACAAAGCCAAAAATTTGCTGATAATTCTTAATAATTCTAAATTTTGTCATAGACATGGTTTTAACCATGCAAATATGTAAATTATTATTCTTCTTCATTATGCACCATTTAGTAAAACTCTTCAAGCAGGACAACTAGTTCCTAAGCATACAAGATCAGTGCTGTCACTGAGTGTAGCTGTGCGAGTTTCAGGGTTTTGAATTTGTATTTGTATTTTGTTATTTGTCTGTACTTGGTATGTTCCTTACACCCCCCATTCCTATCCCTGAAGTACCTGGTTCCCCCTGATGTAACCCCACCCCCTTCCCTTTTCCCGTTGGTCCAAAGTTCCTTCCCTGCCCAGGCCCATTCCCTGGGTACTCAAGGGGCCCGAGCACATGTTCCGGTTTCTGGCTTCCAGCCTGGCTCTGAGCACATGCTTTGGCAAGTGCTCTCCTGCACATGGAGCCACAGAAATAAACACCTTTACCTGCCCAAGCCGGGACCCGCTTCTTTCTTCCAAGCCTGAACCCATGCACAGCCAGCCAGCTGAGCTGAGGAACCCACATGAACTGTTTCTGTGGTCTGGGGATTTGATTGCTTGCCAGTAGCAGCACCCCCATGAGAGAAACCACAACAACTGAGCATAAGATAAATGCTCTACTAACTCCACTTTGACATATGTCTCACTGGGACCATCTACTTTGTTCCAAATATAGTGAAATTTAATCAAGTGCTCCCCAAATCCCATGTGAAAATATGAAAATAAAAATATAAACAAAGAGGTTTTCTCAAGATCAACAGTTTCTGTGTCAGAAATGTTTTGTGCTATAGAGACCAACCACCTACTTTCACCTTTGTCCCTTATGCCTTGAATTTCTCAAGATCTATGCATCACTGGGAAAGGGACCTGCAGATGAAACAATAGGAAAAACAGAACTGTATATCAAGAGAGATTCACACTGGAGATGCAAGATTAACTTGGTAAACCTAAGGGATAACTAGGCTTATGTAAAGCTTTAGTCATGGAACACAGTTTCTCTAGGGTATCATTACAGAAAATTTATAGCTTTTCCTCTATATGTTTTATATGCACTGATATCTAAGAGTATCTAAAAACACCCTATTTTTTTTATTACTTCTCATTTCACTGATAATTTATTCAGATTTGTCTATCTGGTTATCACCAAGATGGCCGCAACCATTATGACCTACTATTGACTTCAGCAAGCACTTGCTTAATTTTCTGAAAATTGTGGTTTAATTGTTTCGGTTTGGGCACTAAGAGAAGGAATAGTATCCAAAGTAATTTAGATGTTTGATATTGAAGTTATGCTTTCTAGGAAAACCTACTAATAGCTTCTTTGAACAATCTTTTCTTGTTTTGCCGTGTAACTCTGTGATATATTAATACTGCCCTCATTTTTTTTAGATTAATTTACTGAATGTAATAAATGATGGGCACCCAGATGTGGGATCTTTCATCTGGTGTTTTTGCCAGTACAAGGAAACATGATGAACTGATGATTGAAGAACTGCCTAGACAATGAGTAAGAGAGGACTTCTGCAAGTCCTTTCTCCAATGTAGATTTCTTGCTTTATTTTCCAGTGTTGGAATTGCTAGGCTTTGTTTTTTATTTTGAAAAACCCCTGTGTGTCTGGCAAGCCATATCATCCACATGCTGTCATTCATAATTATGTTTACTTTCATGTGTGCTGTACTATGTGGGTCAGAATTTTACAAGCTGGCAAGGGAATCAGGCCCTGACCTATGCTCAAATGTATATTAAGAGGGAACTTTTGTATTTGCAAACAATTTTTTTTAAAAACTTCTGGACGCTAGGCAGCTTTCTGAAAACAAACACAGAGCTATAATCATTGTCACTGTCAAAGAAGGGAGGAAGAACAGAGGGGAGAAAGTGCTGGATCTAATCTCTAATAACAGGATGGGGCAACAGAGCGGCGTTCCACCAATTTTTTATTTCATTATCAGTCTCAGTGAAGGCAGAGACATAAAAGATGGTCAAATTCATACCATAATAACAGAAGCCAAAGTTCTCTTTGTTACAAGGCTTTTAAAAGTTTTTTGCCAATGGGGTGATGCTAAAATCTTACAAGTGTCTACTTAAGCCAATCAATAAACACTATGCATACACCTTACAGCATACAATAGTTGCTTGTTTTATAATTTTTTCAGGTCAGACACTTTCTATGCTCCAAATATTTAAAGGCTTAAAATTCAACTCTGTTTCAAACCTCTATCTATATAAGCTTATTGCAACACTGTGAAAATTCTCTACTTTTTCAGTTCCCACAAGAAAGAAGTAAATTATGTATTTTGAACATCAAAATTGGAAAGCAAAACATTTTACAGCTGATGGCTTTTAAGTCCTTTCTTCTTTTTCTTGCAAGAGAGATTCAGTGTTCTATAATAGGAAGACTGTCCAGCAGAAAAGACAAGAAAAACCCCAAACCAAAATAAAACCTTAAACCAAAACAAACAAACAAACAAACAAGCAAAAAACAAACCAAAAAGCTTTTCCAGATTTAATCTGAAATTATTTACATAGCATACCTACTTTAATACATCTGTTCCATAACAGTGAAAGGATTTCAGGACTTGCATGCAGCTCGTTTTCTGGGTCAGCAAAGAACCGAAGAAGACCTAGAAGTTTATCAAGGCAGAACACATTCATGATGGAGTACAGAGGATTCAGCTAGATGCAAACAGGAAAAAAAGACAACATTAGCTTCTTGTAATAGGAAGCAGCTGGGGGTATGAAAGAATTTCTTTAGTTATGGTTTGAAAAAATGTGTCATAAAGTCAGAAATCTTATAAAACTGTAAAATATATTCTCTGTACTTGTTTCACCCAGTAATTTGATTGGTTATTTTCTGTACACCACAGGAAGTCTCAGAGAGGAGAATTTATTTTCTCTGAAACAAAATCAGACACTGCTTATAATGATGAGAAAATAAGAGACTCACATTTTACATTTCTGCATTTTATGCCCTTGTCTTTAGACTGTGTATATTTATAAAGTATGTTATCATTTAGGATAGCCTAATGTTTCTTTTAGAAGATTTTATTTAGTTTCTCAGTTTTAAACTATTTATTTGGAATTTTTTCACAGTATTCACTGCCATTCTTGATTTTCATAACAGTTTAAATAAAAGGTTTCAGTCATGTCCAATAAAAAAGTTAGAAGAAACATGGGTTTGTTCACATTGAAACAATTTATTGCTAATTTCATAGAGAAAAGCCTTTACACTGAAAAGTACCTTTACACTGAAAAGATTTTACCTTTACACTGAAAAGATTTAATCTGATGGAGAAACCATCCACCAATTTATTTGTGGGAAGAAAGTGCCTTTGAGATATGATGGATAAACATCTACACCTTTCCTTGAGACACTAAGCAAATTTTATTCATAAATATATATGCCCGCATAAAAGCCAATTCCTTTTCAGAGATGAAACTCTCTTAAGATTGAATCTCCTGAGCCTGTTTTGTCTTGTCATGTAAATCACCTCCACACTGTGTAGATAGAGGGTAACTAGTATGCTACAGGGTTGTGACAGTATCACAGCACACTTATTCTTTCCTCCTAGAATTATTCCCCCAGACATTGCTGTAGTGACAGCTGAAATAACAAAAAGCCTAAATTCCAACTATTTTCAGACTTACATCCAACCTCAGTATAAAGGAAAATTGATAGCACAATGGAAAAATTAAGGATAGACATAAGAAACAAAAAGAGATTTGTAGCAAGGGAACCTGAAAATAAATGGGAAGTTGGACGAGAGCAAACACAGATCTGACCAATATGGTTAATGCTGTGTTCTCCGTTTATTCCGTCTGAAATGGCAGGTTATATACATCTCTACATAGTTTGCATTCACAGGTGTATCCTCATTGGCACACAGCACAGGGAAGAATGCAAACACACATTGTTGAATAAACTCTTAAGGCAGCTACTGTGTCCACACTAATTGCTGTACTTACTACCTACTAGAAAACCCTCTGTCGCTTGCTAACACCTTAAGCTGTAATTTTAACTGTGCCATAGACTTGGCAGCTGAATTTCTACCTGCGCCACAAACTCCTAACAAGCCTCAACAATGAGGCCCAGTCTGGGTGATTCAGCCACAGTCCAAATGCAAGTTATATCCACCTTCCCTAAGAAATTCTGCAACAGAGATTCAGGGGTATTCCTGTGTAGTGGTGCATTTCCAGACTGTCTTATAGAGATTCTGTCTGACTGGGTTCCAGAAATTGGCAATTTCTATCTTTCTTTGGCTGCTTTGATCCTTTGACATATGCTAGCTCCATAGCCCATGTGACTGAAATTTTCAAGTGTCAAATTAAGTGGATGAAAGTATCACATTATTGAAGACATTTTAATAAAAGATATTTGGCTTAATTAGTGTTTTAGAGAATAAATACTCTGTAAGTACTGATCCACTGATATCCTTTAATCTTTGTCATTTTTGGATGACTGGTTCGTGAGTGACTTTTGCAGTGGGAGAGGGGGAAATAAATTTATTTCTCAGAAAAAATCTAAAAGAAAATTAGAAATACAAACGATTTTGAACTATGCAGGTCACAAAAAGGAATGCAGCTGCAATTCTAACACCTTTTTTCCTAGCAGTATTGCTATGCATAATTTAAGGGAGAATATTATTTGCAGAGCCTGCAGTGTTGACAGTTTCCTTCAATGTGATGCTAGATATGTTTTTACTTTTCGAGACCACCACTACATTTCTGTTTTTACAAGTTCCTGTGATTGAGTTCAAAAGCTTTAATTTGATTGAAAGTGGATGCAGTAAAGTTTTTTTCAAGATCTTGACTGCTTATATTTGATCTCATCACTTTTGTTTATGCATTTGTTCATATCGATGTATTATCTGCATCAACTGTTTATGACATCAAGTCTATTTCTTTTCATTGCTCCAGCAAATGCATCATAAGTTATCATTAAAGTCCAACTACTGCGCAATCCTCTTCTGGTAAAATTAATTATTATTTCATTAGCAGCCACAATTTAGGTATGTGGAATAAGTTAAATTTACTTTACCTTGTATATCGCAGTAACAGAATTACAGAAAGTGACAGGGTTGAAACAGGCATTAAAGATCACCTACACTCAACTTCCCCTGTCATGGGCAGGAACACTTCTCACCAGACCAGGTTGCTCAGAGCCCCATCAAACATGACCTTGAACACTTCCAGGGGTGGGGCATCCATAACTTCTCTGGACACCCTGTTCCAGTACTTATTGCTCTCTAAAGAATTTCTCCCTAATATTTAATCTAAACCTACTCTCTTTCATTTTGTACCCATTCCCCCTAGTCCTATCATTTACAATTCCTTATGAGTGAGGTACCCACACACCATTCTCTTCACCAGGCTGAACAACCTTCTCCTGTCTCAGCTGTCTTCATAGAGGAGGAGCTGCAATGTGTGTATTGAAAAATGATGGATGGTGGCTTAACAACTTCATCTGCTGCCTAGCTCAGGATCTCATGAGTCTTGTGCACATTCAGGTTCCTCAGATGGTCATGAACCTGATCTCCTACAGTGGATGCAGGACCTTCATTCTTCTAGTTTGCCTTTCTCAGCTTGGACAGCATGGCTGGAGCACTAGCCACTGAGGACCCCCATTGAGGACCAAGGCAGAGAAGTAATTGAGAACCTCAGTCTTCCTTTGTCCAGGTCTCCTAATTCCTTGTGGGGAGGGCCCACATTACCCATAATCTTTCTTTTGCTTACAGTTTATCTATAGAAGCCCTTCCTCTTATCCTTGATATCCATGGCCAGACTCGACTCCAAGTGGGGCTTAGCTTCCCTAACCTTGTCATTTCCTTTTGGTGTTGGCTTCACGGTCAGGATTTCTACTATGTTACTCATACCAGAACAATGAATCAATACCTCAATATCTCTAAGTTTATTTTAAAATAAACTTTTACAGTTTGTATAATTTCTAAAAACTAAAATTTATTTTCAATATTTGTCTGGGGAATATTGATTCTCCTGGGCAAAATTTCTCTCTAAAAATTAGCAATACCTCAAAGCCTTCAGGGAGCTGAGAAAGAGACAACATCAGAAAAGCAATGCAAAAGGATGTCCTGTCTTTCATGCATGTTTGGGAACTAAAAGCATAGAACTGAGTTGTTTTCACATTGAGAGGTTGTCACTAGTTTGAAAATAAAGAAGGCTTCCGTTTTCTATTTAAAAAACAGAGACAGCAAATCTTAAACAATATATACTTCTTAGGACATATAAGCTTCTTCCTTTCTGATGGCCAGTGACTATAGGATTTACCTAAGAAGTCTAGATTCAGCTCTCATTCTGTCTGAGGAAAAGTGAATTCCCATTTCATTTTAGCCACATAAAAAACTCAACACCATAGTGTAGAATGTTCTGCCCTGAGGCTTTTGAACTTATGTCTACTTAAAAGTCTTTCTGGTACATTAAATATCAGCTAGACAAGAGAAAGAAAATAAATATTAACTTTTTACAATAATCATTACTGCATTAAAAAGCTGATCTGTAAGAACAAATTTTCCTAAAATTTAAAAATTTAAATTATAATGCTTAAATATTAATTAGACAGGAGACTGAAGTATAGGTCTCTCTCGTCCAGGTAAATATCCAAAGATATAGACTTGAAAACCTGTTTTTCTGTCTCTCAGTCAGGAAGTATTCAAATCTATCTTTTAAGGTACAGTATCATAAACTGTGGCTAAAATCCTCATTAGAATATTTTATTTTCCTTTGGTTCTCAGTTCCTAATTACTGGACTATACCATCTGAGTTCATATTGTGATTCCAATTCTGTGCACTTGTATGCAGATTCTGAGTAGGAAAATAGTGAAATAAATGTGCAAACTAGGCATTCAGTATTCTCTTTGTTACTG
The DNA here is from genome assembly GCA_037834095.1 of Argya squamiceps. NCBI lineage: Eukaryota > Metazoa > Chordata > Aves > Passeriformes > Leiothrichidae > Argya > Argya squamiceps. The sequence goes on along the minus strand of JBBMKD010000115.1, from coordinate 44,009,888 downwards.
TGGAACTTTTTTCAGTTTTGATGTTATGCAACATATAAAGCCAAAGCCAACACTGAACTGGGCCTGTTAAATAGAACAGGCTGATGTCAGCATTTAAACCTCCTATTTAATTTTTCAAAGATTTCAATATACGCAAACATCACTGATTTTATAAGTCCTATGTGACATTTGTGGCTCAATGTAGATAAAGGGACAAAAAAAAAGGAATCCGAGGAAAGTAAGAAGTAAAGATTATTTTCAGTCAAATACTACGTCATATCTTGCTTTCCATAATAGTCAGTTTCCTAATGTTAACATTTTAATGGTTACCAACAAAGGACTATTTTTCCTTTCCACCTTCTCTTTTTTTTCCCAGTAATATTCTACTCATTTGTTAGATCTGCTACCCATACTAGGTAGTTCCATAGGTAATTTAGAAACCTTTTACTACATCTCTGTTCATTCCTTTTTCCTTTTCTTATGAACACATCACATTCCACCAAATTTATAAAGATTATAAAATATATTTGCTAACTTCTACTGCATGTGTTCCATCACTGCTTTGATTCTGACTATTTAGTTCTATCTACTTTTTTGCCCACTACCATATTGTAAATATAAATTCATGGGAAGCAGGGGGCTTTTTTCCTCTGTTGTTGATTTCTGCACTATGGGTGTTATCTCTTCAGGTGGTTACATGTACAGATAGCAGAAGGCAGTGACAATCTTCCAACTAGCCTGATGTGTAATCTTGCTCCTACTGATGGTTTTATCTCATCTACGTGGAGTCAAACCGTGTCACATAATTAGTTCTTTGTGTCCTTACTCCCCTGTGGCAGGATAAATAAACACTGTTCACTGCCTGCCTCTGTGCTTCAGAGTTCTTGGGATGGTTTTCTTGGAAAACTGGCAAACAAACGATTGTGTTTTATTTGTTTACTTTAAAACAATAAACAGCTTGATTTTTGCTAGCTTGATTTCTAGTAAAACACTCTTCCATTATTATTTTTCTTCTTGTATTGATGAAACAACTGTCAGTGTCAACTAGTTTTCTAGTGTTCATTGATAGCCATTAAAAGGAAAATTCTGACATCAAGTAGGATAGAGGCACACCAAATGCTTGTGCAATTTCCACATAAGGTTTTTCAGAGGCATTGGTGTGCTCCCCTGAGATGACATCTAAAGCCAACCAACAAGGACCCTCGATTGTTAAAGTGAGAAGGGCAAACTGGCTGGATGAAGATAAGATTACAGTGTCTCTCATGTGAAACCTAAAATAGAAGAACCAAATTAAATAAAATATAATTCTGCACAGAGGATTTTGAAGTTGATTTAATGGCATGCCATCACTTTCACTATGTTTAATACTCTTATGAGCTTACTGAGTTGCACACAGTGTCAATTCCATTCAAAGCAACCTTTATCACAATGCACCAGTTAATTTTTGTCTTCAGGGTACAGTAATTATGCTGACATACTGCAAAATAATTACTCACTACACACATCTGAAAATGCCACATTGCACAGATTTAAATTTCGTCCTTTCTCTGCTATGATCTCAAGATACTCATTTGATGATGGTAGCTAAATGAGGAATTGTAACTTTATTTTCACATCCCAAGTAATATAGCTTATAATTTTGTACTCTGCTATCTACCACTACTGAGAAAATTGGAAGATAATACTTTTTTATTGAATGTATTTCTTTGCTGCATTTGGACAGATGCTGTAACTATACAATTCAAGACAAGACTTTTTTTTTATTTTTGCTGAAGAAAATAGGACTGCTGGATCACTCCTAAAAGTGTTGCCTGTATGCTGGTAAGAACTTAAACTCTTTTTCTTACTGCAGAAGCAAAAGAGGGTAAAGGTTAGAAAATAAAAGTACTACTGTTAGATGAGAATATCTGAAAGCTCTTTTTCATATATATTTTTATTAAATAGCTTACAGGAATAGCTGGTTTAAAGAATGTATTTACTAATCCCAAAAAAAGAAAATATAGGTACTATTTTTTAATTGTTTAAAAATATTGTTTCAAAAGTGCAAAATAAAAACAATTACTCTATGTACTTTGCATGAAAAAAGGAATTAACTGTGTTTATGGTAATAAAAAATTGAAAAAGATAATTAAGTTTTTGGAAATAGAAAAAAAATAGATGTTTTACCTTGATGTCATTGTTCTGTTATCTTTTCCTTTATGTTAACTTTAAAAAAATCATATTATTGAAAATTTAAGACTAGTAAGATCTGACTCACCATTTCTGGCCTTATCAAACTGACAGCTATTTTATTAGCGATATTGATAGTTAGAGATTCTTCTGTCTCAAATATAATGTCCTGAAATTTTGATGCCCAACATCTATCAAGAAAAGAAAATCCTAAAATAACTAATTTTCTCTTATAATCCCAATCATTCAATCTTTATCTTACACACCCTAAATGAAATCAGAAAGCAAAAAGTTAACAGATTTGTTCACAAGTGAAGAGTTAAAAAAAAAAAAGAAAAAGCAGCTTCAGAAAAGCAGTCCAAGAAAAAGCAGCTTCTCTATCATTGGATTTTTGTCTTTTCTGTACAGCTGAACTGGTTTGCTTCATGTGAGGGTAGAAATAAAATCTGAATTTTTTCTAGGAAAGAAGAAGTAGTGTTTTGGTAATTTCAATTGCTGATTCTGTTCCTTCTGTTTTCCAACTACATCACACGGTTGCCTGATTTTACATAGCTTTAAACAAAAGCTGATGTGAGAAATGGTGCAAAGAGCCAAGGCTTACCCATTTCTGCAAATCTAATTTCCACATATCCCCATTAGACTGTTAGGATGTAACTCCCGTTTCAATCCTTAGTACAATGGGCTTCTTAGGCAGGTAAGGCCAGAGTGCAGTGCTGCCACAGTTGGGAAGGGGATATGATTCCTTCTAATTCTTTCATCAAAGTTTATCTCTGCTAAGCACAGCAATACAACCTTCTTTCCCCATGGGTATTGTTAACAGGCTTGTTAATTAGTCATCAATAGCTGTCAAATTGTTAAACAAGCAGCAAACACCCAATGGTAATAGTATTAAGCTGTGGAATTGCTGATGAGCCCCTGGCTTCAGTAACTTGTTATTTGAAATTTAGAACATGCTCTCCTCCCCTGAAGTCCTGTGGCAGAGTTTCTGTTCCCTGACTGTATAATCAGGTGATTAGTGGTGGAGAAGTCCTGACTGAAGCATTATACAGTGAATATTCTGCTGTGCTAAAAGACAGAAAATGTTTACACTTCAACACAAACCCAAGGTCATCAGTCACTCTGGTAACACAAATCACTCTATGGATGAAGTGAATGACTAGACTTTGAAATCTGCTGGGGAAAGGAGGGAAGGAATGTTTTGTCCAATTTTTTTTTCCCTAAGCCACTTTAGAAATGCAGCAGGAAACTGCTTGTTACTTATTGATGCTGAAAGAGAAGAACAAGCCTGCCAAGTGGCAGACTGATGACATAAACTTCTGGCAATCTTTTGCCTCTTTTGAAAGTATGTTTCCAAGCAAAATACAAATCCTCACCTTCCACTGTAGAAGCCATTATGTGAACTCCAGTAGAGAGAGAAAGCTGAAACTTCACAAGCTGGGAGCCTGAGCATTTCCTCAGACACCCTCATGTATTAAAAGAAAACATTACACTATACAAGTGCAGATTTATGATTAACTCTCATGGTGAAATGTTTGGCAATGCCTGCAAGAATGATGGTGCATCATGCTAAGTTGTGCTACAGTTGAGTTTGAAAGCTATTGATAGCACTTTGTTTCTGTCCAAACAGTGTAAAAAACCACACTGTTCAATAACCATCTAAGCTCTCACTTCTGGTGACATGATTTATTTCTAAGTTCTTCAGCTTTCCTGGTAAAGCCTAAGTCTTCCACAGAGGACACACAATCCAGTTAAATGGTTTGAGTGAATTGGTTTTGTTAAGCGCAACAGAATTGTACACATCTGGACCCTAATCTGGAAACCACTGAGGTCAGTGGGAATCATTCCAATGATTGCAGCAGCTTTTTTTTGTAAAAAAAAAAAAACTGTCAACTGCTTGATAAAATCTTGATTTAAAATGTATCTACCTGCATTGCTGATTTTTAAATTGCTGGTTTTGAGGGAAAGCAAAATAAGCTTTTCATGTTCTTATGGCTTAAGACTGTACTAAAAACATTTTCTCACACAACCATTTTATAAAGTTTCAATTAAAAAAAAAAGACCTGCAATTATTTTTGGTGAAGCATTGTATGGCTGGCCAATTTTATAGACTCAAGCTAGACAAAAAAAAAGTCCCTAGAATTTCCAGAAAAGAATATCAGTATCTCTATACATATTTTCTGCATAATGTAGTTCATGACATCTCGGGGTTTTTTTTGTTTGTTGGTCTCTCAGACCCTCTTAACAGCTGCAAAAAGTATTCTCCTGTCTGCAGACTGCACACATTAAAAAAAAAAAAAAAAAGCAACTGTTGTCTTTTGGCATATGAGCATCTACACGCGGTATCTTCAGAATCATGTTTTCTACACGTGCAGCAATGTCCTCCCACAGTTCAGCAGCCCAGATGGGTTTACCCCTGCATTGCCAATTGGTTTCCTTCCGCTGCTGCAGCCACCACCACATGGCATTACCCACCATCCAGGAATCAATGTAGAGTTCAGGCCACTTTTCTCATTCAGCAGTCTCTAGGGCTAGTTGAATGGCTTTCATTTCTGCAAATTGGCTTGACTCATCTTCCCTTCAGCAGCCTCAGTGATTCATTCACCTCCAGTGGTTTCCTATCACATGGCAGAATCCACCTGTAAATAAAGCATAGCCTCTTCTGTTTTCTGGTAACTTGATATATGGTAGTGTTTCTTGGGCACATATAACCTCAGGCAGTGCTCAAAATCTCTGGCTTCTGGGCAAGCCATAATCTCTTCTAGGATTCCTGACTAATTGATTTTTCCTATTGGGGCTCATTGTGCAAATATGCTACCCATTTATGCTATATAACTCCAGTAGTATGATGTGTTGAGAGGTTGTTTCCTGTTTGATTTGCCTTGCTCCTTTCAAATTCTTCACTGAAGGACCTGCTTCTTAATCTAACCTCTCCTGTCCGACTGTTATTTCCTCTCCTTCGTCTTCCTTTTCTTCGTCTTTTTCCTGTTTTTCTTTCTACCTTACTAACCAGTGGTATGGGTCTGTAACTTGCCTTGCTCATTTCTTGTTTTCATTACTGGGACAACTACGGTAGTTGTTGTGGTTTGAGTCCCTATCTCAGCAATAGTGTCCTCAAATGCAGCCTGGGTTCCCACCTCTGATAGCACTGAACTGTGGCTCAGCAGGCACAGGCCAGGCCCCCCCACAGGGCAAGAAGCTGCTGGTTTTCATGGGGGTAAATAAAACACCCTTCTATTGGTTGAAGGGGCAGTTTGTTAGGGTTGTTTACCTGTTCAGGTTTAAAGTCCCAGGCAAAGGGAGATGAGAACCACCGTAGGAACCTGCCCAAATTCTTCCATGCACCCTGCCATCCAGGAACTCCGCCTCAGGGCAAATTTCAGTAGCTCCTCACCTAAAGGTTATTTTCTCTTACACCAAGATGGTGACAGAATCCATTAATTCCACAGCATACCAACAATATTAGCCAATATTATGAATAGTATTAAACAAGTATAAACACATATAACACAATAGTATTAAATAGTATAAACAAGTTACATAAGGCTGAGCAACGACCATGGGAGTCTGCAGTATAAAATCATTCACATCTACCTTGTGCAGGGAGAAGGAAGTATGTTCACTCATCACCATTTGTGTTAATACGTTCTGAAATTCAGCAAAATAAACTGATAAGCATTGTAGCTGACAAATGCTGTGTGCCACACAAGAGTTTGCTTCTTGATAACTAGTATTTACCATTTACTATAGCATTACATATATCTGTAAACTGTCTTTACCTCACTCCACTGGGTGCCAAAAAGGACTGTTGTAGTGGTTTGACCTTGGCCAAGTGCCTGGTGCCCTCTAGGCCACTCTATCACTCCCCCTCCCAGTGGAACAGGGGAGAGAAAAAGATGGAAAACAACTTGTAGTTAAGTCATTTTACTAAAGCAGAAAAAGAGACAAGCAAAAGGTTGCATACACATAAACAAAGGGAAAAGTAAGTCTCTACTTCCTAGCAGTAAGCAATGTTCAGACACTTCCCAGGAGACAGGGCTTCAGCACGTGTAGTGGCTGCTCTGAAAAGCAAACACTGTAGAATAACAAATGCCCCCGTTTCTCCTCTCTCCCTTAGCTTTTATGTCTCAGCTGATGTAATATAGTATGGGATATCCTTTGGGTTAGTTTGGGTCAGCTGGCCTGGTTGTGTTCCTTCCCAGGATTTTGTCCACTCCTAGCCCCTAGATGGGGGCAGAAGAATGTTATAGGGACAAGCACTGCTCAGCAGTAGCCAAAACACTGATGTGTTATCAACACAGTTATGTACGTAAAGCACTAACTATACTGTGAGGCATGCTAAGGAAAAATTAACACTCTCTCAGTCAGACCCAATACAAGCAGGTATCCAGGAACATTGAGACAAATTAAAAAAGACATACAGGGATTATTGACCAAGTGATTTCTGGAATGCTACACATAAGCAAACAGGAGAACACAAAGGAAAAAACAAGTGCATGTATATGTTTACAACAGTGTATACCTGCACGTGAAATGATTACAGAGAAAGTAATATCTTAATTTCAGGGTTTGCATATATCTGCTTAGAATCAGCTACATTTCATCTGTGTTGTAGAACATCCCCTTCTTAAGCTGTCTCAATGATTTTTATACATTGTCAAAAAGCCTAATCACACAGGAATGCCATGCTCATTGCAATGTGAGTGAATAATGTCCATGCTGATAAATATATCATCTTCACATTGGCATGTTTAGAGATGGAAGCTTTAAATAAAAAGGGGAAGAGGAAATATTCCTAAAGGGTAGTATCTTGGAACATGAAAAGTAGTGCACTTATCAAAATGGAGAGATAGACACATTTCTCACGTAGGAAATAAGTGGGGGAAAAATACTTAGGAGTTTGTATTTTAATACAGGAGGAAGATGTGCAATTCTAAACCAGGTTTAATAGATTGATGATTGTTTTTTCATACATTAGTGTTACCTATGGAAAATTCCGTGATATTACTGTCAAAATGAAGTCTTCTAGAATCTTCATGATGGCGTTGCTAATATTCTTCTGTGAAAATATATTACATACAAATTTCTCCATCTTCTTCATTCCTGAAAGTGTCATTCCTAAGCACAAATTCATAACCCTTATTTGCTTCATCTTCCAAAAACTTCCCTGTTCATTTATTGGTCTCATTAGAGAAATATCACGGGTCATCTTGTTGCTTCTGTCTCCAAATAAAATGCATGGTATCACGATTATTTTCATGTCTGCCTTTACCTATCATAGCCTAATATTATGCAATTCATGCATTTTTTGAGGGGAAGAAATGCCTTTACTATCTGTAGATTTTTGTGGATATATTTTTAGGAATCAATGACATAGTCTTGTTAAAAAATATCTTTTCATTAGGTAATGTTCCTTAACTACAGTCAGTAGAAAGCCTGTTTTATTCTTGTGCCAGGTTTATATTTCTAGAAGGCTTTACCATAAACTGAACCAAACTCCTTGGCTGAGTAAGGTGAAAATAAGGACCTGAGTGAACTTTCTTCATCAAGGAAAACAAGGAATGTGATATCCGACCTGGTTTAACAATGGACTATCAAAAATATCAATGACTTCAACAAGCAAATATTTTATTCACTTGAAGAACCACTATATTTGTAGACAGTTTTAAGAGATTTTTTTTGTTCAGAAGAATTAGAATGTAATCCTGTAGAGAAGATAAAACCAAAGCCAACAGAACAATCATGTGGTTTTCAGCTCCATGTGGAGAGGCAAGTATGTCGTTCCACTCTATACTGGAATGAATTTCATCTGTTATCTTTGTTTTTTAACATGAATGAAGATTCTCTATACAAAATGCAATAAATTAAAGAACCTGTGTATAAAAAGAATCTAACTGCCATGATCCATGGATGTGGTCTAATAGAATCTGTTAATATAAGTGAAGTTATACCGATGTATGCAAACTTTGAATGCAACTATAAATGTGACATCAACATTTTATACCTGAACTTACACAAGAAAATACAGCTTTGTAAAAGATAGCTTTGTAAAGGATAGATTTCAGTTATCCCAATCTTGATCATGTTTTCCTTAAGCTTCTTCCAAGCAGTCAATCTTGAGTAACCATGATATTAAATATGTGTCATTGTCATTTGTAAGGGTCTTGAGAAAGAAAGGATACCACATTAAAGTATCTCTACATACTCAGTTAAAACACAATCTAAAATTAAAATACATTTTGAAGCATCAGCAAATGTCTGCCAAAAACTTGTGCCAACCCAGGTCCGCTCTATGTGCAATATTTACTGCACAGACAGAAAACACATTTGACCATGAGTGGTGTCCTGTGGGACTTCATTCCAAGGCTGTTTTTTAAGGATTTTGATAAAATACGTCCTTCAGCTACTAACAGTTTTCAAGAATGCCCATGAGTGTGGTTCAGTGTATCAATAACTCTTTGCTACTATCTTTGATTACACACTGGCATTCTACAAAATACACAAATTGAAAAATGGGAATCATAAAAACCAACTTTTCAAAGAACCAGGATTCCTAATTTCTGTTACCCTGTAATTAAACTCCTTTATGTTGTTCTCATTTGAGATGTTTTTATAATTACTGTTCCTGTAGTTTCATAATAATTCATTTTGCCTACTTATGCTTATGTTTTTTCAAAATCTGAAAGGAATATGTTTTTTAATAAATATTATTACAAAATAACCATTTCATGTGAAAAAAAAATATTAAATCGAAGGAATGGAAGTACTGTTCAAAAACTAAAGAGCTCATTTAGAAAAATTTTGCTAAAAGATACAATATAAAACAGGGCTTTTCTGAGACTCAAAAAAACAAAGGCATATTGCCTGTGTGCTGACACATGTGTGGGAAGAATATCTCATGTTGTAGTGTACATTTTGGGTTTTCCAATAATTCTGTGGTTTTGTTGTTTGTTTATAATGGGTTTGTTCTGACACCCCCATCCCCAAACCCCTTGTGGTCTTTCCCTAGTGATAGACCTTGTCAATCACCTTGTAAAAACTTGGAAGAATCTAGTGAACATGCCCAGTGATTCGGCAGAGCCCTCAGGTTCCCACCTTTCTTCATTGTACCCCTGTTCTGGGTCACACCCCCTCCTCCTGGATTGGTTCTAGATCCCCCTGCTCGGTGTACACCCCCGGGGTACTTAAGGTGAGCACAGAGGGCCAGAGCTCTCTCTTGCTCATTGGCAGCCCCTGGGCAGAATAAAGCCTAGTGAAACCCACGTGAAGAGTCTACTCTTTCTTCCACGCAGCCAACCACGCTTCGATCTGAGGTTCAGACCCACCAGACCTTCCTTATATGCTGGTCAGAGAGCAAGCTAGCCAGTAAAGCAGCTCAGGACACCAACATAATCTCAGACTCATGGCAGGAGAGCAGAAAATTGTCTATTCATTCTACAGACCCTAGTCATCTTCTTCTCTTCTGGTGTCCCCAGTACAGGTCAAAAGTGAGTCATTTTTGTTTATCGCAGGTCTTAAACAGTATTGGTCAAAGGTCTTTGTATATTGTAACTGGATATGATGGAGCAGAATGGAATAGTCCTGACCTTAAGTGTCAGTTCTGTGTGCTACAAGCCCTGCAATCAGTTTGCTCTCTGGGACTTTACATAGGGAGAGAACTCATGTATCTCATCTTGGCAATGAAAACCATAGCATGGGTCTGGGACATCCAAAATTTCAAGCTACAGAAGAGAGAAAAATGTACAATTTCTTTTCTCTTCCTGAAAGTTCTCTAAAGACCGGGATATCATGGAGGGAGACTCCTGATACTATTTTATAGATGAAGATAACTGATGTTATATTTTCAGTAATAACCACTGTAGCTGTTATTCAAGGTCGATTAAGCTTCTGCAAAGAAATTGTTTTCAGAGAGTATTATTTTACTTAACCCTCTCAAAATGCAAGTGCCTCTGCATTAGAACCCCCAACTAACTCAGCCAAAAAGTTTAGCTTGTGATGTTTCTAGGTACCATCCTTGTTAATTACATATACTTATAATAAATATTTTGTCACAGAAAATAACAAGCTCAAGTTTTCCTTAGATTCTTCAGTTCATAATTGGTACTTGCCTTTACTGATTCTATAGAATTTTTTTGTGTTAAATAATAGAACTTGTTTTTCCTGACTAATCACTGCTTTTGAACTTCTTACTGCAGCTTCGTAGTTTACAGGACAGCCAAAATGACAAAGGAACTAACTTTATTACCTACAAGGAAAAATAGTGCTTGGGGCATGAAGGAAACAAGCCTCTAAAAGGGAGAGTATAAACAGACTCAATGTTTCCAGGCTTTCTTTTGAAAAGAATGTTTTTTCTTTGAAAAGACATCTGTCAATATGAAAAGCAAACACAACCAGTGTTTTCTACCACACACAGATGAAATTATAGGTCTACTACAGGACAGCATTTTAAGCTGCAAAGCCTGATGGTGAAAGCAATTCTAAAAATGATGGCAGATCTTGCTAGGCAGGGTAAATACATGAACTGGTTCCTTTAGAAAAAAAAATAGTATTTCTGGTTTTAAAAGTATACATACAGCTTCTGAAGCCACTCAGTCAAGTTTAAGAAATGTAGCAAAATTATTCTCACTATTCCAAATACACTAAACTGCCATTCAAAAGGAAAAGGGGAATATCAGCCTTTTACGAACAGAAGAGAATGTGGATGTCGTGGGTTTAGTGCTGGCCAAATGCCAATGCAACCACTAGAATTATGTAGTGATTTCCTGCTGTGAAATATGGATTACAAGTAGGGCCAAAACAGGCTCAAAACTTTAAAGGGTATTAAAAAAACTTTATTAACAGAATTAAAAGAAAAACAATAAATCAGAATATACCTTCAGAACACTTCTCCTCCCCCCCCATGCTCTCTTTTCTTTCCCACTGACAACATAAAGAGACAAAACCTGTGACTTTCAATCAGTTTGCCACCTCTAGAATAGTCTTTCTTTAGCTCACTAGGAAGAGGAGTCTCTCTTGCCATTCCATGGAGCCTCCTCCACAACAAACTGTTCTGTCGTGGCTTCAGTGTCACACCAAATCAGATGCTCAGGAAAGGAAAATCTATTCACAATGTTAAAGTCCCTCCCATATTTTGCAGCCTTCCCACAGTTGCATTCATGGGCCTTGTCAAACTTATTGGGGTATAATTTTAAGGATGAGCTGTTCTAGCATAAAAAAACCAAAAACCTTTTCATCCATCTCTGGGTACAGAGGTTTTCTTCTTCTGTTCCTGGGGGAAGGTTTCTCATCTCTCTCTCAGTTCAAGCTTCTCATTGGATTACAGCTACTGCAACATCTGCTTATTTCAACACTGGTGCTTCTCTTCATGGCTGTGATCATAACGCTGCATCCCCCAGTGCATTCTGTGAATTACAGGGAAAAAACATAGTCTGATATATATCAAATATTTCTTCACCATAGCCTTGCCAAAGAATTTCAGCCCAAGACTAAGGCGTCTCCTCAATCCCCTCCCATTGTAGAATTCAGCTCCTTCTTTACTGACCTCAGTGTCCCATGTTGTTTTCTCTATATGTCTTCACCCTTTTCTTTTTCTGATTCAGGAGAGAATTGCTGTTTGTAGGTTCATTTGTTCTCAAGCTCTATCAACTGACACAGTTTTTATAGAGTCCTGCAGCATTTAAAGGTTGATCTGATCCAGGCTCTGCAATCAAGGAATCACTGTGTCTTTTGCTGCTGAGCACGTGGGCCCTGCCAGCACCGTGTGAGTTGTGCTGGCTGCCGGTGCCACCCCTGTATCCTTCCTTCATCTGGAGTGCCAGAAAAAAAAAGGAAATTCTGCCGCTGCTTTTGCCCTTCTG
>JBBMKD010000115.1:43958681-43987221 GCA_037834095.1 Argya squamiceps | reverse complement strand
GTGCCTGAACACCTATGCAGGATGATTGACAAGGTGGGCCAGGGGAGGGGTTTGGGAAGGAACAGGTTAAGCACTTACAAGCTCGGTACATTTGACTGAAGGGTTGAAACATGCACTGCAACAGGGAAATATTTGGATCTCTGGGTCAGAGTTAGTCACGACTCTTAAAATGGGAGAGACTGTAGAGCTGCTGCTGCTGCTGCTGCAGTGACATCTAATGACTGGAAGATCTTCTGGCTCTAATGGTATGGATGAAATATTGTTTCCACATTAATTGATTCAGTGTCTGTCACCTAAGCGGACTGATGTAAACCTGGAGAATGTATAGGTGTATGGAGGACCCCCAGCACAAAATATTTTTTCTAGGAGACAGTGTTCAGAGCTATGGTGTAGACAGAGTTTCAAGGCAACAGAGAATGAAAGTCCTGGAGAAAAATCCTGAGCTTCTGCACCCCCCAGCCTAGGGAGCTGGAAGCTCATGTTATCCTTTCTCACATTCACCAGAATAAAAAGACAGAAGAGTGAGCAACCCACACGTGTGCCAGGCTTTTCCAGCTCTGCAAGCAGCTACACTACAATGATACGACTTTCAATCTTTACACAGCTGATGGCAAAGCATCATGGACTACCTTTTCAGAGCTAAATGTATAGCCCTGGTTTCATGCCTGAGATGTTTTGGTTTTCCGAAATTCTTTTCCCAGGGAATTTACTGTAAACAGGAGAAGTGTTTTTGTAAACTGTATTTTGTTTTCATTCCTTTTCCTAGGAGGGACTTCTTGATGTCCCTCTAGTCTGACCAATGTAATTGAAGAAGTTTGTCGTTATTTCACCAATTGAATTGGTCTATGTAGAATAGTATAAAAGGGAGACACATCCCAAAAATAGGAGTAATTTTCAGCCTTCTGAAGTTAGAGTCTGTGTCGTTGTAGTGTACTACAGCATCATGTATGTTCAACTACTAGAAAGAGTACTAATGCACAGAATCTATACAAGAATCTATACAGTTTAAATGGCAGGATTTATTCAGCATGCTAATTCTTATCAAGCAAAGGACAAAAATTTAACCTGTATGTATACTAACAAATGAATTCAGTTCAAGAAACTGAGAAAGTTTTCAGGTACTCTGCTAAGTTACTGGTCAAGCAGCAGAACATGGCTCTGAGCAACCTGATCTATTTGAAGATGTCCCTCCTCATAGCAGAGTTTGCTGGTTTAGATGGGTTTTAAAAGTCCCTTCCAAAGCAAAATATTCTATAACTCTATCCTTCTGTCATAACTCTAAAGCTCTCTAATTGAAGCTTCATTTGCTGCTATTTCTATACTGAGTTTCAAGCCATGCAAGACAGCTTCTTTTCTGGATTAAGTAAGGTTTGAATTTAATCAGTCTCACTGTGTAAATTATTTTTGAATCAGAAAATACTGGAACATATAATCTCTTTTCTTGCTAGACTTTATTTTAAACAGTCTGTTTAGGAATTCCAGTTTTATAGCTTTAATTTTTCTTTAATTAACTGAGATACTAAAAGCATTATAAATAAATTGTTTCTTTTGAGGGAATAGCCCTATTTTCTGAAGGATTTTTCTAGTAGAAAAATATGTGGGAATTAAAGTGTCACACATGCATTAAGTGTACCTGATCCCTCCCAGCACATATTCTTATAATAAGCTTTTAGTCATCAACTTACAACAAATCAGTCTGGATTTTGATTACCATCTAATGAAGTTATCTCTATTTTCCATTAAAATAAAGGTAATCTTGACAACTGTTGATTTCTATTTCACAATAATTTATGATGTTATTGTCTCAGGTCACTTATATAACTCAATGTACAGTTAGATAGCTAATTTTCTTTTTAAGGCAGAGCGAAATGCTTTGTGTTCTAGGAGATACTACACTGATTTAATTAGAGTTGAAGAGTGTAAGAAATCCCTTTTTTGACACATTGTTTCAGCTTGCACATCAGTGTATCTTTTGCCCTCTTTACATGCCCACATATGAATATATGCATGCATATATCCACAAACATTAGTGCAATATAGTCCATGGCGGAATTCTCACCTGATAGTGGTCTAGGCATTCTTTTATAATCTTTATTGTTTGACAGTATATGGAATAGTTTTAACAAGGAATGTGTGTCACCTTTTATTAGTCAAATAATCCCAGTGTGCCATGACCTAGTGCAAGAAAAGGGACGAGAAATGGGTTTCCCCAGAAGCTGCTGTACAAACATAGTCTTCTTTGCCACTCAACTTGCTTGCTCAAACTGAACTGCCTGTAAATCAAAATCATTAATCAGGCACCAGGGTTAGCTGTGCTAATTCTTTTTCTGTCTTGGTTTTAAGAGGGAAAGATGTCTTTTCTTAGGGTCCCATTTTGCTGTTAATAAGTTCTTTTCTCCAGAAGTATTCATGGCCACTAGCCTAAATTGGAAGGGTGGGGGAGGGTGGCAAGAAATGTAAGTTTAGTTGGTATTCAGTGACAATTAGATCACTGAACAACATCCTCAGAAGATTGAACTGTTGCTTACAAACCAAGAATGCTTCTCATTGACCTTCAAATTAAGTACAAGATTTATTATTGTGTTTCAGAAGCGATTTAAGATTATTTTTTCTACATGAGAAAAATGTAATCTTCAGAGAGAAACAGCTTTATGGGCCTTGATTCCCTTACTATCTGTAATATTACTTGCTTTGTACATACATTGATCACAAACAAGAAAAGTTTACATAAATCCATCATTTTCCATTGGAATGGACAAAAACATTAAAGTATATCTGGAGATCAGGAAGACAGTGTTCAGTGAGATCACTCAAGATTGTTATTCAAGATGATTTTTTTTTAAAGATCATTTAGGGACATGAAATTATTATTTATTTATTCGTTTATTGAGGAGAAAACTAGGTAAATAATTAAAACAATCTTTTGTCAGGTTTATTGTCAGAGATCTCATCATGAAGCTAATTGAATCTCCTAAGAAAATAAAATTTAATTTGTATGTTAGCTGAAAATAATTTGAAAGCTTAGTTTAATGAGATTTTTGCTGAGAGTCTAGTGACAGGTGACTGTGTTTTACACTTTCATTGTAAATTCAAAGTAGTTTACTCCAGTGGTCTTTGGATCATATATGAAAAGAATTAGATTATAATTCATCTTGTCATTTTGATTTTCCTGCATATGGTGACTTTGAGGCATGGGCAACTTGAAATAAAATTGTTTTTTCCTGCCTGACTTCTGCCATGTGTCAAGTTTGATCAAGCAACAAAAAAGTGAAGCACACTTATTAGCCACTAACCATTGGGTTTCCTAAAAACCTATAACAAATTATAAAATTAATAAGGGACATATTTCTTTGTATATCCCCATTTTCAAGAGTTACAATTTTTTAAATATTATTCCTTTGAACATCCTAAAAGAATCCTTGGAACCTGAGTATAAGCTATACATGTTTCTCTGGAAGGCAGTAAAAACCTAGATTGCAGGGAAGTGTGGATAAGTCTATGAAATCCATACAGCATAATCAAAATTAACTACTTCTGAAGGAAATTTCAAATTAAAAGAAATTTAGCTGTAATATTTTCTAACATCTGCTTTAAACCCATAAGAGTAGGTTGCTCTCTGTAAAATTTTCCTGTATTTAATCTAAAACAAATGAAAGAGCTATTGCATTTTAAACAAATGAAGAAAATTTAGTCCGACCTGATTTTCAGCTTACGGACAGATTTTAGATTACGAAAAATTACCACGATCTTAAGTTCCATCCTAAGACAATAAAAGCCTAGCAAAATTTGATAGAAACATGAACATTGAGATAAAGTGAGGTTTATTTTGACTAATGAAGGATTTTAGCTGCATTCTTGATTGTTTCTTCATTTGCAAGTTTCTGCTCATAACAAGGTCAAGGTTTCATTCTACACTATTTTTAAATTTTAAAAAATACTTGGTTGAGGTTATAAGTAAAGCCACATTGATCTTGGACCACAAACTTTTGCTTAAGCTGGGTCATTCCACCTAAAATGAACACATATATTAATATGTTTATTAACACATATGTTAATATTCAGTGGGGGGTATCCTTGTGACAGCAAAGAAACCTACATGACAGTCATCCAACTACAGACTCAACTCATTTTTTTCTCTAGCTCTTTTTTCTCTTTTTTTTTTTTTTTGTTACATTTATTCACAGTTGACCCAGTATTTTTGATGCTGTACAAGAGTCAGTATCCTAGACATCCCAGGGATTTGAATGACTAGTATAATGCCTGCATGGGAGATGAGAAGCAGAAGTATATTGTTGAACCTTTAAAGAAAGGTTGACATTTTCCTGGCCTTGAACAGCTCTCTTTGGTATGAAAGCTCTTGCAACTTTCAACTCTTTGATTTATGAACAAAAGCGGAACACATCTTGGCCATTATGGAATCATAAAAACCCTTCATATCTTCCCATTCCATTTTTACTTTAAAAAAAAAAAGTTAACTCCTTTCCTATTCTAGCTCTCTATTTTTTTAATATATTTTTCTATTTTTGGAGCAGAAGATTATTTATGAACTATTTTATTTTTGTTAAAATGGTATGAAGACATTTGGATATTAATTCTCATTTCAAAATTTCCTATAAGAATTTTTGAACAAGGGTTCAAATTCTGATATTGGAAATTAAAACATAAACTCAAGTGCCTAAGTAGTTAAAATCATAGCAATTTTGACGAGAAGAGAGAGCAACGAAGAAAAACTTTGAAAATAACAAAACACTTTCTTGTAGGATTCACATCTCATGGGGTTTAAAACCACCTACAAACAAAAAATCAAAGATTTAAGCTTACTTAATCTTATTGGTTTGGTGTAACTGTTTCTGCTTTATGTAGTCTACAGGACTCCTTTTAATGTAATCATCCACTCTCACTAATTGTGACAACAAATTTGCTGTGCTGCAGCATTAACAAAATGGTTTCAGATTTTTTGAAGGTGTAAGCATTGATTATAGTTGTTATTGGTTGTAATTTATTTCTACAGCATCATGCAGTTTATCCCAGCTGTAATCTCCTGCAATCCACAGTAAAATTTCTATCAACTGCACTGAAGGCAAAATGAGAATACTTCTAGCAATGCATCCCTAGGGTTAGTGTGGACATTTTACAACATTTTCATAATCATATTAATTAAATTACTTACATTAATTACCTGCATCTCTATCTCTGTCCACAGTGAAAAACAAGCTAGTCTTGTCCTAGAAGTTTAGTTCATAATTGAGATTATGTTAATACTGACATTCAGTGGGATTTACTGATTTTGGTTCAGCCTTACACTAACACTGAAACTATGCTCACCACTAGCCAGCTTCTACAGGTCAATGCAAACCCTGACTAGAAACAGATTTCATTATTTTATTACTGTTATTACTATTTTATTTTTTGAATAGAATTTGACAAAAACAACCCTTCTAGCTGAAGTTCACCTTACTTGGCTTTGTAGATTTTATATATGCTCCTTCCAAATGACTTCTTCTATTACTCTTGCAAAGTTTTGCAAGACAAAAAGATTTGAAAAACAACTTTCCATCATAACATGTCACTTCTAATATTCTAGTAAATATTCTAGCTAGACAGTAAAAATTCAGATGAAGGCTGGTAAGAGCAAGTGAACTGAGACATATGTCTCAGAACTACATTATTAATTTTTGAGAGACTCAAGAAGAGACTTCTGACTCAATAGCGCACCACTAAACAACAAGAAAAATTTATATATTTAGAATTTCCTCTCTTAACACAGAAAGAATAAAATTTTAAAATCCATAAGAATAATGAAATCATTAAAAAGTCATATGAGTTTTTAGGCACCATCCTGGGTCATAAGTTTTAACACTTCACAGTCACACTTGGAAACTCTGGAAGGAATTCAGTTGCACATATGTGAAAATCTAGTGCCATTTGAGGCATCCTATGGAAATCAATTTTTCTTTCAGATGTTGCTCTGAAAGGATGTTGAACTCTCAGATTTCACAGAGAACACACTGATTTCACCTAAGTATTTTAAATTACACTTCTCTCTATGAAAATAAAAGCCCTAAATGGGGTTTAAATGCATGAGACCAAATGAGAAATCCAAACGGGAAATAGTTACTCAAATTTAGTTCTCTTGAATTTATTTTCTGTTTGTTTGTTTCTTTACAGGCTTTTAGTAGGTAGAAAAAATCCAAAAACAAATAAAAGAACCCCATGTCTACCTGCCAGAACTTAGAAATTTATTACAATAACTTGCAATATTAATTAACTGGTGAATAAAATCTAAGGTGCATGATAGAGTACTTTTCTTGATATTTCCTTTAATAGTCTGCCTATTCATACCAACATACCATCCATACTATAAGGTTAACTCTTTCAGGAAAACCAACAAAGCAATTAATGAGTTTGAGTAGTGTGGGAGTTAAGTCCAGTTCAAAGAAGTAAAAGGAAAGACTTTAGTAAGACAAATTTATTTATGCCGTATAAATATATATATATATATACTGTTTAATTTCTCCAAGTCTACGGAGTCTCTTAATATAAAGTTGACATTGGCCCAAAAAACATTGCAATCAGAACGATTTAAAAATCGAAAATGAAAGTTATGAGAGGAAATAATAGCATGCAACTCATTGTATTTCAATTGAAATAATGAGAGAAAATTCTTAAGACCCAACCCAAACCTAGAAATCTTCATTTGTATTTATACAGATGAATTTGCCATAGGCAATATAAATTTCTTTGAATATAATATTTGAATTTTTCCCATTTCCTTTTCCTTTCAATTCTCCATTCTATCTTATTTTTAAGCTCTTTTTCAGACAGATTTACTGCCTTTTATTGACAGACTAAACTTTTTGTTGTTCCCATGTGAGTTAACATGCTCTTTCTCTTTTTCATTTTGCTTTTGGCTCCTTTAGGCAAAAACAGAGCCTATCGACCACAGTAGAATGTCAAGAAATTTTATTAATACATAAAATAATTCGGATTGGTGTTGTGGTGCATGATTGAGGTTTTCAAAGTTGTATCTGTATTTTGTTTATTTGTCTGGATTGGTATGTTCCTTTGAGCCCCTTCCAAAAGACCCCCACCCTTAATTACCTGGTATCACCCTGTCCTGGACCATCCCCTTCCTTCCCTCATTGGCCCAGAGTTTCCTCCACCCAGGCTGCGCCCTAGAAAAAGGAGAGGACAAGGGCGCAAAGTTCAGTTCTGCCACATGGACTGAATGGAATAAACGCCTTCCCAAACCCACACCAGAGCCCGCTCCATTATTCCAAGCCTTAAACCATGCACAGCCAAGACACTGACGAACCCACAAACTGTTTTAGTTGGTCTGGGAACACCTGCTTAGCTGGTAAACAGCCCACAAAGAAACCAACTATGGATTGGGATTTCTAGATCTAAAAATGTTGTAATTATAACAATTTATTTCATACACTGCTATAAGAAAATAAGACTTAGTAAAAAACCAAAACCATGACAGGCTATATTTAGGGGAAAGATAACAGCAATTTTGTTCAAAATTTTGTTATCCTTATTTCTAACATAAAAGAAAGTGAGAAAGTGTGTTTACAGAATTGTATAACATTAAATGAACATCAAGAAAAATAGTATCTGGTTCAAAGGAAAAAAAAGGCATGAGTGCCCATATTACCAGGCTGATTACATAATGATGCAGATATTTTTATAAGATTAATTAATTTTGAAGTTCTGAATATAAGGGGTTAGTTATTCTGTCAGATATGCAATATGTAAAAAAGGCTACGAAGCAAAAGACTTGAAGACTGAATAGGAGTTACTGTAAGAGGTGGTAAAAGTACTGTAAAACCAATATTTTCGGTTTTTATCAGATGCTATGACTTGTACTTTAGATAAGACACTTGTATTTAAGGAACTGGATCGCAAGCACAGAAAGAGAGGCCACAACATCAACCATAATATCTTTCTAGCCTATTTTCTTCTCTTGTTATGGTATCTTGGAAAAACACCATAAAAGCACAAAACTATAGTATAATTTCTCCGGAATTTGCCCCTCAGGTTCTAGATACATCCTCTCATTTTGTAAAACGGCTTGTGAATTTTTTTCATCATAAATTTGCCTCATTGAACTTTTTATAACCATATTAATTTTTAGCATCTGAATTGTCAATTGGCAAGGAAACACACCTTTTCAAAATAGTATGTGAAGAAGCATGTCCTCCTGCTTGCTCTGAACCTGCTATTCTTTAATTATAGCTGATGTCCACATTTCATCATATGAACACGCTGTGAACATTCTCAATTTCCTATCCTGTACACAAGTTTGCTGCACCCCTACTTCTTAGTTTCTGTCTTTTCTAGTATGAAAAATACTAAACTCATACTAAAATACTAAACATCAATACTAAAGTAATGCTTCTTTAATCAGAGGAAGCTCCAGAGAGACATTATTGTGGGCTTTTCAACAACTTAAACAGGACTACAAGAGAGGTAATTCCACAAAGGCATGTAGGGACAAGTGACATGATAGGACAAGTGAGAGTGACTTTAAATTGAAAGAGTAGGTTTAGATTAGATGTTAGGAAGAAATACTTTCATGTAAGGGTGGTGAGGCTCTAGAACAGGTTGCCCAGAGAAGATGTGGATGCCCCATCCCTGGAAGCATTCAAGGCTGTGTTTGATGGGGCTTTCAGCAACTTGGTCTAGTGGAAAGTGTCCTTGCACATGGCTGGGAGGGGTAGGAACTGGGTGGTCTTTAGGGAACCTTCCAATACAAACCATTCCATGATTATACAATAACAGGATTACTGAATCAGATCTGTTCTACATAAAGCTGGTGCCAAGTTGGCTGGTGCCAAGTGCCTCTGTACAGGAATTCATGCAGAAAGAAAGATGGAGGGAGAAAAAGAGACCGCATGGTAAAGGGGCTAACAGAGATTCTCTGGATCTCTTAGCTCTTCAGGTGAATGCATAGCATGGACTTAAACTAGAAAAAATTGCTTTTAAACAATGCACTTGTAGTTTGTATATTGAAGCCTAACAACTTTAATTTTATGTTTTGCTGCTTTGCCGCAATTGATGATTTTAACAGACTTTGGTCTTGCTCTTGTTGTATCAGCTTTTATTGTATAAAGTTGTCCTCATGTAAAGCGTCTTTAGCTGAAAATGACAACCAGAAGATAACAAATTGAGTTTGTCAGAAAGTACAGTCTGACGATTTGGAAAAATCAACAAAATTAATGAGGTTTAATTTTATTTTTAGGCATGAAATTTCCTAATTCAAAACATGTTAAGTATTAATATGGACATAATTTACAATTTTTAGTAAAATGTTAGAATTTTCATGGTATGAAGTAACAATGAACAGAAATGAAAACTAGTCCAAAGATTTAGGCAATAAAATTCTTTTGCTAGAGCAATAGTTTTACACATGAATTGTCATTTACTTCATGTGTAGGCAGCAATGAGATGGGAAACCGAAACAACAGAAACACCTATGTTCAGTGAATATTTTTTTATTTTTTTATTTATTTTTTTATTTTTAAAAAATATTAAGCTAATTTACCATAAAATGATTAATGTCTTAACAGGATTCAGAGGTTTCACAATTAATCACTTCATCACCAGTTTATAGAATACTTTAATGGAAACTGTAATTGCAAAGAATAAAAAATATAAAATCAAAATGTTTGAATAAATATCATCTACATCTGAAATAATATTCTTTAAAGACAAATCCAGTCATTTAGGTGATTCCGATATGTAATTCTTCAAACCCTGTGTTTGATCAAGATAATACAATTTTGAATGATTCATTATTATTATTATTATTCCAGACACTACTCTTGGCTTGAAGATTGGTTTTGTAGATAAGATTTTTAGATAAGCATACACAAATAGAAGTCTCTTGATAATCATAAAGATGGGGCTGAGCTTGAATATGTTATTCTTTCAGACACTAAAGTTAGTATTACAGTGTTCATAGTTTGTTTCTGCAGCAACTCTTCTTGGGTCACTCCCGCTGCTGCACCCACTTTCTTACTCTTCCACATAAAGGAGCTACACGCCTCCTTCAGTCTTCCTCTCATCTGCTTCTAATTTTTTTTTAAATATATTTGATACCATTATTTTAATATATTCTAACCACCATCTCCTCCCCATGGCTTCTGTGAGTTATATTTATCTTACCTTTGGCAGAAATGATAAAGAATTCCTGCTGTTCATTTGAGATGTTGTCTTAAAAATGTTTACAGTGTGAGATCATGACCCTTAAATTTTCTTTTCTTGTTGGTTACATGTAACGCCCTTCATATCCACAGATATTTCATATTTCCAGAAAGTATTTTCTTTTTATTTTTTCTCTTTAAATTAAAGAAACAAACAAAACAAACTTCTGTTTGCAATTTCAATGCTCCCTCTCCATGCGGCAAAGTATATTCACATGATTCCTCCCTAGGCAATACTCCTAATTAAATGGTTATGAACATTAACTTCTTTAACTAGTACACCAAACAGTTTCTGTGTTAAACTGCATTTTATCCTACTTGTGTGAATTTATTCCCCAAACAAGGCACACACGCTAGACACCAACTCCTGAAAGACTCTATTTTTTTAGTCCATATAAAAAGTACTTCATGCATTTTGCATTTTGAAGGACCTACACATATTCTAAAAAACTAATTTAAAAAAAAATACACTTTTATCTATAACAAGAAAACAAATGTCTTAGGGCACATCCACAGCTAAATTAGACCAGCTCTCAGTGTCTGAACCTCATAAATTATGAGGCTGTTTGATTCTTCTTCTTTAGGCAAGGTTAAGAAATGACAGGCTTACGTGATTTGGAGTGGACATGTTGTGGTTTTCTGCCCTTCACACTGAAAAGATGCAAACGAACACAGAAAAAAACCCACCTACTTGTCATTCTCCTTCCCCTTCCCACCCTCCCCAAAACATTAGGTAGGAAAACCCGTTATTTACACAAACAAATGCAAGAATTCTTTATGATTCACAAAGTCACACCTATGTAGTTGTGCAAATAATTTTTGGGTTTTTTTCTCCAAAATGCCAGTTTTAAAGTAATATCAAAAACTTAATAGTACCGAGAGCAATACCATTACAGTACTAATACAATACCATTTCTTCTACCTACAGGAGAAGAAATGCCTGTATGGTATATTTTTACCTTCAGTGTCAAGCAGTAAGAATGGAGTGGTATGAGAGAAAACTTATGACAGAAGCTTTCTATATTGTGTTCTCTTCCCCACTGGAATCACTGGCATACAACTTTTGCTTGCTCACAAAACTTTAAGAAATACACATTTCCTGTCTAGCCCACAACATTTTTCTGCTCATTTCCACAGGAAAGGGTGAGATTTGCAGCAGGAAGGCAAGTCATATTTTTAAATCTATCCAGCATGAAAAGATATTAAACTTTTGGTGGTTTTTTCCAAAGGGAATTAATCAAGTTTATTTCCCTTTTCCCTCTTTAAGATTCAAAATTGCTTCCTGAAGCTTAAAACCACATAACAATAAAGATCCAGATTCCAGAAAGAACATCAGAAAAAAGGCAGAAGAAGTGAGACTCTATAAAATCTGTATTTAAGATATTGTTGCCAGTGAGTTGGCAGAAACATCTTTGATTGTCAGAAAAATCATTTTCTTGACAGGAGAGGATAGCCACAGTGAGTGTCATGCAGAAAAATCAGAGTTAATGGTCCACTATGAAAATTTTGTTTCAGAGTAGAATTAATACTGGCAGCTCAAGTGCATACAGGGACTTGCATGCAAGATTTCTTAAAAAATCCCCAAACCAAACCAAACTAAAACTTTCAGCTGTGTATTAGAAATAAAAAAATTACCAGAATTCACGTGTTTTCTTGCACAAATGGTGAAGTGGATGAAATCCAAATAAATTGGATAAAGTTTGGAAATGTTAAGGGTGCAAACAGATGACAGATGACACAAAAGATTTGAAGCTCCATTCACTCAAGAGGCAAGTATGGAGATAGTCAGGTTTGCATTCAGATGGTTTAATTCTAGGCAAAATTCTAAAATAAAATTCAATTATCAGTTTCTTTAACAGCTACAGGTTCACTGTCTTATGAGTGACATGTATCTCTATCATTGCTAAATCAGAAAAAGCATGATGAGTAGACACAGACTAAAAGCAGAACTGAATAAGGATTAACACGAAATTTAATGGGGCTTAGGTAGATTTCTGTTGCTAAAGCAAGATGATATGTCTTGCCCACCACCTACCATCAAAACTCAGCCTAAATATCCAAAAGTCCTTCCCAGTAGCAGTTTTAGAATTAAAAATTTCTCTTTGGTTGAGATTTGGACTGAACTCACAGAGAGTTTCACTTAAATTTTATTCCTGAATAGAAAACAAGACTCCAGTCTTCAAATACTAGGTGATGCAAAAGTCCTATTTGTCCTTCTAGTGGAAAAAGCCTAAAAAAGTTGAAAAACATAAGCTAATTGTGTTTGATTGAAGGCAAGGAGAGCAACTAGAAATCTTGCCTCATGGAAGGAAAATTTTACTCTCAGTTTTTCTGTGCCACTCAATCCAAAACAAAATTATTTGTTGGCACTTTGTACTGAGCTGATTTTCATCTAAACAAGCATGTGCAGAGAAGCAGAATAAAGGCAGTAAAGAGCTGTTCAATGGCATGAATATCTTTCCTAGCAAGTTCAGGCTCCTGCAACCTTACAGGCTCTCAAAACCTTTTTTTTAAATAAAGAAATCTCAAGTGAGTTTAAAATGATTAATTTTTTAAAACTATGAATTTATTTAAATTGTGGCAAGCATTTTAAAATCTATGAATTCCTTTAAATTGTATGTGCATGTGCATCTTTAATCGGGGCCAGTATCTTTAATTTCCAGTGTTCACTGTGGCTTATATTTCCTGTACTTAAAAATTAGTTCTGTTCTGGAGTTTGCATAGTACATTATGTACTTGGTGGATCAAGTTCACACTGAAAGCAATGAGTTTGACTTGAGGGAAAGTGCTAAGCATATTTCCAGCAGGAACTACAATGAAGGTTGTTATGATGACATAGTTCCAATTCTCTGAGAGCTATTATACAGATAACCTATATTTCAGACAACTTGAACTTTGAAAATACCAATTTAAAAAAAAATAAGTCCTCAGTAAATTAGCATCATAAGTGATCAACACAGACGCAGAAGGTTTCAATATGAAGGTTTCAATAGAAAACTGGAGCAGACAAAGCAAAGTTTGAAGCAGAGAGCAAGATGCAAAACTACTGAAGAAGACAAAGGAAGCTCTGTCCCAACCACATAGGGGAGAATGTTAGCTTCTGGTTCAACTTCTGCGTTGATTACCTTGTACCTATTTAATCTTCACAGGTTCTGAATAAGTGACTTCTTAAGCATAAACACAAGTTGTAAGTGCAAAACTGAAGCACAGAATGGAGGCTGTTATGTTTCATTACAGAAGAAAAATTGGTTACAAAATTAGGTATTTGCATAATTGAATTCACAAAATATCTCAAGCAGAATGGGACCTTCAGGGAAAACTTATTAGAGAAGTCCTCCCATTGAGTCACAAGAGCCAGAAAGGATCCCCTTGCTTTCTAAACCCCTTTTCTGAGAGAAGTCCAGAGGCACCTGAATCCAATCAGCCCCAGACTTTATCAACAGTTTGTGTGTAAAGGATTATACAGGTGTAACTGAGTAAGTTGCATAAGTTTACCTGAAGGATTAAAGATGGAAAAGCCAGATTTGATAGATATAGATATAGATATAGATAGATATAGGTTATATAGATTGATATGATTTATTATTATAATGCTTAGTCAAAGAGATCATAATTGGAATTACTACACAGTATAGGAGCTATAGAAACTATTACAGTATAGTCCACTATAAAGCAAAATTAAACCAATTATGTTAAATCAATTGTATTTAAACTAGCAAAAGTAATTATTAAGTAGAGATTGATGTTACTCACTCATGCCAATGTTTCTGGACAAATGTCTTTTGCTCAGCCTCAAGGCATAGCCTTAAGGGGCATCCTCGCTCAAGGAAGCACTCTCCACACACACACTTCAAGAAATTATATGTTACAAGACCCTGGTTTTAAAGTTTGGGACTGGTCTTGATAAAGTGATTGACTGTCAGTCATAAGTGTCCTGGCCAGCTGCATCACCTCAGAAGTTTTCGATGAGTTACCTGTAGTATCACTTGTTTGTTTCTCTAGCCAGATATTTTACCAGGTCTACCATATCTTCATCTCACCGTTAGGTCTTTAACTTTGGGATTGAAGAGTCACACAGATTTTAGTACTATTCAACACCAAAAGCAGTATGATGCTCCCCCTCTTCATTTACCATGGATAGCTTTGTAAACAGGGCAATTTTTGAGTTGTTTTGCCTCAATCCAGGCAGAGCATCCTGCCACAGGAAATATTTTGAGGAACCAAAACCATCATTGTTTTATGCACCATATTGACTAGGTGATGAGGGAGATGTTAAGAAGCTGCTAAATCCACTAAATCCCAGAAGAATAAAGTTTTTAATCTCTGTCACTCTCTGTCGCAGCATTCTGTTCCTATTACCTTGGGTGGATATAACTGAAGGATTTACCTTTTTTCTTCCATTTCTGAATCTGTAATATCTTCCCCAAAGTTCCTCAGAATGTGGGGATAGGAATATCTAGCTTGTGTTGCTATGATATCTTGAGTTTTGTTTCAGAAAGTATATGGATCAAATGAAACAGTATTAATATGAAACGAGTACAGGGAAAGATGTATTTATGTGTTATTCTAAAGTGCAAATTGCTGCATCACTTTTTTATAGATGGCTTACTTCACTGTCCTTCCTTTCAAATACTTGTTTTTCTCTAAGGCAGTTTGGACTGGGGGATGGGACCTGGTTGTGTTTTATTTTATTTTGTGTTCTTTGTTTGCTTTATTTAATTTCTGACATTTCCTTTATTTTTCTCTTAATAGCTTAACCTGTTTAAGAGCTCAAGAAATTTTATGAAGATGAAGATTGGAGTTTCTGGGGGTTTTTTTGTCTTTTTAATCCTAAACCTGAGACTTTTCACCTGAATAGGCAATTTTGAAATGGTGAGGTGTTGGAGGATGTAATACTGAAGACACAGCAGTGGAGATAAGCTGAAGCATCATGACAGACAGTGAATCAAAGCAAACATGTAAGTATGAAAGAAGAGTACAATTTGCTGTTACACTACTATAAAGCCCAAGATGCAGTATAGAAGAATAATCATGTTTTTTACCTTCCTCAAAATTCAAAAGGAAGAAAGAAACTTGACAGTACTTCCTCTGTCCATTCTAAGAATAACTGATCCAGAAGACAGCATGCAATTTAATGCTGCTAGTTTGGACTACTGTCCACACACAATCCAGGGAAACACAGTCTCTGTGGTGTTGCAAAACTCAAATTTGCAAAACTCAAATCCATATGGTTTTGTTGTATGAGATTAATAGAATCTTCATTTTGAATACCTTAAGAAAATCACTGATTTTCCTGGGAGCTGTATATATATCTTCCACTCTCTGCTCACACGGCCTTTTTTTTTTTCACTTTTAATTTCACTTTAAGAGTTGGACTCCCTTTTTCCATTTGGTTTTCTGTCTCAAACTTTGCTACAGCAAGGTGTAGGCCCTTGATTAGACTTCCATTAATCATCACTTGATTTCTCACCTCTTGCCTTTTAGGGAATTACAAAAAATTACTTTTTTTCATTCCTTCTATGCTGCCTTCTTAACCACAACAATTTGGTTGAACTGCTCATTCACTCAGTTGGGTTTACACCCTTCCTGTATTTTTTCCCATTGTTGGAATACATAATTTCTAATACTATAAATCATTTGACTGGAAGAAATTCCAGACCTTTCTCATATTCATGTCTCTAAGCTCTTCAATACAATTGACTTTACTAATGATTCCTTTAGTTGATCAAAGTTTGTGCTATTTTAAAATCCAGAATCTTAGTTCCTGCCTTTCTTCCCCTATAGTAAAATTTGACCTCACAGCTGAATATGCCCTGTTCTCTTTTCTCTATTCCTTATGCTTTTTACCAACTTTTTGCTTTATGTCCTTGAGTTTCTTAAAGTTTTATTTTCTTCATGAATGACAGTAGTGTAAAGTGAGAAAAGAGGTCAGTTGTCCTTTGAAAAGTTTTCAAGGAGAGCACAGGGGAGTTCTATTTTAAGGGTTCTTTTTCAGGTATCTATAAAGACAGAAATCCTTTGACTAAAGATATACAAAAAGTCAGATTTTTTTTTTTTTTCTGTTGTAATGTGCTGGGGATTTTTAATTTTTTTTTCCTGTTCACATATATTTTCAAAGCTTAGTTTGTGTGCCAGTCCCTTTGATATGGTACATCATGCATGGTACAAAGTGTTCACCTGCAGGAGAAACTCTAGAGTGAAGACGTTCTATCACAAATCCTAATCCTGCAAACATAGGCTTTTCCATTGTTAATTAAGAGATTTAATTGTAGTTTTCACTGAAAAATATTTCAGGTCTTAGACATATAATAGTGATCATCGTGATTTCATCTCTAAAGGAAAAAATTGTCTCGGTAAAAGAAAAAAATTATTTCTGTCTGCTAACTTAACCAAATACTTTTCTCCATTTCCTTCTGATGATTTCTGAGGGTCTAATTCTGAGCTCTTTTGGCAAGCTAGGCTTTTCAGAAGCAAGTTGGTTTCTTCTCTGGCTAATTGTCTCTGTTTACTATACTTAGATGAGTAATTGGATGTACTTTATTAAATGTTGCCATTTACCAGACATTATTGTAACCCGGAAAACTAAGTTTAAAAAAAAAAAAAAGAAATAAAAGAAAGCTAAACCAAACACACCTCTGTTAATTCACCTGAACAAATTTGGAGCCTACCAAGAACTAGACTAAAATTTGAGGATTCTCTTGTCCTGATGAGTTCCAGAGGCATAGGAATCTCTTAGCTGGAAGTGTAGTTATTTTGTTTCTAAATGTCTATATAGTAAATTCTGTGGCTCCTGAAGGAGCTGTTGTTTTCTCAGTTGTAGCCTTTGTATTTAGATTAAAGCTAAATGGGGCTGAATTTACCACTCTGGGGATGAAAGCTCCTTTTTATTTCTTGAATATATTATCACATAAATAATTTAAAACTATCAGATTTTTTCTTGTTTGAATCTAAGTATTCAGTAGGAGTCTAGTTATGCTCGAAGTCATTGGAAGCCCTTTTTCAAAATGGTCCAAAACTGCCACCTTCTGGCTGTTTTCATTGCTTCCTACATGAGCCAAATGCAGAGCTGTATTTGACTTGGTTGTAGCTTGCAAATCTGATTTTTTCAGTGCAAATAGTCTAGAGAACAAAATATATGAGAATAAAGCATACTTACTGCTTCCACTGTTAGAGAGAGAAAAATGAAATTAGTATCAGTCTGTTGGTTGACCACACAGGAGCTGGGCTTTCCTTGACCTTCAGCTGAATACAGCCTAATGTTAAAAGCTCTGAGCCAATTTTTATTTTACATGCTCTTTCTTGCATTACATGTATATCACCCTTATCTTTCTGTTTGTTTTTGGTGTGGTGCTTTTTCCATAATTTTAAATAATCTATTTTCCTTAGTTATGCTGGATTCTGTTCTTTTAAGGCCTTTTCTTCAAGTATTAAATGACAGAATATACTGTACTTTCCCCATAGTGATACCAGAGCAGGTGAGTGAAGAAAAGAGAGTACATTCTTTCAAAAATGTTCAGAATTGTCAGAATTTTGGTAATGCGTAGCCAAAAGTATTTAGAATTAATTCTTTTTGTCCTCTTATCAGGACAGATAAAGTTGAGCTCTCAGAAGCAGTAGAATTCCATGGCTTATTGTTGGGATGACAACACAAAAAAAGATTAATTAATCATTGTCTTTTGTCTGGAGGGCAAGAAACAATGCCATCCCAATCTGATAAATGAGGGTACCCCACAGTAAAACAGATGTTCACTTCCCATCCATAAATACATATTGAAGGTGTTTGAGCAAACCAGAGCTGTTTCTATGCAAAGAATTTCCCAGACT
This sequence comes from Argya squamiceps, assembly GCA_037834095.1. Taxonomy (NCBI): domain Eukaryota; kingdom Metazoa; phylum Chordata; class Aves; order Passeriformes; family Leiothrichidae; genus Argya; species Argya squamiceps. Next base: position 43,969,189 of record JBBMKD010000115.1, on the reverse strand, counting down.
AATGTATCTAACTAACTTAAGGGGGTTTTCTTTGTATTTGGAAAGACTACCATTGTTGTATTTTGATACCTCCATATCTGCTTAAAGTTAATAAATTGCCAATATCTGGAGTTGCCTGAGAAACATGGTACTTAAAAAAGAAGTGCAAGCTACCTGATAGTAACTAGTTTTTACAATAAGCAATATTATGCTGAATCACACAGAAGTTCATCCTCAAGATGAAAGAGCAAATAAAGAGCCACATAGTGTATTATTCTTAGAGCTCATGCCCAGTATCTCAGATGAAATTCCAGTGGAAAAAAAATTAATTTCTTGCATTTTTCAGAAACTGACAGGTTTTTTTAGAAAGCTTCAAAATTTTCTTTAGGGCTCACATTTTGTACACAAGACAGTAAGAAATGTATTCAAGTGTTCTTCTGTCTTCTCCATTTAGCAGTCTCCCATGTAGGCAGTTAGTTTCTTCATTCATAGCAGCATAGTTGCTCTGGGAAAAAAATGCAAAACAAAAAGCAATCAAACAAAATAATAAGTAAATAAATAAATAAATAAACCCCAGAAAAAAAAAAAAACCACAAGTGTTTAATTTTTGACTGAAATACCAAAATGCAATAGCACATTTCTATCTCCTTTAAAAAATTGGGTGTTAAAACAGAACATAATTTTTTACAGAATGAAATATCTTGTTCTATACTCCTTGTTTATGGATTTGTTTTGGTTTTGTGATAGGGATAAATCTGAAATTCAAAATATTATATTTAACTCAGCAAAAGATGGAAGAGCTATTCTGTGATGACAAACCACAGATCTACAATCAGTTCCTGCTGTTTGAATTTTCTGTCAAGAAAAATTAATTAATAACCTGCCGTTGACTACTGGTCATCTGTAAATACACATAGAAACAATCAATAAAAAACTAAATAAAATTGCTTGCAAATTTATGTTTTCTTTAACAATATCCCCAATTACACTTTAGGGAAACTAATTTTAAAAACTAAAAAACACTTTAGGGAAACTAATTTTAATAAATTGAATACTTTGACAGTGAAAATACGTGACAGAATTCACAAAATGAATATATACTCTTTCAGTTACTGATGGTTGGCAATTACTATGCCAAGCATAATCTGTTGCACAGCATCTATAAACACTTGAAGCAGTACAAGACTAAGTACACAAAGTTATACAATGCTTCTATCATTGTCCTTTCAGGTAATTGAGACTTGCCTGCTTCCAGGCCTCCCATTTTTGTTTCAGTTGACCTCCTTCAAGTTCCAGTTTACAGATAAAGTTTCAGTTTTTATGGTTTCTCAGTGCTTCTGTGCAACAACAAACCATTTTCAGACAAAGCATAGAATTTAGAATTAAATTAAGGACAACAGATTCTATAAAAAACCTAGGTAAATTAATTCTCTAGCAGGAGCTTGGTAAGATTAGACACAACATCAAAATGAATTGGTTTAGATTAGGATCAGAGCAATCACACTGTAACAAAGATCAGAGGTGGCTCAGATCACAGTTTGACATCAGTTCTGCAGCTAACTCGTGACTGAAGTAAATAAAGTAGTATAGTAGTTAGAAAAACTGAGGGATGGACAGTTATCCCATTATTGGATTATTTTAAGTTTTTGTCCAGTGAATCTAAGTCTAACATTTCATAATTTTCTGATTTGCAGGGTTGGGTGTAATGCAAAGTCTTTAGGTAAGAGCTTGAGGAGAGCACAGAGCAGAGCTGGTCAGACAATTACAGCTTAACATTCCATGGAGCTGCATCACCTAGCAAGGTCAGAATTTAAAGAATATCATTTGAATTCACCAAAACTATGACCTGTTCTTAATAAGTTCACCTAAATTTTGTCAAAATCCAATCTTCAACATTAAAGCATTTAAAATTCTATGTGTCTGATTTTTTTCATCATCCTATTGAAAATTAGTTTGTATTTCATAAAAATCACATTAAGACAAAAATGGATAAAATGAGGATAAAATCTTTTAAGTAAGGGGAAAACAACAAACAAAAACTACAAAAAACAACCAATCAAGCAAACAAAAACAACAAAATACCCTCCATCAAAACCAAGGAAACTCTCAATTTTCCATGTTCTTTTCAACAGCTGTAAAATTTTTAAAAAGTCAGTTATTTTGGTATTGCTCATCTCAGAGTTTAGCAAAATACATACAGAGATATTTATGGTCCCTATTTTAAGATTTTCTTAAATGTATCTGTAAAGCACTATTGTTGTAATTTATCCCTTCTTTTAGAAAAGAAAAACATTTCTTCAAAATAAATGCTAATCACCACTAGAGAAGTTACTTTCCACATATATATATAAACACCTTCACATTTCAACCTTCCCTGAAATCCAAGACTAAAGCACAGAGCTGAGAGACTAGAAATACAATGGATTCCAAAAGCCTAACTGTAAGGACTGAGATGCTTCTAAAATCCTCCTGACACAGACATGAGCCTGACATGATGATGCAATCTGTGTGGGGCCAGAATATTGTTAGCCCCATGGAGGTGCATCACCTCTGAGGGTGGCCTGCAGCCTCAGAAATGGCATATAAAAATAGTGAGATGGCATGATCAGAGGTGTTGGAAAAGCAAAAGGTTTTAATAAAGACGAAAATAACAAACCATACAGAACAAAAGTGAAATAAGCCATGCAAAGTGCAGGGAGGACCCTTACACTAGCTATCACACCCTGAGAGAGTCTCCATGCTCTCCTTTGGGTATTTAATGATCTAGGAGGGTTTTTTGGCATGCTGCCCAATAGAAACATATACAGATCTTGAGTTACATTTCAAGGATCCAACAGGTACCTTTGTCCTGTCACAAGGCCAATTATGGTGAAAAGAGCATCGAAGTTTCTAGTTCTTTGCCTTATAAGTGAAACAAAGAATGAAACCCAAATCCTTTCCTAATATGGGAACACCTGCTAGGGTTGGGGGGGGTGCATTGCTACAGTGTAAGACCTGGGGGATGTTTTCTAACAATACCAAAAGAGGTAGTATGGCAGTGGCAATGGATTTGACAACTGAGGATAGGTGTGTTGTGGCTCTTGCAGGGAAAATGATGCCTTAGATCTCCAGAAGGCATCAAAGTGTCTGTCACTCATTAATTTTTGCTAACTTTTTACACCTGAGGCAGGCCTAGTATGTTTTTCAGCTGGGAATACATCTTATCAGGATTTTTTCTTATGACAACACATTTCATTGCTTTGTTTCTATAGAATGGAGCCATAAGCTCAGTATTGTTTGAAAGTGATTTTTCAAAGGTACCTGTTGCAAACCATTGCAGGTGACCTCACTCTAACTGTAATAAATATACAGACAGAGTCTTACTTACCAGTAGCTGACAAAACAGTAGGATATTAATTTGCATACATACAGATTTTTGTTGTAGTGCTGTCTGACTTTCTTTTTTTCTTTTTAATTTTTCTTTATTTTTCTTTATTTTTCTTTTTTAATGAGTGTTATGCAAGAAGTAAATGCTTCCAAGAAAAAGAAATAAAAGCAATTTTTTTTTTACTCCTGGCTTCCGTTCCCCTCTTCAGCAGCTGAAGCGCGAGTTCAAACAGTAATCAGAGGCAATGAGACACAAAAAAAATACTCTGAGATAGTGCTATTCCTACAACAGCATCACAAAGTGCCATCCCAGTGCTACCAAAACAAAGATTTCAGGCTGGATCAGCATCTCATGTTAATCAGCCTAGCTTCAGATACTTTAGCAAATTATTTAGGACTGCATAAGCTGGGGTAGATTAGGCAAGTGCTGATCATTGATGGTTCTGCTTCATTTATGCTATTGTCTCCTGTGAGAGGTGCCTGCCTGCTGCAGTTTCTGAACCAGAAACTCATATGCAACAATACATTCTTCCTCTGAAAACTTCATACACAGCATTTAGCTTCAGTGAGCATAATAAAAAGACTAAGAAATGTGTTAGCTCTGCTAAGGGTATTGTAGGCAGCTGGGTACAGCAGGCTGGTTTTAAGGTACAATAGTTGACATCTTGCCACCCAAGGAAGATTGCATATGGTGTATAAACTCTGAGCAGTTATAAATGATCTCTCTTTTCCCCCAGATTTTGACAAGCAGTCTAGGTGTAGAAATTCAGAATATGTGTATGGAATTAAAACACAGTCATCCACAGTCTCCCAAGATGATCAAAGAGTTGAATGTGGTTCTATGCAAATATTTGGTGGTAGCTTTCTATTTAATATTACATACTGTTGGATATGTAGTATTTTAGAAGATAATACCAAAATATGACTTAACCAAAAATGAACTTCCTGTTCAGTAGTAGATCAAATGTATTTACTTTGGCTAAAGTGAACCATGAATGAATATTCCAAAAATTACCAGTGATTATGTCTTAAATTTTCAAGTCATTAGGGGGCATTTCATGGCAGATTATTGAACTCATAAATCCCTCCTGCACAGACCAAATAGAATTGTGACATATGCAGAAGTAAGTGAAGGACAAAGGGAATAAAAATATTTTCTTGGTAGGTCACATTACATTGTATGCTATACTGTGAGAATACTAGATGTGCTCACCAAATAAGTAACAACTAATAAGGGAAATATTTAAAGGAAATAATTATAGCTATTTTGACATATACCCACAATACTGTGCCTTAGACATTACACCAACTGCTGGATTATGCTTGCTTTTAAATTGTTAGCACTGAAACCCATCCATTCTTGGGATTCAAGTGAAAAAGTCTTTTCCAAATCCTTTTTCCTGATTCCAACCAGGACAGGGTGAATTTTTCCAGTAGCCAATAGCAGCCATGGCTAGGACCCAGAGGTTACTCTATACCACCTCACATCACTTTCCAGGGCTGGGCCAAGGGCTCCTTTGGGGTCACATTGCTGGGTGGCTGGTTGGGCATTGCCAGGCTCCATGTGAGCAAATTGCATGTGAATCATTCACCTCCCTTGTACACCCTGTTAGAATTTTTGCTGTTACTCTTTTGCTGTTTCCTTATTTCATTTTTGGTTTTGGTGAATTGTTCTTATCTCAAGCCATGCCCTTTAGCTTTTTTGCCTCCAATTCTCCTCTCCAGCCCACCACAGTGGGATTGAGCAGCACACTGGGGTGCTGTGGTGGGGCCACTACATGGAGGAATATGATTGCTAAACAACAATATGCTTACAAGAGACACAAAGATTTATACTGTGACAGTGGTCTGGTACTGGCAAAGGCAGCTTAGAGAAAAAAGGTGATTTGATTCTCAGAAGTATTCAGTGTTCAGCTGGGCATGGCCCTGGACAACATTCTGCAGCTGGCCTTGCCTGACGGGTGGCAGAAGGCACTTGGGAACAGAGTTTACTGATGAAAATTGCTGGGTTAACAACAAGGCTCAATGATTTCAGAGGCTTTTTCCAACCTTATTCTACAATTCTATAACCATGCAACATCCAAAGGTGTGAGCCAGGTTCAGCCAGGCTGTTGTTCTCAAGGGCTGTAGTATGCATCACTGTATTTCCTAATCCAATGGGTCGTCTTTTTACCAACAAGTCTTCAACATGCTGCACGTCAAACATTCATCTTACTATTCTGTATCTGACTTTTAACTCTTCAGGGCTGTGCAGCAGAGAAAACAAACTAACATGGAAGTCATAATGAGTCCCTCTATACTGCTTATCCATCACGTTTATGAAAATAAAAACATTGTTAGACTTTCCAAAAAACTCTGCATTCCTGTATTTACTACAAGCAGAATTTCAATAGAAATTTGAAGCAGAATGTTGCCTGGTCTGTTTCCTACATGATTTTCTTGTTCTTTTTTTTTTTTTTTTTTGCCATGCTTTTGAGTTATATTTATGGATTTTCAAATCTGTGATAAATGTTTTGTCCAGGCTAGATAAGAGATCAATAAACCAGGAAAATCATTGCAGTGTGAAAATGCAGGAAAGTCTCTCATCTTCTAACATCTCTCTTGGGAGCCAATATTCCTCCTCCTTGGCAATCTATATTCCAGTGTAAGTAAATGGAATCTAGTTCACCCACATTGTGCTAAACTCTTTGGTATATATCCCTATAAAACTGTATTTTGTCATTGTGTTTGTGTTGTGGATGTGAGACAAAAGCTGTTCTGTGCATCAAGGCTAAAACATTCCCTACAGTATACTAAAATGCAACCTACTGCAAAGTAGATATGCTGAACTGTACTTCTTCCATTTCCTAATGCATACATTTCAACAAAATGTGATATTGAAATAAATCTATAATAAAGGCCTTGGTAAAACTATGTAAAACCACCAAATCTGGTGTTAATTTACCATTTATTCTACTCCCTTTTCCATGCTCACATGTATAATAGGAGTCTTCAAATACTAATTCAACAGTTAAATCCATAGTAATTGTACACTTTTGCACAGTTGGATAGTCAAGCGGAAGGAAATAAATTAGAAAAATGAAGTGTTGTAGTTCTTAATATATGTTGGGAAAACTCTATTAGAGATACATGGCTAAAGATAATGTAAAGGTAAGATGTGCAAGAGAAGAATGAGCATTTCTCATCTGGAGACAATAGCAGTTCTGAGGAAATGCTTATCCACTTAGGAGGAATGTGACTGAAGCCCAGAAGGGCCTACGTTGTTGTGCCAAGTTTGCAGAAAAAGTATAGACAACTTCAATTCTAAGCTTTAATTATGCTTCAAGCAGCTTTTTCTGCCTCCTTTACTTTTTGGGTGTGCTCAGGGTTTTTTTTACTATTATTTTTCAGTGCAAGCTGAAATGAATTCAGCTAAAATTATCCTGTGTAAGGTCTAGATCTTATTAGGAAGGCAGAAAGTGTATGTAACACAGTAGCACACAGCCAAAAGAGGAATAGCTGTGACCTTGAGAAAAAAAGCAACAGCAATAAAAAAATAGAGATAACAAAGATCCACATCTAAGAGGAAACAGGAGTCTATAAAGAACAAGGAAAGTGAATGCAGAAAAAGCAAAGCCTCCCAGAAGCCCTCCCCAACACCAGCTGGAAGGAATTGGTCACAGGCAAAAATGGGTCATGAAAGAAAGTTCTTTAATATATCACAGCTGTGCACAATTGCTATAAAGTACAGAAAGTACTGGCTCTGAAGAGAATATACCTAACTACAGTTTCTCTCTTTCCTAGTATAAGCAGAAGACATGGAAAATATTGAAATCCTCAGCAATGAAATAGTTGTATTTTTCCAACCATCTTTCTGAGGGATTTACAGTAGTGCAAACTAGGAAAGAAATATTAGACAAAGATGAGATGTAAAATTTTTCCTTGAAAAAATAACAGGAGAAAAAAAACCCTACTAATAAAATTAACAAAAATAAAAATTAAAAACCCTACAAAAAACACACCCTCAACTAAGAAAGACAGTGTGAGGAAAAGTCACCCTGTGCAGCAGCACAGCACCTGAAGAAGCTAGAGGATAAAATTTCCTGTATATGACATTTCCAATTGATTGCTTCTAAGATTTGACAGGCATCCAATAACAGTTACAAATAAAAAAAAAAAAAAGGTGGAATTCAGGCTTTATTCATCAGTAGACTCCCCCAATTTTTCTGAGCTTTTATCTATAATTAAAGCCTGACAATTGAAATATAGTTATAATTGCTACTGTGCAAGAAATTTTTGCTCTGCTCTGCACTAGGGTGGCCTCACCTTGAACACTCTGTGCAGATTTGGTCACTGCAACAAAAGAAAGACATTAAACTATTAGAGAGTGTCAAAGGAGGACAATGAGGATGGTGAAGAGCCTTGTGGGGAAGCTGTATGAACTTCCCCACAAGGGAGTGGCTGAGGTCATTTGGTCTGTTCAGCCTGGAGGAGAGTGAGAACCTCACTGCACTTACAACTTCCTTGTGAGGGGAAGAGCAGTAGCAGGGACTGATCTCTTCCTTCTGGTGACAGTGACAGGACCTGAGGGAATGACCTGAAATTGTCAGGGCAGGTTTAGGTTGGATGTCTGGAAAAGGTTCTCCACTAAGAGGGTGGTCGGGCACTGAACAGCTTCCCAGGACAGTGGTCACAGCACCAGCCCGACAGTTCAGGAAGTGTTTGAACAACACTCTTAGGCACATGGTGTGATTTTTGGGGCTGTCCTGTGCAGGGCTAAGAGTTATATTCCATGAACTTTTTGGGCCCCTTCCAACCTAGCATATTCTGTGATTCTGTGATAATTCTTTCCACTGCTGCTCTGTGCATTGTGTCAGGGAATTGAGAGGGATAAAAATATAGTGGCTTGTGTGGTTCTGGGTTTGGGGTTTTTTAGAGAGGTCAATTTCATCATATGCTGAGGACTTCAGCCCCACAAATAATGATCTCAGCACAAATGATAAGAGAGCAGGAATGAGTCTTCACAACAGAAATATTGTTTTAAAATGTTTAAACATGCCCTACTGCTGTGACAATGGGCATGGAAACACAATAATATTCTCTCACATTGTCTGTAGATATCTAAGGAAGATAATGTAGCTTTCAAATGCCTAAGACAAAAAATACTTAAATTACTATAACCTAAAATCTTCAAATTACTTTATGGACAGCTTAGCTGAAGTAGATTGTTTTTGAAGTAGTGTGTTTTAGATATGGAACGGTATAATGATAACAAATGCAATAATAATTTTTCTTACTCTAGAAAGCAATATCTACTGGGAAAGTACCCTAAGGCCTGAAGAACACTCATAATCCATTTCATATGATACAAAGTAACCCTAATTTTATCAAAACTGTACAGAGATTTTTAAAAAATAGACAAAAGGATGCATTTAATCTATAGCTTTATTATCTAAAATCAGATCCTCAGATGACACAATTGTTTTCCCTCAATACAACAGGATCCTTCTTTGAACATACTGCTTTTCAGTTTCTGGTAATTTATTACACAGTATGGCCTCCTCAGTACAATTTACGCCCTCTACCAATTCTTCAAAGTTTCAGTCCTCTGGAGGGTCCATGATCGCTTCCAGGGTTTCTGTGCAGTCAGATTTTCCCATCTGAGCCTGTTGCATTGTCAGTGCAATCCACTTCCTCCATGTACCATCACACGCATGATGTGTAGAATGGACTCTCCTCTATTTACATCCAGCCCAGACAGGCTGGATAACAAAATAACAAGATAACAAAAGAAGCTGTGCTTTTGTATCAACTACTTCTGAAGAAGTTCCAACAGCTTCATATGCTGCTAGTGTTTCCTTTTCTTCCGGAGTGCAATGGGCTTCATATCCATTATATTCTGGGCTCCAATCTTTGATGTTAATCTTTGTCTCTCCAGGCAATTTCTGCCAGAAGATCCAGGTGAGGGTATTATCCCCGTCTCAAGCATAATGCATATTTTTCACATCTTGTCATTTCTGGACTGGCCCAAGTGCTGCAGCACAAACTATCTCCCATTTAATTTGCTCAAAGTCTTGGTGCTTCTCAAAGCCCCACTCAAAATCATTCTCCTTCCAGGCCGTTCAAAAGAGAGGGCTCACAGAATAATTAGAAAAATAAGAATGTAGCCCAGAATATGCATTCTTCAAAAGCCCACAACACCTAAGAAAGCTTGTGTTTTTCTAATGTTAGTTAGTGGTGACAAAGCTGTTATTTTATTAATCACATCCTTTGGGATATCATAATGTCCATCTTGCTATTTTATTCCTAAAAATTGAATCTCTTGTGCATGTCGTATGGCCTTACTTTGCTTTACAGCAAAACCAGCTTTCATGAGAATCTAGATTACTTTTCTCCCCTTCTCACACACTTCTTCTGCTGTGCTGTCTCCCACTCTGATGTCATCAATACACTGAAAATGCTCAGGAGTTTCACCTTGTTCCACCTGTGTCAACCCATGACAAATGGTAGGACTGTGTTTCCACTTGACAGCCAGTCAGTTTCAGGTGTAGTCCAGGATAATCCTTCACGTGGATTCAAGCTGTCACCTGCACTCTGCTGCTGCTGATGCTCTTACATCAATACATCCCTAGCTGCATAGGGGTTGGCAGCCTTTGACTCAGTACCATAGCTAAGCTCTCCAGCATGTCCAGTTTGTCTGGTATGGCAGCATTCTATGGTGGCGTGACTCAGTGGTTGCAGTACTTCATTGTAAGTCTGCACCAGCTGGATTTTTGCAGTGGCCATATGGGATAAAAAAAAAAAAAAAAAAGATTGCTCTCCAGTCACCAGAATAGTTTATGGATGATAGGCAAGGAGTCTAAGATGACATGATATTGTCACCTGTGCAGTGTCAGGGTAGAAATTACAAATTGTTGTTCTTTGGACTACATCAAGCCTGCAACAGAAGGGTACTCTGAGAGACCAAGCAACCTAGACAGCTGTTTAATCCATTCTCAAGGCAACTATACTGTGCTGGTGTAGTGGTTTAAGGCAAATCTGGGAGGAAACCTCCTAAGGGGCACTCCCTCCCCTCCCCCCAACCGGTTCGGAAAAAGAAACCTCCTCAGAGAGAAGTGGAAAGAACCCTGTTTATTAAACAGGCAAAGTACTCCCTGGCACAATAAATTGAACAATACCCAATG
>JBBMKD010000115.1:43945306-43958581 GCA_037834095.1 Argya squamiceps | reverse complement strand
AAAGGAAAAAAACCAGGAGGAGAGGAAAAAAAGAAAGCAAAGCGTCTCCTCCTGCTGCTATCTATGCTAGCTAACTACCTACTGAAAAAAACTCTCCGTGTGTGCTGAATTCAACTCTCAAGGCCAGTCGGCGGAGGACAGTTTCTAAAAAAAAACTGCAGGCCTCTCCCCTCCCCCAGCTCCGAGACCTATCAGACGATGGGGATAAAAACACCATGTCACCCCAAGACAGCTGGTTTCTGAGCTGCTTACTGGCCAGCATTAGTTACCAGCATAAAAGGACAGTTTGGTGGGTTTTCAATCTCAGGCTGTAGCGTGGTCTGCGGTCTGAAAGGAAGAGCAGACCCTAGGCATGCCTTGGAAGGGTTTTATTCCTGTGGAGTCCATGTGCTAGAGCAAATTTTGGGCCTTCGTTCTCTCCTTAAGGATTCAGGGCGCAGCCTGGGCAGGAGGGAACTTCAGGCCAATGGGGGTAAAGGAAGGGGGTGGCCCAGAACAGGGGTGCTTAACACAACAACGGGAAAGGTCGGGGTTTGAGCACCTGGGCAAATAGGAGAACATTTCCCTCAGGTCCATCAGGGTGATTGGCAGGGTGGTCCCTCCAGAGTGATACCACATGGAATTGGGGGTGGGGGAGTTTGAAAGGGATATACCAATACAAACAAATAAACAAAACACATATACAACTTTGAAAAACCTTAATCATGCACTGCAACATTATACCATTCCATAGCACACCTTGGTTCCCCTTAACTGTCTCCTAAGGTAGTCTCTGCCAAAGATATATGGAGCCTCCAGACCAGTAACAATAGGATGCTTTTGCCACTCATTCCCAACATAGACCATTGTTGGGATCTATAAAGGGGGGAATGCTTTCTCCGGCTAGCTGGTTCCCCAGCCAATTTATAGCAGTTTGTGGGTTCTCCAGGTAGCTCGCTGAGACATAGATTCAGGCTTGGAAGAAAGAAGCATGCTCTCTCTGGGTTAGAAGGGTGTTTATAGAGTGCAGTCCATGTGGCAGGAGCCTTGCCAGAGCCCCACTGTCCACATGTGAAGGCATGGAGAGAGAGAGAGCGAGCGAGAGAGAGAGAGAGAGAGAGAGAGAGAGAGAGAGAGGGTGTGTGTGTCCCTTTCTTCCAGCTCGGGGGCTGGGCGGGGAAAACACTCTGACCCAATGGGGAAGGGAAAGGGGTGGGGTTACATCAGGAGGATGCCAGGTACGTTGGGGACAGGAATGGGGGGGTTGAAAGGAACATACCATTACAGACAAATAACAAAATACAAATACAAAAAACCTGAAATTTGCGCTGCTACAGGGATCCTCCATCACTCTAGAAATACAGATGGATTCTTCCCTATTGTATTCCCTATGGATTCTACCCTCTACTGGTACAGTAGTGCTTTGTACTCATGTGGGGCTCATATGTTAGGCCATGTCAGGTCACTGTGGTAGATCTAGGTCTGTGTAAAATAGATGGGCTTCGTCAGAGGCTTTTCTGAATGTTGCAAATGCTTTATGCTGCTGTTACAGTCAGAGTGAGGGGGCATGGTGTTTTATGCAAGTCAGTTCTGTGCTTTTCAGAGTCACAATGAACTCCAGGTTTGCAGGTGTGGCAGCCCTACAAGCAAAGCCCTACAAGTCTTGCAGGGGTTTTGCAGTTTAGTTGTGCTGGCTTGTGTTACAAAGGAAGAGTTTCCTGCCATCATGTCAGTTTGTTTGGGTGGCAAGTTAACTGTATCATCAGGCTTCTGTACACTGGGATGCCATCTTTCACCTGCCCTCTTCCACCTTTCACTAGAGAGCATTGCAGCCTCTCTCTAGTGATGTGTAAGGTCTCAGGCCGTGTAGCTTTAGGCCCAGCTGACACATCTGGGAAGAGACCTTTAACTTAAATGCCTATCATTGGCTCCCTTGTAAATCCCCTAAATTTTGTAGATCATGTTGTACTGTCATTTAAACAAGGATTTTTTTTCTCCACATGAGGTATTTTTCTGCTGGTCTGTGCAGCACTGTGAAAGTGCCTCATTTCTTAAGGGCCTTAGCTTTTCTGTTAATTTTCTGGAGTGTGTTAACAACTGACCTGAGTATAGTAGTTGTCTGGAGTCCACTTCCTCTCCTCTTCCTTTCTGCTTCTCATCTTGCTGATGAAGTTTTAACATCCTCCCACAACTTCAATTCTTTTCTGACTGCAAATAGGCCACGTACAATCAAGGACAGTAACTGATGAAAATGAGTTGCTTGAGCTAATTAGCTATTAATTGATGCACGGATTATTGTTGTTCATTTTCTTTGAGAGGTTTACTCTTTCATTTCAGATGCCCTGTACCATTTCAGTGCTGATGTTACAATATCAATTTTTATTCTATTCAGAGCAATTTTTTTGAGGAGAACAGGAGCATGGAATCAGAAAAAAATCATATAGAAGTAGTTTTAAAGCTTTTCTGTATTTGTTTTGGAGAAGGATTTTAGACGCAATATTCAGTAGTGAAGTTTGCACAGAATTATTTTAAGAATGCCTGTATATTTTTTTTTCATTGGGTAATTATTTTGTCTCATCTTTATTTTTTTTCTACGATATCTCACCTTTCAAAACAAAAATTTTACCCCCAAACAGAAATTTTGAATTCAGGGCACACTAAAACTAAAGCAAAAAAACCCCTGGTTAAAAGGAAGGAAAGAATATATATGGAAAAAATTTTGGTAGGTACCAGAAAGTTGCTGGATGGAATAGATAAGTAAAAAAAATCATAAAAGTAAAATCACGCATAAAATCTTTTGTTTGAAACAGAATTTAGCATAACCCTTTTTTAATTTCTTTCTCCACTATCTGTTAGTGGTTGCTTTAGAATTGAGTTTCATTGCAAACAAAGTTTTTCTCTTTGGAATTATAACACATTCTTTGTGATGCAGAAAATATGGTTAGAATTTGTCACCTCTTACGTGTTTACTCACTCTAAATGAAACATATGCAATTCCTTTAACTTCTGTAAGGTGTATACTTATGTGAAACTCCAGAAAACTCCATTTGACAAGAAGTAGGCATCAACAGCTTTCTTTAGAGTTTTTTTAATTAAAAACTTAAAAAAATTTTGAAGTTATATTAAGCATTTACTTGTTTCATGTTCTAGCTCACCTTAAACAATCACAACAAATCTGTACTAAGTATTAAATTTGTATTTTTTATACCTTTTATGTTGGAGCAATTTGCTGGTACTCCTGCACAATTTTAATCTATTAATATATTTTTACTCTAGGAAAGTGTTGCACCTCTACAGTGATATATAATCAAAAGTGTATTATTTTGTTATTGGTAATGTATTTCACTTGGTACTGAATATCATGATAGTGGAATCATTTCAACGAGAGTGTGTTCAGCATACACTAGGATGGTTTAGGATGATTTACATACTGAAATTTCAAATGCTTCCTATACAAATTAAAGACTTGGATTAATTTCTATTTTTTCTCCTGTGGCATTTTTAGTTGATGCTATTTACTTAAAATCTTATAATTTTTAGCAATAGTCTGAATTCTTATTTTAGATGAATTTGTTTTGAACTCATTAGATCTGTGCCTTTTGGTAATAATCGTACTTTAAGAGTGCACACAGTAACCCTTATAAATCATAAACCATATTAAAATCCCTTCATAAAGTTAATAACAAGAGTCATGTAAATATTTTTTTTCTGTTGCAGACTCTACGTCCTCAGTTGAGAAAAATGTTTAATTATAAGACTAGAGAAGAACAAAATGTTAGCATTACTTATACTTTCAGATACAAGGAAAACATTTTGATATCTTGCAGATTCTAGTGATAGATGAATTCCATATCTTAATTATCTCCAATCAAAATCTGAATCTGAAAATTATTTTCTCCCATCCCAATATTAACCAGAGTTATCAATGTGATGACTACTTGCAAATTAGTCTGACTGAGATATAAATGTCAACACAGCATGACTAAAACCTTAAACAATTTTTTTCCTCTGGACAGTACTAATCACAATAAAAATAAAGACAAGAAGTCTGAGATAATTTTGGGTAGGTATTGAAACTCTTAGCCCACATCCAGTGTGGTGGATTTTACAGTTCTGATATACTTATTTGAATATGATCAGGCACTCATTCTGCTACAAACTCTTAATCTGAACAGTAAGGTGCTTGGGTTAATAACAAGAACAGCAAAAGCAGCCCTTGCAGAAGCATAGTTTTCTTTCTGTGTGAACAGTAGGCAGATCACAGAGGTTGGGTGGGCTGAGAAGAGACCTGAGTCAAGAATCTCTCTCTGACACCTGGTCAGGAACCAACATGAACACTATTTCAGGAACAAAATCTCTCCAAGACTACTATAAGCTATCCAATACTACTCTTGCATTATTCTACTTATGTGGTTTACAGTAAAGGCACAATTTACCTTTTATTTGGAAAGAATTTTTTTACTGCATAATATCTCACTCAAACCATAAAATCTCTCCTAGGACAGAATATTTTTATATCCTTTTTATCAAATGAGCATGACAGTTTTATTTAGTAAAATACAGAATGAACTTTGGAAATGTGCAATCATTGTCTTAGAACTAGCAAGCTGCAAAATGTGGTTTAGTTAGCTGAATGTTATATTTCAAAAGAAAAGTCCTGAGTATTATAAAATAATATTGTTCTAAACTGCCCAGTAAAAAAATCTGAAGTAAAAGAGCATCTTGATTATTTTTTTTCTGCTAGAGCTGTCTTCATTGAAAGCCAGAGAATCAAAGAAAATACTATAGTATGAAATCAAATGTAATTCAGTGTAACACTGAATACAAGATATATTTATTTAATTACTTTGATGTAGATGGGCTTGTCGATTGTAAAATACATTCTGGTTTCACAGCAATAAGAAATCATACAGATAATAAAAATTCTACAGAGTAAAATTCCATGGTACACAAAATTCTAACTCATTTTAAAATGGTACTTTTTATTTCTGTGGCATCTTCTTGCTACAAGTCTTTAATAAAATTTATAGGCAGTAAGCAATAAAACATTGTAACATTCCCATGAACAATATAATGTATCTTAGATGACTACAGACCCACAGAGTGCTAAAATAATTCTAAATAACTTATTCTGAACTGCACAGCTTTCAAGACAGGTGATGTACCACAGTGTCAAGAGCTGACTTTTTGTTTTGTGTAGTTTTAAAGTTTCATTAGACACTTTTTTAAAGAGCAAATATGTTTCATTCTAAACTGCTATTCTAGGCCCTTCAGTAATCTGTCAGACATGTTTCTCTTGGTATGAATAACACTAATTTTCATATCCTATTGTGTTTACTTTCATGGCACATGAATATTTGTGACATTTAGGTTCCTAAGGAGTGTTATGTGTCATCCTGTGTCTGGCTTATTGCAACTCGAGTTCATATAAAGTCCTCTTCATTCCATTTATCCTCTTCATTCCATCTACTCTGTTGTACTTGGCCTTTTAGACTGTAGGTCTGGGACATAAATTCCATGCGTGCATTTATTATTTATTTCTTAATTAAGTGTAGTTGCCTCAACCTGTGACTTCATTTCTCACTTTTACCCTTCCAATTATTCCCCTTATCCTCCTGGGAAGGGAGGAGTGGGTGACCAGCTCTGTGGTGCTTAGTTGTCAGCCAGGTTTAAACTGCACTTAATTTGCTGTCCACTATAGGGCATGGAGGTTTGAGATAATAACAGATTCGACTAGAGTGAATGGGAGGGGATTTAAATCTCTAAATGGTTGCTTGCAATGATATTGATTCATGTGTTCTTGATATTAGCTTATCTGGTTTGTTGTTCTTTTTTTTTTTTTCTTGTACATAATAAAGATTGCCTTTTGCAGATTCCTGTGCTCTGTGGAGCTTAGTGATACTTTACCTGGGAGATTTATTGCTAAAACTGGTTTTGAGTTTACCTGGTATTTTGGCTCTATACTGAAGTCATTACTGTATTTCAATGATCATCTGATGGATACAATTAACAACTAGATAATTATCATTCTTTCTCTGAGAGGTGGTTTTTGTTTGGCTTTTTTTAAGAACTACAGAATGCCACCTTTTGTGATGCTTTCTCCCTCATTACTATAAAATCTCAGCATCCATCCAATCCCTGTTCTTAGGTGAGCTTTGAGACATGGGAAAATATTTCAGTTGTGGACTAGGCAACCAAAATTCTGAGCTGACTACACCACAGCTGTGATATTGTGGTCAACAGTCAAGAATTAAAGGGTAAAAAAGCCTGGCAGCTGGAATCCCTTAATAAAGATAAAGCCATTGACAAAGAGATTGTGAAAAGAGATGAGTTCTAAGCTGCTTGTCAAGCGTGACAGACAGGTATTCCTTCAAGGAAGATCTTGCAAATTCCTAAAGTGAACTAAATAATATTGAGGAATGTATCCAGTACTTGAGTGAATTAATCAAGGTGGATGTGCTCAATAATATTCTCTATAATATCACCAGCTATCCAAAAGCCTGGATGAAATCTGGGCCATGTAACAAAAGTTTGTAATAACTTTGGTGGTGTTATATGTCAACAGGCTGCTAATAATGAGCTGGATAGACACAGAATCTATGGATAGACTGGCCAAACAACTGCAAGAATATAAGGACAATCTCACTTCCTTACATTGCACCTTGACTGTAGAGAAACTGATCCAAATATTCTCTGAGCGGTTCAAGGATAGGTGCTCTGCATGCACACTTGCCAAGGTCTCAACTATTAAGAGTCAGTCTTTCTCTACTCAAGAGAGGGAAAGGCTGCTGATGACACACACTGTGTGTAACCCCTGATTCTTCTTGTGTGACTGGGCGATGACATGAAGAAGTGGAGTGGTGTAGTGGTTTGAAAGCAAAATGAGTGAAAAGCTCCAAGTCAGAAATACAATTTAATAATAATAAGAAAAAAAGGGTAAAATAAAATAAATACAATAATACAAAAGATCACTGCAGAGTCAGAATACAACCTGAGTGGGATGATGGAAGCCGTGATCCCGTAGAAAGGTCTGGTAGCTCTGATCCTCTGGGAATCCAGAGGGTAAGGTCCTCCGTATTGTCCCAAATCCCAGATTATATCCAGGTGAGAATGCTTGGCTTCTCCCCCTGGGCAGAGCATCTCACAATGGGATGATGAGTCATACAGGGGGTCCTTGTTGGCCCGTTAAAGAGAGATAACTCCCAGTGGGAGTTATCTAAGAGTCATGCAGTAGACTCATTAACAGAAGACCCATTAACAGAAGGCCCATTAACAAAAGACCCATTAACAAAAGACACCTTAACAAAAGACATCTTAACAGAAGACACCTTAACAGAAGAGGGAGGGGGAACCTGGAAGAACACTGCTTCAACAATTGGTTTCAACAGTGCATGAAGATGGTGATAGAATACTTTGTGCATATCTTATACTACAACCCAGGACAAGGGGTCAGCCTAGCTGGACACTAGAAACTTGGATACAAGGAACTGCAAGTTAAAAAAAACAGCTAAGAGGCATCCATCCAGGGAAATTGCTGGTCCAGCATCAGTTGAGCAGGGTAGAAGGGCTTATCATAATTTTGACCCTGATGAAGGAACTTCTGGTTTGCAGTTACAAAATTTCATGTAATAAAAGTTTCGGCCTGGAACAGAGGGGTCCTGCCTTTTGCCAGGAGGAGGAAAGGGAGTACTGGTTCACACCATGTAACCATTTACCAAAGATATGAAATGCCTCATGCAAAATCAATTGTAGAGCATGATCTGTCTAGGCTAGACCGTGTTGCAAGCTTTTCATCCTCACATTCTGTATGATAAAACCACACAAGCAGGGACTTTTAGAGTGTCATCAAGTGGCCCTATTATTTGCTACACATCTCAAAACATGCTGTGCCCCCACCAACAAAGCCAGCCATCCTCAGTTTCTCTCTGATGACAAGGTAGAGCCTTCAAAATATTAAAAGACACAAACAACATAGGAGTAAGGCTAAAAACCTGGAATACAGGTAAACCATGATGCTTACACAACAAAAAAAGGAGGCAAAAGAGGCTGCATTGCAAGAAGGACATGCACTAAAGGGACAGTCTACCAAGTTCCTTATATTCTCTTTATTAACAGATCATCTTCCTTCTCCAGTGTATCTCTCTAAATTTGGTGTGTGGACTGTTCAGTTGAAGAGGGATTGGTTGGGTAGTTGCACACAGAGCTCAATGGCTCAATGTATAGATGTGGATCAGTGACAAGTGATGCCCCTCACAGGTCTGTATTGAAACCTGTGTTATTTAATATCTTCATCAATGACACATACAAAGGGATTGAGTGCACCCACAGCAAGTTTGCAGTGGACACCACAAGTTTTCTGAGTGGTGCAGTTGAGAAGCCTCAAGGACAGGATGCCATGCAAAGGGACCTTGACAAGCTCCAGAAGAAGGCCCATGGGAAACTCATGAATTTCCAAGCCAAGTCAGTTGCAAGATGCTGACATGGGTCAGGGCAATCTCCAGTATCAACACAGGCTGCAGGATGAATGGATTAAGAGCAGCTCTGCCAAGAGGGACTTGAGGGTGATGGTGCGTGAGAGGCTGGACATGACCCAGCCATGTGCACTCACAGCCCAGGAAGCCAAACGTGTCCTGTGCTGCATCTTTAGTAGTGTGGGCAGCAGGGCCAGGGAGGGGATTCTGCCCCTCTGCTCTGCTCTGCAGAGACCCCACCTGCAGTGCTGCATCCAGCTCCGGGGTGCCCAGCA
Source organism: Argya squamiceps (assembly GCA_037834095.1). Taxonomy (NCBI): domain Eukaryota; kingdom Metazoa; phylum Chordata; class Aves; order Passeriformes; family Leiothrichidae; genus Argya; species Argya squamiceps. The sequence goes on along the minus strand of JBBMKD010000115.1, from coordinate 43,949,856 downwards.
CAGGGAGTACCTGTGTTGAAGCCCTCTGATCATCTTCATAGGAGCACCTCTCCTATGAAGACAGGCTGAGAGAGCTAGAGAGGTAGAGCCTAGAAAAAAGAAGGCTCCTAGGAGATTGTGGATAACCCAGAAAGCAAGGGATTATCCCTTTCCTTTATTATTATATGACAACTAGAAATTTGACAACTTTGGCAATTGTGTTAAATTCCTGCCCCTTGACCATGAAAGCCTTTATTTATTTTATTGTTTTTCATCTACACTGAACCCTTTCTTTTGCATTGTCTCAAATGCATTTTCCAAGATGATCATGTCCTTTGCAAAGGAGACAGTTATTTTCAGGAACATGTCTCCTGGTTGATCTGTTGATCTGTTTCTCTGCTAAATGAAAGGATAATTCGACATCTGGTATTCCTGTTTCCTGGGAAACTGCACTCAGTAATTAGATGCTATTGGGGTGGAGAAAGGTTGTCTGTTTTTCATTTAGCTATGGTAAATGAGTTGAACTCTTCAGTTTTTATCCAGTTAGGTATTTTATTATTCCCAAAATAACTTTTATCTCTTGTAGAACTGAATTGGAATACAGCTCAACACATAAACTTGTTCAGGACACATAAACTAACAGGACTTCAGATGGAAATGAATTTTGTATGTGTAGCACCACTTAGAGGCTGGTGAAATAATTCAAGTAGAAAACATTAATTATCGGACAAAATTATAATGTGTGCATTTCACTGTCAACATTAATTACATCTATATTTTTCTCTGTTTAAATATCATGACACAAAAATATGTATTCCTTATCTGGTAAGTGTAAACAAAGGGGCAAGCTAAATTCAGTGACAAAATAAAGCAAACCCTGAAATATTTAGACAATATACAATCTGGTTTTATTTGTCAATAGTCTGTCTTTACTTGTCTTAACTTGTCAAATGAAGTTGTCATGAAGACGGAAAAACACTCTGTGACACACACATAAGATGCTGGTTTGTTTCCAAAATTCTGCACATTTGACAGAAAAAATATGGTTATATCTAAAGGGAAAGTAGCTGATTCTTTAACAGAAGGCAGAGATAAAAGTAAAAAAAATCATGAGATACTGATAGAAGAAGGGTTTCTGTATCTGTGAAAAGGTTAACAAGCCTCTCCTCTTTTGTGACTATGTAGTCACAAAATAGAATAACCCTTCTCTTCATATTCTCATCCTCTTGGATCAGGAAGCTGTCATCAGTTCTCTCCAGAAGCCTCCCGAGTTGTTTTTGGTCTGCTGTGCTGTCCACCCAACAGATACTGATCTGGTTCAATCCCCAAAGAGGATCAAGGCCTGTGAATGCGAGACTGCTTCCAGCTGTCTGAAGGAAGTCTCATCTATTTTAGCTCCTGATCAAGTGGCAGATGTCTACTATAATGTCCCCTATACTCTTCAACTCCTTTATCCTTACCCAGAAGCTCTCATTTACTCATCATCCATCCCCAGACAGTGCTGCTTTCACTCCAGCTGCTTTCACACACAAAGGAAAATTGCCCATCCTTGTGTTTCTAGCAAGTTCTTTTTAAAAACCCCATATCCATACATTACAGTATTCCAGTAATGGTTGTAATCCCATCATATTTCTGTGAACCCCAAAAAATGAAGTCATAGCCATGAACTCCACACAAATCTCTAACTCCTCATGTTTATTCTCAGTGTTTCAACCATGTACAGGCACTTCAAGAAGGCATCTCAGAATGCTGATTTACAGAGAAGCTGTTTGTGTTTCCCTGGTAATAAAGCCATGAGTCACTTGCTTAGATGTAAACGTTTGAGATGACTCTGCTGGAGCCCTGCTTTGCTGACTATGTATTCCCTTCTTTCACACAAGCCCAGGACCTTTGCTTGCTGACCTTATTCATCACTCCCTCACATGGATGCTGCTCCTTTCTCTCCTCAGGTTTTGAACTTGTTCCTATCTAGATGGACAATTTGACCATGTTCAGGAGCAGAGCAGTAGGATCCTGCCAGTGGTGACTCCCCCAGTAGAGGTCACCCTCTTTCTGTACCGCCCGAAAACTTGCTGTCACCAGCATCCTGTCCCTGCAGCTGCTGGAGACCAGATTACACTCTGTCATGTAAGAGTTGCCAGTAATGAAGAGAGCAAAGAGAGGGACACAATCATCAGACACCAGGTTTTAGCACATATTCAGAATCTTCAACTTCATCCTCCCCTTTCCACAAGGGGCAGGAGGTGGGGGGAATGCTTGCTTTGCTTTTATTTCCATGTTTGGTTATCTTATAATGGAAGCAAAAAGGCCTGGCATTCCAAAGACCACATACAGGAGATTGTGTGCTTTTAGCTCAGTGGAATTCAAATATCTTTATGTAACGAAAAGGAAGATCTTTAGAAATATGTATATAGGGAAAAGAAGAAGATGGAAAGATGATAATTGATGATATTTGCTGCATTACAGTCTGCTTCTCTTTAAAGGAGGCTGTAGAAGTCATGGCAGTCATTGCTGCTGGGTCCAGGGACAATCCATAACTTCCTGAGACCCTTTTCCATTGTAGGATCTCAAAACCCCTGGACTGAGTTATCTATAAAAGGTTTTTGCATGCAGTAGCCATTTTCTGGATGCCATGGTTTGCTATTAAGTAACCCATGGAGGGTCACTGCCTCAAGAGTGCATATTTTAGTCACATTGGTGCTGCGTGAGCTGCAAAATCTGGGGACCTTATCAGATGTGGCTATCTGCTTCAGACATCTGCTGTGCATAAAAGCTCCCGTGATGGGGTAAGACCTAACATCCTTGCTGTTCCTTTCATCCACTGAGTACTCCTTACTCAGTGATGAATGACTAATCTGTGCAACTCACCTTCAGTTTGACTTGTAGAACTGCAGCGACTTGCAGGTTTGTAAATGGCTTGAAAGGTTACTCCTATATGGAGAGACCTCAACACATAGCTTAGTATTACATGGATTTTTCTACTCTAATTCTACTCCAGAAGATGACTCGGACACAAGTACCTCACTCCTTTTCATTCTCAAGCATTGATTAGCAAATCACCCATGTTCAGAGATGAGTGTAAGTGCCTAGTCTTTGTTATTCTGTTCATAAAACAAAAAGGAACTACCAACAGAGAAAACAATGATCATATTTGAAGATTATTTCTTTTACATTCTTTCAATCTATAGATGCCAGAAAACAAAGTACCAATTCAAACTGCAGATCTCTTGTAAACTTGCAAAGCCATAAGGAGCTTAGTCTCTCTTGTACACTTCTTCGCATATAATGTGTTCTCACTTAGAATAGGAACATTGTTAGCAATTAAAAAAAAAAAAAAGAAAAAAAGCAATATTCATACTAAAAATAATTTTAATAAGACAACTACAAAGACCCCGAATATAAAGCACTGGTCAAGATACCAAAACAGTATTTGTGATATATGATTCTAGAAATAGATATTAATTGTGATGAAGATCAGAATAAAATAATTCCTGTCCCTTTCCCTTTTACCCTTCCCTTCCCCTCCCTTCCCACTTTCCATCCCAGAACTTCCCTTCCCACTTTCCTGCAGTATAGCAGCTTCCACAGCCAACAAATCCTGATTAGAATATCAATAATCAATAGATGATAAATTTCTCTAAATTAGCAACACAGAAGAATAGAACTGAATAAAGAAAACCCAACACTACACTCAGTGGCACTAACTCGTACATAAGAACCTCTTAAAAGGAAGCAAAACTTCAAGAAAAATGTGATGCAATAACACTTCACATGATTTTTCAATATCTGTTAGCATGAATTTTGCCTGTGCCCTTGCACTTAAGGATATATAGCTATACATATAATCTAAGATTTTGCTTATTTTAAAATTTAGTTGTCAATATTTGACTTAAAAAAATCCAGATACTTTCAGGTTGGATTTTATTTTTTACAACCTGTTTCTATATATTAACAACCTTCTGTTTGTTCAACTTCCTTTCTCATAAATTTCTATTAAAATAACAATAATTTGAATAAATTATGTATATATCAATGTCTGAATTTATTCAAAAGATAAATTATTTTCATAATATAAAATTATATACAAAGATATTTTTAAATATTTGATGCGTAAGCAACAGTCATAAAATTTTAAGATGCCATGGGAGACCTAGTAAAGAAGTCTATTTGGCTCTCCTTTCAATTTTTTCAAATACTTGTTTTTATTTTCTGCTACAGAATATCTTTATTATATGAAGTTTTATCTTTTATTTGCTTACAGTCGTATAAAAGCAGAATTTTATTATCTTAAACTGATGATCTCCTTATGATTTGAGATAAACACAGTAAGCTTTTTATTCACATAACGCATGATATAATTTCACAGTGTCGTTCTGGATTACTTTACATCACTTGATCAGTCACTCAGCAAACTGGTCTGATAATGTCATCATCAGAGACCTTTCACTGCTGTTTACCAGCTTCAGCTTATGTATCTCCTTTCATGGTTCATTATCAGTTCTTTCTTTCTTTCTTTCTTTCTTTCTTTCTTTCTTTCTTTCTTTCTTTCTTTCTTTCTTTCTTTCTTTCTT
>JBBMKD010000115.1:43933399-43945119 GCA_037834095.1 Argya squamiceps | reverse complement strand
CCTTCCTTCCTTCCTTCCTTCCTTCTTTCCTTTTCTTCTCTTTTCTTTCTCTTTTCATCATTTTCCCTTCCCCTTCCCCTTTTTTCACTTCCCCTTCCCCTTGTTTTCTATTCCCTTTTTCCTACAACTGGAAACTGATTCAGTTTCTCTAAGCTGGTGAAAATCATGTTAAAAGACAACAGATTTTCGGTGCCATGGCCTTTTACACGACATTTTTTTTGATGTGTCAGTTAAGATCAATCTTTTCTTTTTGTCTTATACCCATGTTTCACCAGAGGAGCCTTTGGTCCTCTTATCCAGAGATATGTGTCTGTGACTACATCTATTTTGGAATAGTTTAATAATTGATTTTTTTAACTGGAAAATTAGTGTCTTGTGGAGGTGAAAATCCTTCACACAAGACACTTCAACTTCTGTGGAGATTCTGACAAATCAGAAGGAGACAAAGGGAGACCTGAATGGAGAAATTGACTGTTTGATATGATAACAGACCTTAAAATTTTTCAACTGCTCAAAAGCAGTCAATAACTCTGGTACCTCACAGAATCTTACCTGTAACAATCTTAGAATGAGTTGCAAATTTGAATGGTGTCTTTTGTCATCAGTTGCAGGCAAAGCAGTCTAGAGTTGGAGAATTTATTTTACTTACTGACAGCCAATGCAAATCTCCACTCACTGACTCAGTAACTGTGGAAAGTAAACCATGATCATAAACATTTATATGAATGCTTACATAAACACTTGTCTCCTCCCCATTTATAAAATTTTCTGCAATTTGTCTGCAGGTTATGTCTGCAGTTTAGGTGGCAGGCAGCATAGGCAGGGAGGCTGTATATCCAAAGGCTTCTTCTACCCTGGGCTGGCGTCTCATGTCCCTTTGGTTGATTAGGGCTGTCCTTCCCCCAGCACGGGACATTCACAAGCCCACTGGGGATACCTTGCCTTGGCATTGGTCACACATGGACATGGTCCCTCAGAGGGGATGTGTTAGAAGGTTAATATTGATGCTGCATAAACATTTTTTCCTATTGAAACTTAATCTTCAAATTTTAGCAATAGAACCATGATATGTCTTCATCTTCTAAATTAAGGAGCCTTTGTAGCTAATTTTACATGGAGCCACCTTCCAATTAAACAGTCCTGTGGAAAAAATTACAAATAAAAGTTGTTTAATTTACAGTTACAAGACATTCTTGCTTTAACAAATATGTTCTTACAGGTTTTTTCCACTTTGTCATAAAATTTAGCAATACCAAGAAAAATACGATTAAAAAGTGAGAGGGTTTGTGTTTTTTTAATATACTGCTTTCGGCCCATATTACACACTCCCTAAATTCCTCCCGTTTCTTCTGTGATTCACCAACAGGGTTTTTTGACACAAAGATGTACTCCCAGAACATTACACAGTTAAGATATCCTTAATGCTACCTTCATCCATGAGTTAATGGATGATAACCACTTCATTAAAATGCAATTTTTCCTAGCTTCATAATCAACCATTTATGACTGATCTGCTTCTATTGAAGACTATTTTCTTGATCTTTAGATCATCCCTATTGTCATGGAGTAACTAATTTTCTTCTAGATATATAGGTTTATCATCTTGGATACATATTTGAGTACATCAAATAATAGACTTGGAGCTGAAGAACAAAAGCTGATATATCTAACAATTTGGCCAAATTTTTAGCAAAGGTATTTCACTTTCAACTTTTATCCACAGACCTTATTTTTTTAAATAAGACTGTGTGGTATAAAGATGCTTTCCTTTGTAGTAATGCTTCATATAGTCTACATCATCATTGGGTGAAAATTGTCAAGCTATTAGATTATTAGATATATTTTTTCAATCAAATACATTTTTCAGTCTGAGTAGACAAGCTAGGTAGAGTTTTAGGAATATTTGTGTGACTTTGGTGACCTTCTTTCTGCTCAGACTCCAGCTGGAAATGCCTCTGCCAACACATGAGGTGCAGCAGAACAGAAGGCTCACCTCCTTTTCATTCATAGTGGTGCTCTCGTACTAATTTAAGTGGGTTTTCATTTCTGCTCATTTCAGTTTTGTCTTGAAAAGGGAATTTTCTAGGAGAACAATTGGGAACATTATCAGAAATACCATTTCAGACAATTTAAAAATAATTGTCAGAACACTCTGCGTTGGTAGACCTTATTCTTGCCTACAAGTATGTTTGACCCATTTTCAGATTCTGCTTCTTTTTAAAGAAAATACATATTAAAAATTAATGCCACTTTTCCATAGGAATAAAGCCAGCCTGGCAAATCAACCCTGTTAAAGGGTTTGGTCTCAGCTACATCTGATGTGCCTCCAGGCTAAGCCTTCTGTCACTCAGCTCCTACTAGGTTCAGTGTCCTGAGAGCAGCTGAAGGGAATGCATAATTCTTACCAGTATATAATTGTTATCAACCGGTGTTGTTACCAAGCTGGTGTAAACATCAAGGTTTTGGCTTTTATGATCACACAGTCTTTGGACTGTCACAGAGAGATGCAATAGCTCTGCCAAAGTGGAGCAAGAGCACTTTTTTAAAGAGGCAGGCCAGCCTGGTTGGAAGAATTTTACACTAGGAAAGCAGAGGAATGAGATTGTAAACAACAACCAAGTAAAGAAGTAAACAGTAGAAAGGGGTAGAAAACAGAAAGTGAAGAGCATTAGTAACAAGAAAGACCTAAAGAATGATGAAACACAGTGGAAGGGAACCAGTTTCAAATACATGTCCACAAATATGTGCAACATGGTAAAAAACAGACATGACTAGAACTCCAGCTACTAAACCGGATGCTGTTTGAAAAACCAAGGTACGGTAAAACAGCAGCACATCTGCACTGAGTTATGTACAGGTACAAGTTCTTCAAGAGAAATAGAATAAGGAAAGAAGCTGCCTTAATGTTATGTAGCATCTTGAATGCCTAGCTCTTCTGTCTGACATCCACGAAAGGCAATGTGAAAGCTCATATGGTCAGGTCAGTAAGGATGGCACCATGGTAGGATTGTGTCCACTCAACCAGGGTGTGGAGGTGGACAAACTTCTTCAAATCATAGCAGGTTTGAAGTGTCTGTCACAAATCTCAGTTCTCCCTGACATCTGCAGGCAGTGTACTGCAGTGAGCTTCAAGCACTCAGGACTTCCAGAAGCTTCTGAGGTTCTGGAATTCACACTCATTATGATGTGGAATGACAGGCAGTTCCATCTACTGCTCAGTAAACAGAGACAAGGTGGTGGATGTGATAATCAGCAGCTGGTTTCTCTGTAGTAAGCATGATACAGCAGAACAGTTATGAAACATGATCTAAACTAATTTAATCTTCCAGAAACGACGACAATGCCAGAACAAATAGCGCAAAGGTATCTGTTAGCCTGTGAAGGCAGCTGACTTTTTACTGTAAAAAATTGCCAAGTGGTCACATAATTAGAATGATGTGATGAGATCATGCTTTTCAAGATGTCCTAGAAGTTACATAGGATTTAGAAAAGTGAAATAATTAAGAAAATATGCAAATAAAATAAAGTAAAATTTTATCTTGGAAGAAAGATTTCTTTCATGTGACAATCAAATCAAAATTCTGACATCCATAAGGTACAGAAAGAGCAGGCTTCCTTTCTTGCTCTGCATGTGCACACAGTGTATGTTGCATTTTTAATAACTGTTATTTTAACACCAAGGATTATTACCTTGAGATCACATCAGAATCACATGATATGGATTTTAATTTTCTTTTAGTGCATTTAAACCTTTTTCTAAGTGAAATGAACAGTGTTGACTGCTATGTGTGAGATGTAAATTTTCCATCTTACTTTTTTCAACAGAAATAGGGCATTTCATTTTGAGCCAATACATAAAGTACCGTCTACTGTTACTAAATAACAGTGCCTGTGAACAGGAAGACTAATTTCATTGGTCTAAGTATTTTTGGTCTAATTGGTCTAATTTCAAAGCCTAAGTACTTACTCATGTTGATGCCCAAACAGAAATTCAGGATAGAATTTAAACTGTTGGACACAACGTTATTCTCCATATTCTCTAAGAGAGTACATTTACCTTCACTGGGGTGACACAGCTTCAGGTACAGGGAAGGTTTGAGTAGGAAGCTGCTGCAACTTAAGTACTAAATACGGTATGATCATTGGTAACTTAACTACAGCAATTTTGGCAAATTCCTTCCTCTACAATGAATTAAACGAAACCAGCTCAAGACGGCAAAAATACAGTTTTGATTTTGTAAGCATCCCTACTAACAAAGTAATAAAATCCACACAATATTTCACAATATCTATAAATTTCAGCAGCTATTATAACTTTAAAAAAAATCCATTTGATTTAGAAAATGTATTTCAGTTATGTTTATTTCTGTTAAAAAATACTCAGTCTTTTTTTTCTGACTCTCCATGATTATAGACTATATATAGTAAGTATTATATATATAAAATTATATATACTACTATATATAGTAAGTATCATTTGTTGGTACAAGAAATAGATAGTTATTTATCATGCAAGAATTGTTGATTTGCGTAAACATTTTTTGATTTCTTCTGATGTCTTTTTTTTTAACGCCATTATCAAAGCCATTTTTTCTTTCTTTTTCATAGTAAGTCCCAAAAGAAATTAAATGCACATTTTTCCTTTTGGTATTCTTGACAAGAAATCCATTTGCTTCCTTTTATGACAGATGATGTCCTTGAGTCAAATAAGCACAGTTCATCATTCTGTTCCCCAATGAACTCATGATCTTGAAGTATTCTTGGGCACAATGATAAATCCCACATCGTGAGATTAGAAGATAATATATTGATAGTAATCCATTGTACGTATTCAGTCTTGATGAAGACTAGTCTAATTACACCTCCACTGAAAACCAACTCTTTTTTTTCCTTGTTGTATTATTATAAGAATTATTATAATATTCCAGGTATTTTTCCAATATGATTACTACACTGGAAACAACAATGGAATTATTTTTGTCTTCATTTTTCTTACTTTTTTTGCAGAGAGTGTTTGAAATCTCTTTATGCCATTCATATATTTGACATCCTCTAAGGCTAACACATGAGATCTGAATACATTATAAAAATAGCCTCAAGCACCTCCCTTTCACAAAGAAGCAGACTCTGAGCATTTTTATTTAATTGTTGACTTAATACATTACTTTAATTCTTGTCTAAAATATACACAGCTCCTTTGCCTGTAATATATTTTATTATACATTTCATCTTTACTTAAATGCCGCTTTGGAATGATAGTGCAAAAACAAGCTGCTAATTGAAAAAAAAGTTCGAGGTTTGAATGCTCAATATCTCTAAAAATCAAACCTTCAGTGCTGTTCAGGGAAACAAGTAGAACAACTTATGGAATGAAATTAAAGCAGACTCAGATAAAAAGTAATCATGGTTTAGCCAGGCCGAGTTCTATCACTCAGGAAACAGTGCTCACCTTCCACCCTGGAGATGATCTTAGTGTGGATAGTCATTACTGCAGAGATCTCTTCTGTGGAAAGTCAGTCAGATATTATCACAGGCATAAAACAAGGATCTTTATTACAAAAACCCTTTCATAAAAATAATTTTAAAAAAATTGCAATGCCTAATTTGCTTTTCAATAAAAACCTACTTCACATGTTTTCTGCAATAAACCTTTTCCATGAGATAAACTCATGACTGGTGTCAATGCCTGCCCATATCTGTCTTAATACCTGCAAGAATTCCAATCTCCTGCTCCAGCCATCACATGACCTCAAAAAAACCTCTTAATGTTTCATATCTACAGTGAACATGTATAATTTCTGCCAGTGTTCAGGAGTTTTAGACCTAATGTGACATATACACAAAATACTGTAATAAAAAGTAGTTGGGTAATCAGAAGATTTAATCAGCAGTTTTAATTTCAAGACTCTTTCAAATATTTAGGGATGGAAAATGTAACAGAGCTTAAACAAGATCCATTTTTTTTCTCCAAATCAGATATGTTCTAAAAGCTTTAAACCATGATGATATTTATTTACCAGAAATTCTGTATGGCATTGGATTCTGCCTCTCTTTATCTTAGCATGAATCACTTATACAGAAATCTCATAATGTTAGAGAAAAAACCCTCTTTTTTCCTGTCTTAGTTTACGTCAGGGAATATTTCTACTTAGTTTCAAACTTTGTTCTTCATAATTTGTTTTACCCTTTATATTCTTACCATTTGCAATTTAATAGTTGGGTATTTCAATGTTTATGAATTCTGGTGGTTTGCCTACAAAAATTCCCTGTTTTTTAGGTCCCATCTCTGGGAGATAGGAGTGTCTAGGAGAAGATATGACATTCAAAGTGGGTGGGACAGCTGAATGAAGGGAAGACTGTGCTGATGACAGGTGCTAAGTTGCCACCCTTGTAATAAGTAACATGTCTGAGTTTTTGCATACCAGTGGGATTTGAAAATAAATGGGGCTTCACTATCTTCTTTCTTGGTTTCCTGCTGATTTGTATAATAAACTGTTTGTGAAAGAGGGTTTGCACACATTAATTTATTACTCAGATTTGGGCTCCTGCTACGCAGGCCTTGAGCAACATGCCTGTTGGAGGACAAAACCCAGAATATTATAGGGGGGACTGAATAGAAACAGTTACTTCTTCTCTTCTTGCTCATATTTGGACCTGCAGAGGACCAGTTTGGTCTCTCACTCAAATTAAATTTGCCTAAAGGATCTCAGACCACACCACTTCTAACCTTTCAGTACTGACTTTATCATGATGCTTTGATAAAATACTTATCAGCCAATGACATTTTTTATGCTATTTTAATATTCTTGTAAGACTTTGCTACCTTAATAGCACTTTTTTTCATTTGCACATATAGCTTAACATCAATCACCATTTCTATTTTTAAGGAATATGTATATTAAGATTACTCCTCGAATTTGTATTGTTTTTCTCCATTTTAATCTTTCTACTTCTACAACATGATTTAGGTGAAAGTAAGGTAGTTGTACATATCTCATTCCCTTAAGATGCATAGTCATAATCCCTACACTTAATTTTAAAACATGATAATGAATTACACTTTGTAAAGAAAATCCTTTCTGGAACTATTTGTTAAGTTACAAATAATTTGATCAGAAACAATCTAATCTTACTGGACCCAGAATAAAACAGAAATAAGTTTTCTAGAATTCTGTTGCTGCGTAAAATATGAATTTGTAATATCATTGCTGCCCAAAGAAACTCAGACATGCTGAAAGGAAGAGTCTGAGGAATTATTTAATTATTTAAGTCCAGTGAACGACACTGCTTTTTTCCTAGTCATTACTTTTGTATTACGAACAGAATATAAGTGTTGTTACATCAGAAAGTGTGGGGAAAAGGCCACAGTAATCTTCCTTTTCCTTTTAACTCAAACATTCCTAACTTTCAATACGTTTCATGTGACTTTGAATAAAACTGATAAGTCAAAGGATTCTCAAAGGATTTCCTTAAAACTAGAAGCATGTATGTGATCTTGTTTTAAGTAAAGCAACTCTACCTTTATCAACATATCTAAATCAATACAAAAATTCGTTATAGAAAATTGTGTCTCTTCCCCAAAATGGAGGTGTCTTGCAGAGTGCCTGTTCCCAAATAAAAATTTGTCCTGTTTGCTGAGGGACAGACACAGAAGAGAGGACTCTTTGGTGTACCAGCTGAGCAAACTTAGCAGGGGGAACTCAGGTTGAGAGGAGGCCACAAGGCTGATAAGGGGACTGCAGAACCTCTCCTAGGAAGACAGGCTGAGAAATTTGGGGCTGTTCAGCCTGGAGAAAAGAAGGCTGTGTGGAGACCTCACAGCTACCTTCCAGTATCTGACAGGAGCATATAGGGATGCTAGAGAGGACTCTGCTTCAGGAATGGTAGTGATCTGACAAGTTGGGATGGCTTTAAACTGAAAGAGAATATGTTTAGTTTAGCTATAAGGAAGAAATTATTTTCTGTGACCGTGGTGAGTAACTGAACAGCTTGTCCAGAGAAGCTGTGGATGCCCCATCCCTGGCAGTATTCAAAGCCAGGCTGGATGGAGTGTTGAGTAACTTGGTTTAGTGAGAAGTGTCCCACGGCAAGGGCAAGGTGGGTAGATCTTTAAGGTCACTTCCAACCCAAGCCATTAAAAAAAAAAAAAAGTGAAAAAAGGAGAGTCATCCTCTAGCACTCAAGACAGAGAACCTTTCTGGGACCTACAACTCAGTTTTTGTTAGTCAGTAACAGTGGGAAAAGCTTAGAAAAAAACTCTATAATTATTAATCTATTTTGGAATTCTTCAATTGAAATATAAGTGTATTTTGTAGCTGCAGACTGTTCCATGTGTCATAAGGCAGTGCAAACCTCTGGATCATTTCCTTCTACATATTTGATGTTTCAAAGCCTGTCTTTTTAATTTAAATTGTGGTGTTTAATTTAAATTGTGGTATTACCAGGCATTATCATTGCCATAAATAAATAAGGAAAAAAATTAAATTGTTGTCCTCTATTGATATTATTAATTGTTAAAAATATATTTTTTCTGATCCTTTTAAAATATATAGCACAGATTCTCAGAAAGACTGAGATTGGAAGGGACTCTGTAGTTTTCTGATCCTTTGCTCAAGCAGAGTCACCTGGAGCCAATTTCCAAGACCATTTTTCAGGTGGCTTTTGAATATCTCCAAAGATTGAGAGTCCACAATTGCTTTGGTCAATCTAATCTAGTGCTCTGTCACTCTCACTGTGGCAAAGCGATAATCAGAGGGAACCTCCTGTGTTATGTTTGTGCCCATTGCCTCTTGCACTGACACTGACCACACTGAAAACAGCCTGACTCTTGCCTTCTTTACTCACTCTCTTCTGCCCTAAGCTATGCATATACATTGATAAGATACCACTGAGGCCTTCATTTCTTGAGGGTGAATTGCACCAGCTCTCTTAGCCTTTTGCTTTAAAAGAGATGCTTCAGTCCCTTCAGTGTCTTCAGGCTTTTCATTGTACTCTCTCCATTATGTCCATGCCTATCTGGTATTAAGGAGCCCAAAACTGGACACAGTATCCATGTGTGGCCTCACCAGTGATGAATAAGGTGGGATCACCTTCCTCAGTCTGTGTCAATACTGTGACTAATGAATCCTAGAATAGCATTTACCTTCCTTATGTCAAGGGCACATTGCTGCCCTGTATTAATTGGTGTCCATTAGGACAAGCTGCTTTCCAGCTCATTGTCACATTTACTTACTAGTGAACATAATTTAGTAATTGATTTGCCAATGACAGCACAGACACTGTGTTAACGCTGTGGTTATGAACCAAATCTTGGATGTACCACAATACTGACGGTTAATAAAGGGACCATATATTTTAACTTTTGCAAAAACACTGAGACTACATCCAGGTTTATAGTACATTGTAACTGTGGTACGGCTTTACTAAAAGTAAGAGACAAACTGATCTTCATTAATAATTTCTTTCATTGGAGAGAAATTTATTATATCTAACATCAAAGACAGAATTTGATAGAAGAAAAACCACCTTAAATGTCTTTAAAAATCACTTTGTATGATGATTGCGGGTTTAATTGAAATTTAAAAAAAATTACACATGCAAATAGTTGTCAAACGTGCAGTGTAAATAAAAAGTAAGACTTTGAATAAACTTGTTAGTCAGAAGCTCAGTGTTCAGTTCATGTCAGCTAACTTTTTTCTTCTACACCTGAATTAGCTGTGCGTGGCTTTCATTGAAGCAAATGGTGGGAAACAGGTGCTGTTAGAACACAGAATCATTCTCTGTGCTTAATATTTTTATTTTAGAATGAGAGGCATTGCACTTTGAAAGTGCCTGTTTCTTTCTATAGACTATAAAATGAACCTGCCATGACTAGTTCGCATGCTTATTTCCACAGGTAGACATTGTAAATCCTGGCCCTGGGGCCTGATCTAAATTGGCCATCATGTTGAGCCTTAACTGTTATTTCTGTTCTATTATGTATAGTCTATCATTTTTGCTCAATTTAACACTTAAAAGTCAAAAAGAGTCTGAAGAAAAAGATAACCTTAGAAAAGCACACAAAATCAAAAGACTTGGATGCTTTCAAATGGAAAATTTCCTTTCTGATTTATCATACAGTGACTCAAAATTCAGGCATTCAGTAACTCTCAATTTTCAGAGCCTTTTTGCAAAAATTGCTGATCACTGATACACAGCTACAATTGCTGAACTTCCAGACTAATAGTGAAATAGAACTATGAGAGTTCATTGCAATTTGAAGGGATCAGGGCAATGAGGGAGAGCTTCTCTGAATGAAATTTACACCACTTCAACAATCCTACTTCCAGTACATTTCACTGAAGAGGTCTTCAGTGAAATGTACTATGCCATTCATACATCTGACACCTTCCACTTCCCTCAACCCCACTCCCTATAGACCCAATGTCATGGCTTTGGACAGGTGGGTATCAGGCCCTATTCTCTATCTCATTGATTAAATTCTTTGTGACAAGATTTCTAAATTCCTGCTCTTTCAATGAATACATTTTCTGAAAGATAACAAAAAAGTTGATTATCAATCCTTTTGCTCTCTCTCCAGTAACAGTAAAAATAGTACATATATAACCTATATTTGCTTATTTTCACCTTTTCTAACTACATTTACTTATAAAAGCAGATGTCAATGTAATGCATTTGGTGAAATGTTGTGAAAAAGCCTCACTGAAGCCCATCTGATCATCCAATCCTTTTATTTGTAGAACCAACCACCTGGATTTGTTACATTATTCCTGCATGTGAGCAGTCTATTGTATGGGCTTTTGCTGTCAAAATGGCATCATTTTAATCAGAGCATTCTGAGCCCACAAAAGTCCATGACAACTCCCTTTCTTGGAAATGTCCATTGAGCACAACAACAACAAAGCACATTACTTGTTACTTCAAAACAGTTCTACCTTATTTTTTCCTCTGGCATGCCTTGCCATAGCAAGAATTAATTGCAAATACATACAAAATAAAATGTGCTATATTTAGTCTTAAAACAGTCTTTGTCTTGTCCCTACATGTCTTTATACTGCTACCTTAGCAGATTTTTTTTTCATTTGCACATGTAACTTGACATCACCATTTCTATTTTAAAAATCTATATAATCAGACTACTCCTTGAATTTATTTTTTTTTTCTTCATTTTTAGCTTTCTACTTTTATAAGACGGTTTAGGTGAAAATCAGGTACTTGTACATATTTCACACCCTTAAGATGCATAGTCATAATGCCTACACTTCATTATTCAGAATTAAGTAGATTTTTTTTTATATTTTTCTAATATATTACATTTGGTATGACATTAAATTTGTACGACAGTACAATTTGTTCTGTAGGAGAAAAAAAATCTAGCCTCCCTCAAAATCAACAATTTTCCTTCTGCAGATCAATTATATATTTAGTCTATCTGCAGTAGATGATAAGTGACATGTTTGAGTCTTGCTTAAACTCTAGTTCAGGGTTTACGTCACTGAACAACTTTTCAAATACTTGAATATGAAGTCTGACATACATTCTCAAACATTCGTGTATTTTTAAGATGAATGTTACCTTCTCCACATTTGGCATAATGTTAGTTCCAGTGGTACACTTCCTTATAAATGTTGAATTTCTCTATGACCATGTCCTGGGTTGTAGAATAAGATATGCACAAAGTATTCTATCACCCTCTTCATCATCTGTTGAAACCAATTGTT
>JBBMKD010000115.1:43889448-43933299 GCA_037834095.1 Argya squamiceps | reverse complement strand
ATTTTTTTTTTCTTTTTCTTATTAAATTGTATTTCTGACTTGGAGCCTCTCATTTGTTTTGCTTTCAAACCATTACAGACCAGGACATAACGAAATATATTCTTCTAAATTAACACAGTAGTAAATACTACATATTCTGGGAACAACAACTAATAATACTTATAGTAAATTGAGAACCAAACCCCCTTGTCCTTCACATAGAGATGTTCTATATTTTTTCTAACTCCGACTTTACAATCAACCATTTTACAGGGTGATGATTATGGAGATATTTCTTTTTAATAGGAACATATGAAGACTTTAGATTGAAATGATACTCAAATGCTACGTGGATTTTTGCTAATTTCACATCAATAATTTTTCATCCTTTGCATTGATTTCTCTATTAAACAGAAACTAATTTTGCTCACTTGAAGCAGACTTGCCTGCCCATTTTCCTCCTTACATTTCATTCAGTGCTATGACTAACCATGTCACCTACTTTTATCTCCCACAGAAACAGAAATTTTTTCCTGTTTTGAATGCATTCTACTTTTTCTTAGGCTGCCATTCAAACTGGCATGATCACCTATACACACTTCTGTATAACACTTTTTCACCTATTTCCTATGATTTTTCATAGCTGTAATGTCCACTAAAAGCACTAGTAACAGCTATCCTGCTGTTCTGCTGAAATATACCCTTTTAACACAAGCATTATCCTGAGGGGGGTTTTATTTCTGTTTCTGAACATCTGTAGTTTCTTGTCATACATCAGGTTTAATTTTGCTCTGTGTTTTTTACCATATTTGACACCATTGATTCCTAGACAAGGCTTTTAAATGCAGTAACAATAAAAAACTGATTGATCATTTTATCAATGAGCCCAGTGACGCCCACACTCTGCATTGTGATTAATGCACTTGCAGTCTTATAGAAGGAAGAAGCATAGGTTAAACAAGAGGGGAACCAAAACAGGAACTTTCATCTGAAAAATGAAGAACACTATCTCCAAAGAGCTACAATGCATTCAGAAACCCTTGGAGAGTGCAAAGAAACTGCAACATTTGAAAATAATTTCATTCTTCTATTTTTCAAGTAGAAATTATTCTTTTGTTTACTAGATAAATTTATGCAAGAGCTGTCTTACATTTTTTAGATTTGACAGTACTTTTTTAGAGATTAGGTCCTTGTTTTTCCCTGCATTGAAATCTATCCTTATATGGAAAAGAAACATTATCTACATACCCTGAAAAGTGTGTGGAAGGCATGCAAGCAGCTCAACTCTGAAACAGGATGTAGCTCGTGGTAAAAAGTTTGCAAGATTCAACAACAAAGTCTTATTGCTACTAAAAAAAAGACTGAAAAAATTTTGAGGAGTTATTTCTGCTTTAGATGCCAGCAGGCTGGAAGTGTGCTGATGATAAAATACCATACAAAATAAAAAATGGTGATGACTAGGCTGGTCAACCTAACATCAATACCCCTTTAAAAAATATGGAAAACTTAACAGAGTATCTATTCAAAAAACTCATGTGATAGAATTAATAGAAGTCTGCATCAATAGAATAATCTTTAAAAGAGTGATTTTTTTTCTAAAGTCTAACACAAGCATATCAAAAAGTTAATTCAAAAAATGCAGAAAGATGTAAGCAACCATAGCTAAATGTTCTGTCACTTATGTTTGACAAAATAAATGAAAAATATTATTAATTAAAAGATTCTTTTTCTCTGAAAAAGCTGCATTTACAGTAATGACCTGTTTTATGAGTACTTTATTCACCAAATAACTCAACATTTTCTATACTTACATATGTCTGTCATCATTAAACACATTTCTCTTACATGCTTATTTGATCTTCTGGAATTCTTTGTTCATTAATTTCTTTGGGAAGTCATTCTAGTCAATCAAAAAAAATTACAAAGCCTTAAAGGATATCTATGACATACCTATAAATCTTTCTACATATTGGAGCCACTAGTGCTCATGGCATTCAGAAGTAGACTGTGATCTCTGCAGGAAATATACACACAAAGTTTTGTCTCCCACAAACTTCTTCCACTTATTAGAATTATTCTTCCACAATATTGGAATCAGATTTCACAGCTGATTTTTTTATTGTGACATGAGATTCCCTAGGGTTTAGCATTAGTTTATCTAGTCTCTTTCTAAATTATTAATTCAATTAAGGATTTCTGAGCAGGTGGTGGTAGCTTCATCATCAAAAATTTTCACCATGTTGCCTTTTATTAACTGATCACAGAAGGGAAGGTTAGACAGCATTTCTATTTGTTTTGTTCGGGGATATTTTTCTCTGAAATATACCAAAGCAGAACCCTAAATCCATCTAGACAACACTAAAAAATTAAGTGTGTACAGGAGTTGTAACTGTATTCCTTGCTTGTTAGACTTTAAGGTATAGATTTCCTATGATGTTGCAAGGGTGAATGGGGTTTATGGGTTTTTCTGGAGAAACAAATTTTTTGCAGGATAATGAACTAGCCGATAATAATAATGGATAATGTAAATATCCTTTACACATTATCAGGTACATCAAGGATTTTTATTTGATCTGTGACATTGAAGATATCAAGTATTAATGAGATTTATCCGGCCTGCTCAAAAATGAAATTCCCAAGGGTTATGTTCAACTTATGGGACTTAGTACTCCTTAACATCATGATTATACATATATCAACCTCAGTTAAAGCTGGAATAAAACACTGTTCCATTTTCAGAATAAATGACTCAGTAACAGAATGATAAAATAGTCTGCATCAGGAAATTAATGGAGCTATCCTATTTGACTTAAAATACTGTGACACATTAAATGGCTTTAATGCACTTGTTCAGACTAATGCTGATAAAGGACTCCATCATTTTGTTGCAAAAAAAAGTGTCACTAGAACCTTCATAACAATAAATACTAAATACAAACTTCAGTTTAAAAATGTATCTGCAGATATTCCTTCCAGTAAGTAAAAGGTCAGCACTGTGTTTTGGCAAAGGATAATCTTTAATGGACAGATGCCACTGTTATGATATTAATATCATCAGCTGCAGCAGCCTTCTTTGCTTTTCTTCATACTTTTGACACTTGTGAGACCTCATCTGAGATAGTGGTATAAATGCAAAATAGAGGTTTGTAACATGATATGTGGGTGATAAAATAATTTTAAAATCTCTCTTTTTTCCTCCCTAATCAGAGAGGGAGAAATCATTTCAGTTGTGTCCTTTAGTCTTTGTTGCCAATGCACGAGTATCAACTTCTACTGCTGCAAATGAAAATATTTCCCAAGCTTTGGCATGACAAAAATCTCACAAATTTTCCATAGGACCAAAAAATCTTCATTCATTTCGCCCATAAATGTTACATAATTTTCATCAAAGCTTTTAATCTAACCCAGAAGGTTTGTGAGGGGCTTCAAGAGCAAGCTTTCTAAGAGCAAGCCATTTGTGATCGCATATTATAACTCTGTCATGAGGGATGTGGTCTACAATGCAGTAAGGTCAAAAGAAAAAATACTGTTCATTTCAGTGGGCTCTGAGAAAAACACTGACATTGGATACAGTAGCTATTAGTTTTCCCTTGTCAATCAACAGCTAAGAGGCTTTCCTTGCACAACTCTTCTATTTACTTTGCAAATATGTCAGTGATTACTCTTTAAAGATTATTTACAAAAAAGTCATATATCTTGGTAGGATAACTCCCTACAAAGTATTTTCACCTATAAAATGTAAGCTATTGATCTATATTACTCAGTGCACAATTTATTTGCTTCAGTCAAAAGGCTTTGTGTCTAGCAATGGAACAACAGGAATTTAAGGAAAAAAATAATCTTGTGCCAGTATTTTTTTCATTTTCCAGGCCTGGAACAAAATGCTGTATTATAGTATGTATAATCCAGCAGGTCTTTCAATTCCTAACACTGGAAGATAATTTGCAATGGAAACCACTTCAGCAAAGAGAAAAATACAGATTCAGTTTCTTGAAACACAGAGAACTTGATTCTTACTAAATATAAATTACTGTAACTTCTTGTACATCAATGGGCACATCCTGAACAGTATAATTTATTGAAGCTATTGAAGTTTATTCCAAAAATAATCTGACCTCTTTAACCGATAAAATGTGTTAGACAAACACCATCTTCACTTTTGAAGATGATTTGATCTGAAAGAGCAGGAGAGTAGGTAATATAAATTGACAGAATCATCTACCTTGATTTGGGGTTTGTTTTACTTCAGGTTTGTTTGGGTAATGCTTTTATATTGCTAACTTTAAAATCAGTAGCAAAATTCCCATTTAGTTCAGTAGCTTGTAGTCTTGCCCAAAGTGCATCTACAGTCAGAACAAACCATGTAACACTTCTTGATTAGTAGCTCCCTAGAGCGTGGTCAGAGGAGGATAAATTTCCTGAACACTGCATTGGCAGGTGCATAGGTGAGAGCATAGGTTAGCATGGCAGGGTAGAACTGTTGGTGATGGACACCTCTGTAAACCCACCCTCCACCTCCAAGCCTCACTGACCGCCATTCTGGGTTCAGTGACCAAGTGACACTATGTTAGAAAATTTCTTATTCTGTAGTTCAGAGTTTTACATGGCCCAGCTGCAACTGCATTGTGGCAATGAAAGCAGTGTGTTCACTGTATTTGCTCACAACACAAAGCTGACTGTAATACCATGGCTGTCCCTAGGATCACAGCACATCCTAATTCCTTCACCTTAGGCTGCTAAGAAAGTCAGATTTCATCAACAGTCACTTATAAGTAAAGCTCATGATTCCAGGCTCAGCAATACACTTTCTGGAAGCTCTAGCCAATCTTGTACCTTTGTCAGTCAACTGTTTCTCTGAAATACTGCTTTCAAACCTTACATATATTTTCAAGAGGCAAAAGTGATGTGTTCTATTTTACAGCTATTTCGAACTCTTAGACAAGTGCTACTTATTCTCATTTTATGCCTATCTGCAACACTCTTTTAGGTCTCACTCATTTCTCTGTAGGCAGTCATTTTTCACCTCTATTGCATAATTTTGGAACTGCAGATATCTCTCTGGACTCTGTTTGGTGAAAGCTATAAAGACTCAAATCACCTATATGTTTCCCTGCTGAAGGTGAACTTTTGAACTATAGACTAAATTTTCTGCACTTGATTTTGCAGAAGCAACTGCAGGCCAGTTTCATTTCTCAGCCATACTTCAGCTCATTGGTACCATTCCAGAATAACAAAAACACGGAGGAAATGTTCAGAAATTGTCAGCATTTTTATAACACATATTCATTTATATGGCTGAAACTTTGATGAAAAGAACATATTATGGAGTAGGTATGATTAAAATTATTTATTTTGCTTAAACTGTTTATAGCATTTGTATGATTTACTGTGAAAATTTGGTACTTTAAAGAAAAGCAGAATCAATTTGTCTAAATTTTTTTTTACTTGATTTAATTTTTTTCTTTAATCAGGTTACCAAAACTTCAGATAAAAATCTTATCCTTTGCTTTATTTACCTTTCCTATACATGGATTTTAAGTTGGTCCAGCTTTCAAGAAAAGTGATACATATTTTCTCTACATGAAAGTAGAATTTACCTTATTTGCAAGAAAAAATAAGTACTTGATAAAAAATATGAGAGTCTTACTCTCAGAGAATAATTTATTTAAGAATCATGCAGTCTGTTGGATAAAGATGGAAAGTTGTTGCCACTTAGAAAGGTGACTAACTAATACTCCTTTAATTAAAATTAATCCGGAATTCAATCTTACAGTAGAGTACAGTGCAGTATATGCATGATTTCCTAGAAAAATGAATAATATTGCTCCATGTCTGAGATCGGTCTTAGCTGCTATGGGACATATCTGACACAACATAAAAACACTAGGAAGAGACTAAACAGTTTAATGAATGTGTAAAAACCTTATGCTCACTCCAAACAAATGTAAAAAAAATCACCTTTTTATTTCTATTCTTTGGAATGCTATTTTCAATTTTGCAAGGTTGCACTAAGTGCAGCTTTATATTCACTACTGGTTTGGCTTTCAATTGTCTAAGGAAAAGGGAGATAATATAGGACAACACGTAGTAGAATTAACTGGGAAGTACTGCAGCTGCTTGTAAGAGTCAGCCTTATTTTTGTAGTGCTCTTGTCAACAAATAAGCCTGCTGAAGGTTAACCTACACAAATGAGCCAAGCTTCCTCCAGCTGACTGTAATTCTATGTCTTATTAAAATCAGTGGGGCTGTCTCAATTTGCATTATCTGAGGCTGGTCCACTCTCTTCCTACTACAGCAACAGGGCACTGAGGCTTAGATGTCCATAGTTGCACTCATTAATTCTAGCTTGAAATAATTTTCTAAAACCTAAGGTTTGTGAGAAAAATAAAATTATGTGCCCCTTGTGATTATGTACTTCTACAATTTGCATGATAAATATCAATATGAAAATCTTGCCTCAATTTCACTGCAAGTGTTAATCTAAGTAAAAGATTTTCAGCAATAAGTCTCTCATTGGTTGTTTTATTGAGTAGAAGCAGAAGACTAAATGCTGCAGATCAACTGTTGTTTGTTGCTCATTCATTTCACAATTTATTTATAAATTAATACTTTTTCGCATCAACGTGTTCTATTCATCAAACTCCTGCACCATTTCCATTGTAAAGTCTGCAGCTGTCTACTAATGCCTTGAGACAATAGTTTTAACTGATTATTGCTTATAGTATGCTAAAAAAACATTAAACTGGTTGGTTCTTATTTTTTTTTTCTCCCTACTCTTCAAGAAAAAAAAATTGCTATGTAAGTTTTGCTCTCTTTTACATTAATCCTGCATAGTACTGTTAGAATGTACCAGCTAAAATAGAAGAAATAGACCAAAATTCAAAATGCAATGTGCTTATTCAAATGTGTAGAACTGAATAAGCCTATGACAACTGAAAAACTACCAAGAGAAAGTGTACCTTAGAAGATTTTCTTCTGCTGTATATGCTCCATGAGTGCAATTGATAACGATCTGTTTCCTGACACTGACCTTTAATGCTTCTTAAAGGTATTGTTTCACAGGAAGGAAAATGCATGCAGCAGTATCACTAAAATCATGTGTTTTTTCATGTGTTGAGAAACAGAGCTTCTGAATGAATACTGTGTTCTTATACTTTTAACAAATAGATGCCTTTATTCCAACCCTTACTGGTAGGTCCCAGAGAACTGATACAGACTGTAGGGCTGATGGCACAGGGTGAGACAGAATCTTGGTACCTCAGGTTTCATCAAGCACAAATAGAACTGGCTGGATTTTTATAACCTTCTCCAGTAATTCAGGGTATTGACCACAGCTAAACCTTGTGTGTCTGCATAGAGATCTGTTCTCAGCATCAAGAACTGGTGTTAAAAAAAGGAAAATGGTGCAAGGTATATGCACATATATAGCATATTAAATAACTTTCAAGTATTTTATATCCACATAGGTAACTAGTGAGCTAGGGCTTCACACACTGACTTCTTCCTCATTACTTTGCTTTTGTAGACAAGCCCTTTCTGAACTGAGCCACAGAAACACAGATGTTGTGCATTTGAATAATCTCTGAGATCAAATCATTCCAGGCACAATAGGGGAGCAGGAGTCTTTAAAGGGAAGAATATCTCTAAGGGCAAGAATACAGAAATAAAGATTATGAAAAGAGTTGCGTTCCTCCAAATGGTTCAGCAAGATTTCCAACAGGAAACCCAAGGGAACATCTGGGGCAAAGGGATATGATCCTCAGCAGTGCATCTCTGTTGTAAAACATTCATAGGTGTTTTCTATACAGGAGGTTTACACAAGGTCTAAATCACATACACAATTATAAGGGGAAATTTTATGATGCCAGGAAACCCCAGTCAGTACAACTGTTTTACTGGGGCTTTGTTTAAGGAGCAGCATTTATCCCTTTTAAGCTTATTATGAATTTGCTGTATTTGCTAAATATTCATGGCTAAAACCTGTATGCTTCTTCTTTGAACTTTAAGTTCTTTTCAGATAAAATCTCAAGAGGTTTTTTTTACCAGTTCTGGTTTACCTTCTGAAACAGTGAATTTGTGTCACTTGTGTCCCAATAGACATGTTCAAAGAGAAAAGGTTTAAATTTGGAAAGAAGAAGGATAAGCTAGTAAAGAAGAGAATAGGATAAGCTAGTAAAGAAGAGAATATAGGCTAAAATGGAGAATGAAGTGGAAGTCAGAATAGAAAAGAGGTTCATCTAAAGATTAGCAAATATTGCTCTGCAAATGGAGAATGAAAGAGACAGAGAAGTGTACGAAAAATCTAGGTTCTACCCTGAAGCAAGCATGTGGGTTATACAAGGCACAGAGGGCAAGGTTCACTGCTCTGGTGCATGGCTGGTTGGCAAGAATAAATGCACAAAAAAACAGTTTGTTACTTCTGCCAGAATTGGGTGCACTCTCGCATTATGACTTGCATATAGGGAAGCAGAAAGAGTAGGTAATCCATTTTCTGCTTGATGTCAGTTACAATGTGATTGAACCTTTTCCCAGAAAACTTGTTAATGTTTTGTCTTGATGCCAGTTAAGATGTTTCTTGACATACCTTCACCTAACTTGACATATCTTCACCTCACTGAAATCCATCCTTATTGAAAGCAAAGAAAGAGAGTAATAGCTCAAATAAGGTCATTTCTGCACAGCAGGAATCATCCTTGCAAAGATTAAGGAAGCTTTTTTTTTTTTTTAAGAGATTTGTCAATTTCTTTGTTTAATTACCCTTTCTAGCACCTGCTCAAAACTTAGTATTTCATGAAATTCCAATATGATCATTATCATGTTATTTTAATATCAAATAAATTGTTAAACTGAAAGCTATAAGTTTTAAAATTGGAGTGTTTCATTTTATAAATAACATAGTCATTTACTTCAGTCTGATCTTGAAAACGCCATCTTAAGAGCTTTTTCTAAGTGTCTGTTAAATGTGATTTTCCTCACTGTTCTTTGTCTGTTTTCAAGTGAGCCTTTCTTTGCAAGTAATTAAAAAAAAAAACCTAACAAAAACCCAACCTCACATTTGTTCTGTTTTGAATTCAAGTATTTGTCTCTGACCTTTGCTAAAACTTGTAAAATCACAAGGAGATAAGCATGAAAGAAATCATGTGCTGTTCAAGTACTTAAAGTCCAGAGAAATGCACTGAAGTAGAAAGGGGATTAAGAGAGGAAGGAGGGTGAGGCCAAGCCATACTGTGTTGGTACAAGAAGGATTAGCAAGCAGACTGAACCAGGAGAGAAATTAGCCGTGCTTATTTCAGGTTAGACAGTCATAGGACGTGCAGAGATAGAACGAGGTGTCAGCAGTGGAGAGGTACCAGGAAGAGAAAACAGGTACAGTGCATGAAAGTATAGCTTCACTTTATGTTGGAGCTTGCACTGGAGAACAGCAAGAAAAGAGAGGGGAGAACAAGATATAGTAGTTGAAAGCTGAGAAGGCATGAACTGGGGGAGGGAAGGAGGGGTGAAACAAAAATGTTTCAGAAAACCGGTGCCTTAAACAGGTTTTAGAACTTTGTGGTAATGAAGCAAATGTGTCTGGCAAGTGTAATATGTGAATGAACATTTTGGAAAATTTAGAAGTTAATGAGCAAATACAGATCTACTTAGTTACTATCTTTCATGCAGATAATGAGAACATTAGTGTCTGTGGTCAGAGTTGTTCACCTTTTCAGATAGAGTATGGAACTGTAGAGGTGGAAGGAATTTTCTGGGGTGAAAGGGGTAGCCCAGAGATTTGTATCACTTGTTTTTATTCTGCTTTCTCTCTCTCCTTCTCTCTCTGCATAGAGGGAGCTGGGTGTCCCATCACAGGAGAAGAAATCAGCGTGTGTGCACAAGCCAGCTCTGGGAACAAGCCGGCTCTGCCTGACCCGCTGCCATGCGGATCCCCACGCCGCTCTACCTTTCCCTGCTACTGCTTCTTACCATGTCAGGCCAAGCCGGAGCCCAGTTCCCTCGGCAGTGCGCAACCGTGGAGTCCCTGAGGAGCGGCATGTGCTGCCCAGACTATTTCCCCGTGTTTGGGCCAGGCACTGACCGCTGTGGCGTGTCCACGGGCCGGGGCCGCTGCGTGCCGGTGACGGTGGACTCCCGGCCGCACGGCCCGCAGTACATCCACGACGGGCGGGACGACCGCGAGCAGTGGCCCATCCGCTTCTTCAACCAGACCTGCCGCTGCAACGGGAATTTCTCCGGATACAACTGCGGATCCTGCCGCCCCGGCTGGACCGGACCCACCTGCAGCCAACAGATCAACATAGGTAAGAACATCAGAAGTACGGCGTGAAAATTGCTCCTTGTCAGTGCTTGCTTCTAAATGTACCTAGTGGATTTCTTCTATTTAAGGTACAAAACGTCCACTACATTTATTTACCAAAGGTATGCTGCTAAAGGGGTTATTAAGGCAGGTGCTAGAGGAGCTGTTCAGCATGTGTATAAACTACATGTACTTACTATCCATTAAAAGGAAGAAAAGAAACCTGTAGTCAATGCATGAAAGTCCATTAGAATAGAACACCTGCCTTGACAAAAAAAAAATTGGATTATTTGGATTTATTTGGATTTAAGGGTAAAACAATGTATATAGGCATGTACATGTGTTTGTGAGCATGTCTGGGAATAATATGTACCTCAATATATCTAATACCTTGTGACTATTTTAAATGTGACAGCAGTTCTTTTCATTTAAAGTCCCTTAACACAATTTTAAACTATGTGCCTGGTCTGGTAAGTTTTTACTGTCCTTGCAACTGTCAATATCTTTAAAAACATTAGTCATGACTGTGGATGTTAAATTAATCAGTCCAGGGTGTGGTAAGCCCTTCTTCAGTACTCCAGTTTCAGTTCCATCTAGTGTATCACTAGACAGATCTTTAATTTTTTTTTTTTTTTAATGGATATGAAATCCTTGCAGAACTGGAAGAATATTATAGGTAAACTGAAAAAGACTAACAGGCCTGGGGACAGATCCTTGTTCTCACCTGAAAACCATCTGAATGGACAAGATTTCAATCTTTATTTTTAAACTTAAACACTTTTAACTTCGAAGATGTTATTGAAATCCTGCAGAATCCATAATCTCCCCAAATGAGCAATGGGTTCTGCTGATATGTTAAACACGAGGTCCTGAAACAAATAGAGAGTGTTTCTCTCTGTGGAAACAGAAATCAGCACTGACATTTTCACCAGATAAGGGAACATTCCATGAATGTAAGAGCATGTTCCAACAGGGGTTAACAAAGGATCGCTTACCAAATCAAAATTTTTACAACAATTCCTTAATAATAACATTTTGATGGCTATGGAAAAGATCTTTGAATGTTTTTGTTTGGTTTTTTTTCATCCTTTGAGCTTCAAGAACTAAACTAGAAAGCAGAAAGCATTACTTGTGAATTGGGTCTGCTAAACCAAATTGCACTCTCTGATATTCTGGCCTATTCTATTCTGGCCTATTCTATTTTACAATGATAACAACTCTGAAGAATAATCAAGAGATAAATGTTGACACAAAAACTCAACAATGTAAAACTAGAGACAGATAAAGAGCAGTTTTAGGTGATTTTCTAGAATGTACAAGAGCACTTTTTACTTTTTTCTCATTAAATCCTTTACATTGCATTAAAATGCCACATAAATCAGACATATAATGCATGAAAACATGTATTTAAAAAGTGTAAATTACTTTCTTATTATGATTTAAGTTTCCACATTGAGGTCACCTCTTTTGCCCATTCATAGACCTGGCCTCATCTGCTCAGATTTTAGAAATAATTATTGGATTACAGTTCACACATCCATACTAAATTGCTATAAAATGCAGTTTGGTGTCTTCATATCTTCTCAGTTCATGACGTATTCTAGTAATAGTCACAATTCTTTACTGTGGTTCAGGCATATACTTTGAAAATGAAAAATGTTAAGATGCCTATGTAAACCAAAATTAGATGGACAATTATAGTTCTCTACTGGAAACACTACAAAAAAACCACAAAACAACCAAACAACCAAACCAACAAAACCGAAAAACCCAACAAAACCAAAAAACCCAGCACTTCAGTGATGAGGGCTAGCACATAAGTTCAGTTCTGCAAAACAAAAAAGACTGTTTCAGGATACACAGTCCTTGGATGAAATTCATGTTTCAGAAAAGATTTTGAATTTCCCAGAAGCTAAAATATCCCTCACTGAATCACTTTTTTAAAGTGAAACATAATTTACTTTTATTCTTCATATAGATTCATGCTGAAGATCTGTTGCTTCTTGTATCAACATAATCTTCCAGTAATCTGGGAAATGAGTTATGGATTTTTACAGTGTATTTTATAATTACAAGAAGAAAATATTGAAAAACAATTGTGAGGAATTCTATATTCATCTTAGTCTAAACTTAGTCTGAAATTTTCTCAGACCAGACCAAAGAAGGACTGAAGTGATCTGAACTCAGTTTTCTTGCTGAAATACTGCTATTTCAAGAAGTCAGTTTGCTTCCTTGTTTTACTCTCTATGTGTGGACAATGATATTTTTTCATTATTTTGAGATATAATGCTAAAAAGGACTAATATGTGGCAATAGTTAATAATGTCAGGTTTAAGAGATAAGAGATAATGTCAGATTAAAGAGATGCTGTATTGTGTGAAATTCAGAACAATTAATGGTGAATCTGCCATTTTTCCTACAAAGGTTCACGAATAAAAAAATTAATTCTTCATTAAGTTGCCAGAGAGTTACTGGTTGTTCTAAGTTGATATACCTTAAGTATATTGGATGAAGTTCTGAAAGGTTTGTATGACAAAGAACTGTCTTTGTCTTTTGTCTAGCAGGATGGAAAGTAATAGTACTCCTAAAATAACTAAAATTGTAACAGTTGGGGCTATATCTTAATATATTTCAGCTTTTCTCAAAATAATAACATCTTCTGTTTATGCTCAGTGAGTTTCCCCAATAAAAACCAGGGTGAATACTTGAAGAAAAAGGGGTTTACCCAGAATCATTAGGAACACAATAAATAAGTTCTGTGAGATGAGACTTCAATGTCTATTGCTTTGGTAACTTGCTTCTTCTGTATTATCACAGTCAGAAGGAATCTTTTGGATCTCAGTGCAGAAGAAAGGAATCGCTTTGTGAATGCCTTACACCAAGCCAAGGTGACAGTCCATCCTGACATCGTTATCGCCACACGAAGATGGGAAGAAATTTTTGGACCAGATGGCAACACACCTCAGTTTGAGAATATCTCCATTTATAACTACTTTGTGTGGTCTCATTATTATTCTGTCAGGAAGACTTTCCTTGGCCCGGGACAGCAGAGTTTTGGAGGAGTTGATTTCTCTCATGAGGGACCAGCTTTTGTCACGTGGCATAGGTACCATCTATTGCAGCTTGAAAGAGACATGCAGGTGAAGTTCATGTTAATGTTTACTGGCATTCATGCTATGTTTTCTATAGTTAAATAACTTCACTCCGTACTAAAACAGGCAAAAAATGATAGCAACTTCTCCTATGTGTTGAAATGATTCCGCTTCAATTTCAGTAAGTCGTTTCATATACTAAATTTAATAGAGTGCATTTAGGCTTCAGACTGTCACTTTTATAGAGATGTTAAATTAAATATTTTAATCAGAGTAATAGCAAATGTAAAATTTCCATAAAAATCTCTTGGAAAAAAGATATAAGACATGTTATTGGAGCAACAATGTTATTTTCAGCTCTGTTTTTAATCTCAAGGTCATTATTCTTGAATAACACTAATCAAAGCAGCAGAAATTCTGAAGAAAGCGATGGCTTAGGGATTCAGAATTGCATTTAATTTGTGTAACTGGTTAGAGAAATTAGTGGTTTGTTATATCCTGTTCCATAAATCAATGATTCTCTTTCTTTCCTTCTCTTATGTGGTCCTATTCATAAAATGGGTATTTTATAGATCATCATCCTTCTTAAAAAAGCAAGAATTAAATTTTCAAGGTCAGGACTAAATAGTGTTTGAAATCACTTCAGTGTTTACACTAGCTTTAATTGCGCTACATCAGGCTGAGGCACAAGCTCCCCTCCAAGACACACATTTGTCACCACTGGCATTTCTCTATGTGGAAGTCCTAAGAATTTCTATCTGTCTGTGATTTAATATATATTCCTATTTATGTCAGTAGACTTGATCATTAGTCAAAGTAATTTTGCCTCGCTAACTCCAGAACTCTTCAACTCCAACCCAGACTAGAACCAAACAATGCCAATTGGAAAAGCCAATCCCTATCCTTTACATTTCCTTCAGTTCCACAGTTGACATAATTATTATGTGCACTACAAATACTGCTCTTGCTGACAGGCCATTAAAAATATTTGTCTAATAAGATACTAATACTGTCTTATTAATGAGGGAGATTCAGTTCAGTAGAACAGCTCTCTGTTCTGTTGAACAAAAGTATCAATGTGAAAAACTACCAAAAGCTTCTATGTGAATTTTCCATAGAATTGTTGTCTCCTGTAAGGCAGGATTCTGACTTTTTCTAAGATGCATTTAGCTGTTTTAGCATTCTTCTAGCAGTAAATATTATAGCTATCTGTGTCACACACTTAGCAACACCATATTTATGTGTATTAGAACATGCTACAGGACCCCACTTTTGGACTGCCCTACTGGAACTTTGCAACAGGACAAAATACATGTGATATCTGCTCAGATGACTTGATGGGAGCTAGAAGCAATTTTGATGTTTCTCTTATAAGCCAGAATTCAATCTTCTCTCAGTGGCGAGTGTTATGTGAAAATGTAGAAGATTATGAAACTTTGGGAACCATCTGTAACAGTAAGTATGAATGATGGAAGTTATGTGGAGACAAAAAATCTCTTAATAATAAGTAAATATAATACTTTACATTGCTGTGTTTTTTTCCAACCCAAAGGTCGTAAAGTGGTTTTTGAATATTCTTGATCCACGTTTCATCAGTCTGTTGAGATAATACATACTATCAGGAGCTTGTAGCAGAAGGAAGATTAAATGCTTTGCCTTCCCTTTTTATGCAGTACCAATTAATCTCTTGCATCATAAACAATTAAATCTGGCAGTGTCATTTCTTAACTGAAGCTTAACTTTTCTTCTGACTACTCTACTTATCACCTTCATGCCATTCTGCTCCTAAAATGAAGAACATCCAGCAAATCCCCATTATAACTATTTGGACCATGTTCTAAAAGTGAGTAATACCAAATTCTAACATATCTACCCAAACTAAATAATTTTTTAAATACCCATAAATTTCTTATATATTCACATATGCATTGTCATGGAAATAGGGAAAAAAATATGACCCCCTCCAATATTGGGTTAGTCATTTACATAATCTTTTCCCTAGCTACTCTACCAGGACATCCTCAATAATCTTGGCCTAGGTCTCATCAGGAAATCACACTGAAAATCTGTAGCAAATTTTTCTAAATCATTTAGAGAACAACAGAGTTCAGTAAGAAGCTTTTAAATGACTTTTTACATCCTAAGCAGAGAAACCAAAACACAGGGGGGGCCCATGAGGATTCTTTGCCCGACATCAGGAACTGACCAGTTCATTCAGTGTAAATGTTATTTGTGATGGATTTTTTTTTCCGTGGCTCAGTCATGACAGCAATTCATTCTGCAGTCTGCTGTTCTGCACCTTGTTTTCTCTCTTCTCCCTATTTCCAGGTACTGAGGGTGGTCCCATCCGAAGAAATCCAGCAGGAAATGTAGCACGACCTATGGTACAGCGTCTCCCAGAGCCTGAGGATGTTGCCCAGTGTTTGGAAGTTGGTGTATTTGACACTCCTCCTTTCTATTCCAATTCAACAGACAGTTTCCGTAACACAGTGGAAGGTAAACATGGCAAATAAAAAGACCTGGAACAACTCTAAATAAGTCAGGGAGCAGACTTGCCACTTTTTTCTGATGGAAATATGAGTTTTGAGACAGGCTATTGGACAATAAGAACACATTGTTCTTAGCACTAAGTATTAGCTCAGTATTAAGTGGAAATAAGCTCTAGGTAAATTACTTTATAGCTTATGTCTCTTAAAATGCATAAAAGTCTCAAAAGTCTGCTGCTGGTATACTAAGTAGAAATTAACTTCAGGTCCTTGACACACGGTTAACAAGTTGCCTTTGCTGAAAACACAGTCCTTGCCTGTGGATTGATGCCTCTGCATCCCTAAATGAAGCAAAGCAGTGCTTCTAGCAGATATTTTTGTATCTGAATTAAAGTAAATAAAACAAAGCAAAATAAATTGAAAGCTTTGGTGGCACTTAGTGCAATGGTATTGAAATAGTAATTGAGGTTTGGGTACAGGATTTATGGCTAGATATGCTAGCCCTACTCTCTGGGACATAAAACTGTTCTTCTGTAAGCTCTGTGCATTTAAAACTAAACTCTCTGTCACTGACACCAGAACACACACACACCCTCAACAGAGAAAAGAGCCTAAAGATTTCATTCATGCTGTTCAGACAGCATCCTAACAACTTCTTCTATACCTTAATGATCCAGAGTTTTTAACAGGGAAAGATTAAAAAGTGACATTTCAAATCACTGCCTATCAATACCTAGATATCCAAACATGGCTTTAGAAAATTACTTGTATGTATCCCTGTCAGGAACTATTGGCCAAAGCTTGAACACAGCAGGAGTTTTCATGATGCTTCAGATCCTAACATCTGACTTGAGGGTTATGAGGTTTTGGGCATAAGCAAAGCTACAGCCTATCTTCACTGAAAAAATAAACAATATCAGACCATGTGAAGCTTTCCGATACGTGTTCCCAGTATGTACAGAAGTGATGTATGGAAACCTAACAGCTAACTTCTATTTATTTCATTTATTAGAATAAATGGCAACATACACCTGATTTAGTAAGCAGTTAGAAAACTCATGCAACTATTATGGTATGGTGAAAGATATGTAGGGTCTAAATATATACCTCTGTTTTCATGCTGTGATGCTATTTTGGCCATTTTTACCATAGAACCCAGCAGCTTTGCAGTCCACATTTTCAGCATTCTTTCATAAAGGCTATTTTAATCGGAAAATTATGCATTCCAGAACATTTCTCAAATGTCAGTAGATAGAGAATTACCCTCCTATTTGTTTTAAGCAAAGCAATATAACAATGTGAAAGCCTTTTAGAGAAAAAAAGTATTCATCTCAGACTGCAACTTCCAAACAAAATCTTCTTCAAAAGAAAAATCTTATTTGTCTTTTCTTCTTTGTTTGCATATTCAGGGTACAGTGATCCTTCAGGAAAATATGACCCAGCAGTACGAAGTCTTCATAACTTGGCTCATCTATTTTTGAATGGAACAGGAGGACAAACCCATTTATCACCAAATGACCCCATTTTTGTCCTCCTGCACACATTTACAGATGCTCTTTTTGACGAGTGGCTGAGACGGCATTCTGCAGGTAAGGCATTCCCATGGACAGAAGCAGGATGGGTGGTTGTTAGTCTTTGTAATCACAAGAACTCAACTCCTTCTTGTGGGACAGCGAGATGCCCCTTAATTTAGGAGAGAGGATTGGAATTTAAGAGTTAATATAGATAACAAAGACAAAGTAGTAACAAGCAAACTCTCTTCCTCATCCCACTGACATCCAATTGCAGATCACTCTCTGTGAAGGGACCTGGTCAGAGACAGCAGGCACAACTCAAGAGAACAGTATGTGGGAATACACTATCTCCATAGAGCAAAGACATTGTAACCCTGGAATGACATTCCATTGTGGAGTTGTGTGGAGTAAATAACTGTTTTCTTCTTGTCAAAGGAAGAACACATGCCATACACATTTATTTTTCTGCCTTTGTGATACACTACCATCATACAGTAACCATCTCCATATACTTCTAAAGGATGGTTACTGTTGATGCCCTTGCTTTTTTAATTCCAAAAGGAACAGAAAAAGGTAACACAGGAGGAAGTGAAAAGGAGGGAGAAAGGAAGAACAGAAGGAAGGATTTGAAAGGAACGAAGAAAAAAAAGAAGGAAGGAGACTTACATCAGTGGACTAGGGGGAGAATTCAGTCTCTTACGTCTATGCATCATGCAGCAACTGTATTGCTCCACACAATGCAGCAAGTCTTATTCCCTTAGGATAATCTATACTCCTCTTCCTTCTTCTACAGAAGACAGCTGTTTCTGCACAACTGAGACTTCTTTGTGCAGCTTCCACATCCTGCCTCACTGAATTTTTCCACATCAGCTCTCAGAGAGCAATTGTGTCCCCTTGTGGGTCTTACATAATCTATCACAAGATTTGGCAAAATCTTACCACAAAGTATTTTCTTTCTTTTATGTTTTGAGTTTTGTGGAAGTTGTTGCTGGTTTGATTTGGTTTGGGGATTTTCTGTTTTGGTTTGGTTTTTATTTCAGCTAACTTCCTTCTGATTTAGCATAATGTTGCAAAAAAATTCTACTGGAATTTACATCAACTGTCATCTTGTTCATCACTGCTACAATCAGGCAAAGCAAGAATGTAGAAAAAATCTTTGCCATATTTCTCCTTTTCCAAGTGAGAAGAAATAAAAAGCCCAACACAGGCAGAATTTTTAAAAATTTTCCAGTGATTTTTATTCAGAACCAGAGATAACATTAGTGGCCTTGGTTTTGGACAATGCAGAGACTCTTCTTTGTATCTGTCACACTAGGAAACAAATTCTTCCAGAACAACTGAAAAAGAATTCTGGGGAATCCAACTCAAAACCCTGAGCTGGAAACAAAAATTAAGTAGTGCAAGTTATTTTGAACTTACTTAGAAGTGTGATTTAACTTTCAATTTTAGATATTTCAACATACCCACTGGAAAATGCCCCTATTGGACATAACCGACAGTACAACATGGTGCCTTTCTGGCCTCCCGTTACCAATAATGAAATGTTTGTTACTGCACCAGAAAACCTGGGATACAGCTATGAAGTGGAGTGGCCAGGTAAATTGTACAGCCTAGATACTTCCTCTCCTTTTTTTCCTTTGTATCTTTGTCTCTTGAAATTTATTCAAATTTCACCAACAATATTTGCTGTCTTTGTAAAGGTCTTTTTCTCCTTTCCTGCTTTACTTTCCAGTAAGTTGTTTGGGATTTGCTTTAGGTCAGAGACTGTTCCAGCATGAAGTTTCCACTACTCATCCTAATTTCAGGAGAAGTTCTCATTTGCATCTTAACCTTGCAGAATGTTCTTATTCCTATGTCAAATAGCTTCATTAACTCACTAGAGAGAATGCAAATCCTCACTAACAAGATGGCAGAAGAAGGATCCAGAACAGATTTTAGAGTGGAGCAAGATAGACTAAATCTTCTCACATTTTTTTAACAAGCATTATTAAACAAAATTTTAATTACTTCTACTCCCCAACTCAGTGAATAATGACAAATGCTGAGTTTCAGTCTGAACCTCTGATATTTATCCATATACTTGACATTTGCTTTTAATATCTTTGCCTTTTGTTTTCCCTCCTTTTAGGTCGGGCTCTCCGTGTCACAGAGATGATAACTATTGCAATAGTGACTGCACTGGTTCTTGTTGCAATTATCTTTGCTGCTGCTGCATGTATTGTACGCACCAAGAAAAATAAGGATGAGTTGCATCAGCCTCTTCTTACTGACCAGTATCAGCACTACTCAGATGATTATGATGGCATACCAACACCAAGCCAGTCCGTTGTTTGAAGAGTTGGCACTTTTTTGCATCTGACTGAAACTGGGGATCTTTTTGCTTTATTTCATAAATGGTGGTCATCCACCCGCTTTAAAATAAAGAGCATAAACTGTCAGCTGTTTGAATATGTTTCCTTCAGGTTTCACTTCCACTTTCATCACATCTAGGCATTGATAACTCATCTTTGCAATGCTAATTCTATGCTGATTAAAATAGAATCTTTCAAGGTTCACCTGCAAGCCTTTCCCATGCGTATTTCTGTGAAATCTGGCAAACATTACTTAACTTGCCAATGGCCAATGTCATCTGACTTCATCTAACCTTTATACCTAGAATTCTTTTATGAGGTACTTTTGTGAAAAGGTCAAGTCTAGAAAAGGACAGAAGGAGAATACAAAATACAAGTAAACACCTTGGCTAGATGAGTAGAATGTGTTTCAAAATAATCTTCATGCCAGACAGAGAGGGACAATAGAATTCTGAGGAGAAGATTATATTTGAAATCCAACTTCATTCACAAAATATAGTTATGAACAAATTTCTGCTTTTAAGTGGATCTATGAAAAGAGATTCATTGTCAAAGCCACACCAGTAGGTGGACACATCAAACAGGTGTTCTAACACAGCTGCCTGGAAGAGCATCCAGTTGAAAGGACAGCTGGCAGCAGCCTTTGCTTAATTTTTATTTCTATTTTTGACATTCTCACTCCCTTCCTCTCTCCCACTATTCCCAGGGCAGAGCATTCTTCTGAGCAATGAGTGAATTTGCTTCAGTTGACTCATGCTGGATTTAAACACACTTGTACTTTGAGAGAAGGCCCTAGGCACTAGTCTGTAGAAAAGACTTGGAAAAATAGCCTTAAGCAGCAGTTGTTGAATTAATTCAACATAAGCCAACAGGAGAGAAACAGACACCTGCCTTTACAGCCTGAGGTGGGGCTTGAGGAATCTGGCTTCAAGCCTCACCTCTCTCATCCTAACTACATACCAATAAATCATCAGATTGTCTTCCTGTGATCTGTTATTGAATATAATTTAGTAGCCATTACCTGAAAACAGGAATGTTCCTGGTTTCAGGCTATCAAATCCCACACCATGTACTCAACTTTAACTGAATGCAACATCAGGATGTCCTTTGTCTCTCTTTCTGTCTAAGCCCAATTCCACAGAAATGGAATTCTGTGACCTGGATTCAGCTCCTTCAATCTGAGGCAGCCCTCCTAGACACCAAGTTACTAGATAGAAGTAAGGGTCACATGCCAAGATAACTGCAGGGGTTTAAGTGGGTACCAGGTGTGTTCAAGGCACACACATTCAGATGCAAGGAGATACACTGAGAATGATGCAAACAGGAAGGCAAGTACTCTTGACTAGGCAAGTGGAAGATGGGTTATCATCTCAGTGCACTTTACCAAGCATGAGTTACAGAGAGCAACTAAAATATACACACATAACTGATACTGAGAAAGAAAAATTTTACCTGTAGCACCCACAGTACAGTTAATTAGAAACAGGAAATTTTTGTTGTGCACTTGTTTTTACTTACAGTCTGGCCACTAACTATTTCACATATACAAGCAGCAGCTTGTGTTCCAACTTAAATGCCTTTTCCTGCCATTCTTTCTTGTCCTGACTAGCAACTTAACAAGTCATCCACTTTACTGATTTCAATGGATTAAAGTAGGGTGATCTAACATACTTTGGATTGGGGTCAAGAGACCTGGATTTTATTCTTAGCTGTTACTGACCTGAGGAATGTTCTTAGCTCGCACATTTTTACCTCTGTGACTCATTTGACTCATTTATAATCTGAGATAAAACAGAATTTCCTTTCTAAAGTGCTTTTACTTCAGTGGATGAAAAAACCATACAGAAGCTCGACAGGAGAAGGAAAATGTCAAGGCAAAATCAGATATTGAGAAGAGGATGTTAGTCATTAAAGCTGTTCAGTCCTTAAAGTAAAAGCATACACTCATGCTTTGAAGAGGGCACAAGTCTTGAGGGACAGAGATTGAAGACAACTGCTTGCTAGTTACAGCTGCCACATCTAAATGAAAGAAGAAAAGTAAATTTTCATGACAGAGTTAAACAAAAGGGACAGCAAGCACAGGAATTAGGGAAGGAACAAAAGTAGAGAACTATGTGCTTGACCCATTTTTGATAAAAGTCTCCTAAGTCCCTTGTTTAGTCACTATTCTCAGGACTTGAACTATGTCTGGGTGTGGAGAAGTTCCTGCCATTCATTGAAGCTGCCTGGTGCTTGTTCCTGAATATGATGGGGAAAGAATAGCTTGGATTTGAAATCTGAGATGGCCAGCATATGAAAAAAAATAAGAAAAATAAATAAAATCCAGAAAATTGATTGTGTCATAATTATAGCCTTTAGGGTTTTTTTTATATGGAGACAAAAAAAGTAGAAACGGTCACAAGAAGAGAGGAAGGGAAAATGTGGGAAAAAAATACTAACTGAGAAGTTCTAGGTGAAGCAATTACAAAGCACACGATGCCATTTTCCCCCATTACTTTTCTTCCTTGTTCTTCTCCTGAATGTTCACACATACAAGAGTTTTATAAAGCAACTGTAAAGTATACCTGGAAATGGTATTCCTGGAAATGATGAGAACATAGAGCGAAGTTCACGGTGAACTGATGACCACGACAAAAGGAACTGTGACATAAATAGCAAAAAGTTGGCACCATTAAGGAAAAAGTGAAAGGAGTCTTGGATTTGGCTACAAGTATAGTTCAAGGTATACTTGCAGGTCAAAGATTTCAAAGATTCGTCAGACAGGAGCTCCCACACAACTTAGAATTGTGAAATATACATAAAATTTGGAGATTACTGAATGAATAAGTATCAATAATGACACTAGGGGGAAAAAACACCCAGGGATGTAATTGCTGATAGATCCTCTTTCCACAAATAATTATTTGCCTAATTATATATACCATATTATTATTTTTTTTACTTGTATTGCCGTGACTGTATCACAATGCAAAATCACAAAAACCAACCAAATGCATAAAAAATTTAGGCCTCTTAGGCATCCCCTGCAACCGGGGATATTAATGAGTTTCACATTAATTTGCCTTCTTAGCTCCCTCAGTTTGGTTTTTATCTCTCTTACAGAAAACCAAATTAGTAGACAGAAACTAGTGAATTTAAATAGTGAAAGAGTAATTCAGGTTCTTTCCAGACAACACTAAATTAACAGAGGTTTAAAGAACATTCAAGACAGAAAAGGAATAAGGTTGTGAATTTTAGAAACCAAAAGGCGGCTGCCGAAGCTGCACTCGACCTTGGCAAGGAAATATTGAAAACATTCTTTAACCATCTAAATTAAAATGCAATAAATGCAGAGTCAAGATTAGCATGATACAGATACATTTTCCTGTGTCAATGATATTCTAGCTCTGTTTTTGTAAGATGAACTATGCTTCTTGAACAGAAAGAGATAAAAGCTAACGGAATGATAGACTGCCTAACAAGACAGGCACTAAACAATACATCTGCATCAAGACAGCAGGCAATTTTCATCCAAGAGACTAAAAATTAGTTATGAGAGTAAGTTTGTAAGTCCGTCTGTAAGGTGTCTGAATAATTTTATCAGGTTACCTGAAATATAGTGCAATTGGGAGTATAAATATTTTGTGAGGGATGAAAAGTAAAAATGTTCTTTAATAAATTAAATTTCAAAATCAAATTAAATCTCAACAGCAGACAGTCTTCAAAACAAACCACGGAAATATGATTTGGATCTAATATGACAGATTAATCAAAGTTAGACCATACTAGCCAGCTTACCTTTCTTTGATAAGATAAACCAAAGATTTTATTTAGGAATTATATTGACTCTGAGGACTTCATAAAATGCCATGTGCTTAAGCCTGACAAGTTAGGAATTGAAAGAGGAAGTGTATTAGTGAGAGGAGAGGTAGTGATGCATTACTGAAAGACATACCAGGGCTAGAGGGTTAGTTCCTATAGCAGAATTATGAAGATTGAATCAGCCTTATTTAGTTCTTCCAAGAGAGACCTGATGCACAAAAATCCACTAAGTGGATGATCACCCCCCTTAGGACAGTTCTGGAAGAGAACATACAGAGGCACAATGACAACCTGCAAAATAGTTGGTGAACTTGAAATTTGAAGAAAGGTGACAGGGAGCAAAACAGCACAGCAATATCTCCTCTCTTCCCCTAGATTCCAGTAAGAGGAGTTTCTATTCTCACATCCAAACTTTTCCAGTAAGGAATGAAAGTATTGCAAACAAGCTTGCAACAGCAAACCTAATGCCACCAAAGTGGTACTCAAGAGAAAACAGCAAAGGCAGTTGGCCCTAAGATATAGCATTTTTCATTCAATAAATACACTGTATAACCTGGAAGTTTAAAAGATTCTGTGAGCTGGCTGCCCACAACAAAGGCAGCATCTAGGGAAAATTTTTCCTTAAGCATTGGTATTACTATATGAAAGAAAAGATTTCCAAAGGCAGATGAAAGAATTTGGTGGAACCTGCTAGGTGATTAGGCTGTCCAGTTAACTTCCATTTCATGGTGGGTAGTAAAATTATTACTTTTGTAAACATTTACTTTGGGCACAAAGCTGAACTATTTTTGTAACTTAGAGAAACATTTCCAACTCCAGAAGTCTCACCTCATCTATGTGTGGGATGGTTAAGCAGCCCTTATTAATAATAGTTTTATTGACAGAGAATTGGAATTACTCCCAAAACAAGATTTATTGCCAAAATGTATTCTGATTGCCACCTTAATGTTTTTAGTGTTCAAAACATGCCTACCAGCTGAATATTTGACTATCAAAAGAATAAATTTCAAGGGAGCCTGAGTAAAACTGAGATATTTAGATTCAAAATGTTAATTTGAAACAAAATGTATGAATCTCCTCTACAGAAACTAAATTTTAACTCGATATCTCATTTAACCTCCAGTTCAGAATGAAAGTGCTGGCTTTAGCAGATGCTTTGTCCAGGTAAAGTGAAAGGGAAATCACATTCATAATATTTGCTGCTTGGTGCTCACTGAAGAGAATTAAATTAATGCACTTTCAACAAAAATAAACCTTGGATTGATTTCTCTGTAGATTATTAAACATAGAGCATATTGTGCATCGTTTTGTGTCATCCTTCCATACCCACCCTTAATACCTAGGTATTAAGGTGTTTAGGCAAGGCATTTCCAATTACAATTATGTGCATGCCTGTTCTCTCTTCACCCCTCAACTTCTAGGGGCAAAGGACAGGCTCTAAACAGTAATTTTACACTATGTTAAACTTTCATACACATAGAAAATTACTTCAAGACCTTTGGCAATCAGCCAGGAATGGATTTAGATTTTATAATTCATAACAGCTCTTCAAGAAATAAGACTGGTATCTTGCTAAATCCATGCCCCTGATCAGTACAAGAGGGACCCATGGTTCTTGCTTGAAGCTAAAAAATCTGCAAAGGAAGACAAAAGCGATGCTGTAGAATCTACCAACCTTAATTTGAGGCTGACCTGGGGACAGGATGACTGCCTAAGAGAATTTTTAAGGTGACCATTCAACCTTCTGTTTACCACTGATGTTAAGTTTTATTTTGCTTCAGTTCAGAAAGTTTCAGAGAAAACTACTGCTATAGATAAAAGGCCTTATGTTGAAGAGAATTTCTCCAAATAAAAAAACCTCGAGGGAGAACAGAGAAGATTGATAAAATGTTTGTATAGAAACTTGAAATTGTGTTGTAGCTGAAATGGTCTCAGGGTATGAAGCATGTAGTTTGCAGGAAGAACAATATTTCTCTCTAGAACAGATAATATACTATGAAAAAAATCCCAAAAACCCTAAACCAAAAAAACCCTCCAAACAACAACATTGCATCCAAGGCCTCCAACTTTCAATGTTCTTGTAACACCTTATAGGAATCAATATATAGGTACACTGCTCAGTATGAGCAGCATAGTTAAAGACAAAGAATGAAATAAAATTAAATAACATTGACTGATTGAACAATTATATCTATAAACAAAGAAAAGATGCTGGTTTCAGCTGGACTTTGAATGACAGGGATCACCCGCAATTCTTATTTTTTTAATTTAAATGGGGGAAAAACATGACCTTTGCTAACAGCTACCAAGAAATTGCATTTAATATGACCACAAAGCATAAGTCCTGTTTAAAACAAGGTGACTTTTACTCACACCACGGCTCCAAGAGCGCAGGCAGTGAAGCCCCAGGAGGCTGCTGCCGGCCCCGCGCGGAGCGCAGAGCGCAGGGAGCGCTCCGGGACACAAGGGAGCGCTCCGGGATACAGGGGAGCGCTCCGCCCGACAAGCCAGGCCGTCCTCTGTGAAGGAATAGAAAAGCACCGAACCAAACAGGCACTTCAGGTTCTAAACACAGTTTTCTGGAGAGGTAGTTTAATGCCCTTCATCTTCCTACTCCACGAGAAGTCTGTCTTGTTTTTCATTGGGACATTATTTATTTTGTTGCACAGTCACTATTTTAGGAATAAAAGCTTAACAGAAAGAAGTCATGCCCAAATATCT
The DNA here is from genome assembly GCA_037834095.1 of Argya squamiceps. Classification (NCBI taxonomy): domain Eukaryota; kingdom Metazoa; phylum Chordata; class Aves; order Passeriformes; family Leiothrichidae; genus Argya; species Argya squamiceps. The sequence goes on along the minus strand of JBBMKD010000115.1, from coordinate 43,907,064 downwards.
TATATTTGTAACTGCATTACTGGTTCACAACGGCAAGTAAACGCTGCCCACTCAGGAATGCAATTATTACTGTTGTCATTGTTATTATTGTTAATAATAATACATTATTTTTTGACAGGCACAGAGAAGTGATTGCCAGTGTCATTTTTTTTATCCCTGCATCTCAAGTGATAAGAAAATGGTAGCCTACCAAATACTGACACGATTTGATATTGGCAATTTAGTATCTGAATTTGTTATTTTAATACTTCTAATGTGTTTTGTTTTTTTTTTTTTTTCCTGGCAGTCTTGAAAACAAATCAGCAGCTGAAGCAGCAGGGCCTTCAGAGAACAAAACTTCTTCAAATGAATAATAAGTGCCCTCATTTGAGTAACTTTTTCAGATGTTCTGTCATCAGTCTCCTTATCTAATTATGCTTAGTGACTCTTTAAAATGTTTTTTCTAGTAGTGGAGAATTGGGGTCAGAGAAAAGAGTACTTCATACTTCACCTTTCCACACACAGAAGATGTGTATTCTGTTCAAAATTACCCCAAAACTATTTCTCACTCAGAGGAAAATAGTCATAAATGTCAATTACGGCTCTTATCCTTCAGGTGTTAGTGAAATGACAGGAAAAATATGTCCATTCTCTTAGCTGTGGAAGGTAAGATAAGGCAAAATGACAGGCAATGAAGGATAATGATGACATGGAAAACAGAGTTCAAACATTGTTCTCGGTAATCAACCAATAGTGGATTTCTGGAATGAATTCTGTGAATCTTAACATCTCAGGGTCATGTCCTGTGTCATCCTGTGTCATGTGCAATGGGTTGCATTTTCTATGATTCTATAATTTTACATCCCACGGAGAAGAAGCCTCAGCTTTGACATTTGCTTGAGCCATGTAAGGCTAGAGGGGCTTCTTAGGCCTGACTGGTTGGTGACCAGTGGCTCACCTGCTTTTACTGGGGGCTTTTTTGTTTCGGTTTTTGTTTTGTTTTGTGGTGGGGTTTTTCAGTTGGGTTGGCGTTTTTTTTCTCTTTTTTTTTTGTTTTGTTTTGGTTTGTTTTTTGTTTGTTTTGGGGGTGGTTTTTTGGGGGCTTTTTTTTTGGTTTTTTTTTCTAAATGCTTTACTGCTTTTACTGAAACGATACCTCTTGTTCTGCCTCATCTCTCAGCCTTTATTCAGGTAAAGGTCAGCAGCACTGGGGCTGATGGGTCAGACAACAGGAACAGCGAGGGTTTGCTTTTCAAACCTGTCTCCAGCCTGCATGTCGGAAATCTCTGCAAAAAGTTACTGGTCATGTCAGTAATGGAGAGATGGACAGGTGAGGAGAACTCTATAAACAAGGGAGAGAGGGAGACAGTAATTATTTCTGGGGGAAAATTTTCTTCAGTCATTTTCTTCAGGCAGAAATTTATCTTTGTGCATGATGTTGTTCACAATCCATATCTTCAAAGGACTTGGGATAGCTGGCACCCCATCTCACTGAAAGCAAGCCCTCTGAATGTAGATGAATTTCACCTATTTTGTCTTCTGATAAAACATTTTCATCCAAAGTTTTGACTTGAAAATTTCAATCCAAAGTACAATATTAAATGTTTTGCAGACCAAGGAAAAAATATGGAAAAGAAAAAAGATCAAATAAGGAAAGAACAACAAAAAAAAAGACTATTAAGAAGGCTTGAGGGATGGGAAGCCAGAAAGAGAAACAAGAACTAAAACCTAAATGAGTATTGCTTGTTTTAATCAAGTTTTTGGATTATGTTTGAAAAAGGATGAATGAATATTCCATTGTGGAAACACCTGTATTTAAACAGCTGTAGGTTTTTTCCTTCCTGCATAGATCTTTCTGTTCAAGTAGCTCTTCCAATAACATTCTAGCACAGCCTTCTTTTCAGGATAGCAGATAATCCTGTTTAGCGTTTCATACCCATGTGTTTTATGCAAAAGATAATGTGCTTTGCCTTCCATTAAATTTCTCAAAAGACACAAATTCAAACTGAAAAACAGTCTTTTCTTATGACACCTTTCTCCAGGCAGTAGCATTTCCTACAACCCCTGGACAAGGCAGACAGGCAGCACAGAACTCCTGGGTCCTCCCCCGGAGCTGGATGTAGCAGCCTGAGCAGCTATTTTGTCCAAGGCTGCTTCAAGGACACAGCCTGGGACTCTCCAGGCCCTCTGAATCCTGTTGCACAGCCATTAACAAGCAGACCAACTTCAGCCCCTGTGCTCAGGCACTTCTGGGCACAGTTTCTGGTTTCTCAATCACCTTGTTTTGCTTCTCCAGACACAGACGAAAACGTAGCCCGGTAATTCTCCAATAACATTGTGTTGATGTTCCAGGTATGCAGAGTCTGAAGAGAAGAGAGAAATCTTTATCATCTACAACCAGATGTCAGTGACACTGGAATTTCTCTTGTAGCCACCTGTAGGATGCACTGGTGGTAGTCCCTGAGAGATGAGCACATGATAGAGGATGGTATGTGTTGACGTGGCTCCTCCAGCATCTGGGGGAAGGAGACCAAGATACAAGTGTGAGATCATGGCTGCAGCTTAGCTTCCTCCACAGGAACAAGGGTCTGGTAGACATCTGTGACACTATAAAATTAGTCAATGAGGTGTCAGATTTTGTTCTGGATTTGCACTTAATTCAGTGAGAAAGGTCTATAGATCAAAAACTGTATTTTAAAAATAAAACAGAATTTCAGAGCAACACTCTGGGGCCTCAAAAGCCAAATGCTTTCTTGACTATTTACTTGACATCACCAAGTATTAAGTGAATAGATACTTCCCTAAAAATTTAGTTTTTTAAAATTGTTTTATCATTGTATCAGGAATATACTGTTAGCCTCTAAGATGAAAGACTTTCCTTATGTCTAAACAGCACATAAAGCCAGCATTTCTTTACATTTCTCTGCCCCAGGCTATTTATTGGCATCAACCATGTGCCTGGACCTCTTTTCAGGAAGCGCAGAGGGTAACTTCCATACAAAGGAGAAAAACAATTTAAACTAACTAGAATTAGAATTAGGTTAGAATTTGGGTTAACACATTCTTCACCTATGGCTAAGCATGGTGTCCTTCCATCTGAAATTAGTGGTCTCACCCACCACCTTCCTAGGTACAGCTTATCAGAGAAACAAACATAAAACAGAGAAGACCAGCTGTAGGAAAGGCTGGTGTCAGGAGATCCTTCAATAACTGCATTTAGGGTTATCTCAAAGACAACAAAAGTAGGCTTGAAATATCTCACTTTATTTAAGACCCTTAGCCACCTGGAAAAAATTGTATCTGTTGTGGTATCATCTGCCTGCAATTAACCTAAGCATGAACTCAAACCTGATCTGTAGGCTTAATCACCTCCTGAGGCTGCAATTCACCTCTTCTCCTGAGGTAGGTAAAGTTTAGAAAGTTTAGTTAGGATCAGGAAATATCAGGTTAGGTGATTAGTTAAGGCTACAGTCTCTGCTGTCATCAGACACTGTTAATGTTTTTACTTGCTTAACTAAAGCAAGCTATAGATTAACCATTTGAATACAGTACCACTTCAATACAGAAGGGTATCAACTGGAGTTGGAAAGTGGGGCTTCATAGGGGCTGCCCTGGAATTTAATGCTTACAGTGCCTTCTGTTAATGACATGATTTTAGGCCTAGACCATGTGAGCACCACCAGCTGAGGCAAAGCAGTGGGGATGATACCACAGTGCCTCTGAGTGTAATTGCAGATTAGTGCTAACAGTCTAAACCCAGCTGGATCTAAATCTAGCTATATCTGCTCAAAGGTAAGGGGCTGGACACTGGTAGAGGGCTCCAAGAAATGAGGATTACTGGTTTGAGCTGTACTAAAGACTTAATGCAGACTTCAGTAATTGTGCACAGTATTGTAACTGGTTGGAAGTCTTGACCCATGCTTTACCTCATTTTACAGAAAATCAATGGGTTAACTTAATGATAGCATTAGGATTAATACTTGTTCCGGTAGGAAAGACAAGCAGCAAGAATTTCTTTTTTGAAAAGAAAAGTTTTCAAGACTGCATGTTTGCTTTGTAGAGAGGTATGTGCTAGGGTATAGAATATGTAAGGAACTGATGTGCTAATATGGATTAAGGTTGACTGTCCAAAGAGAAAATATTAAATCAAATCAATATGAAAAATAAATACATCAAATTATAAAAACCATAGTTTACTATGAAGTTAGGTTTCAAACCATCAAGGACTGATCTGTGGTTTTGGCAGTCAGAATCATGTTTACCAGCTGAAAACATCCCACATGCTAAATTTACATTTTGTGCCTTTGGCTTCAGAGCAAATAACACTGCTAGACCCATATACTAAATGGCAGATAGAATGGCAAAGAGTGGTTTAGGGCTGACCATTGAGACTAGGGATCAGTCAAGGACCCAGGTTCAGATGAACATGCAAAATTGGTTACTGGAGGTTACTGGGAGTTACTGGAACAGATCCACAGACTATCCTGCTTGAACTTACTGGTTGGATGGATCAGAGCCACTGGGAGGCATGGAGCTGATGAGTTTGGAGGTGTGCTGCATGCTTACTTGTATTTGGAAGAGGTCTCCACTTCCTGCAAAACCAAAGCGCATCACTGACAAAGAATGATATTTTGCTTGACCTCAATGGACACTGGTGATTGCCACTACTTTGCTTATACTTAATAAGGAAAAACTGAAAGTATTCGGATGAAAATTGTTTGTAACCAAGTTGGGAATAGGCTAGGGTTTTGGTGTGCTTTACCAATCTAGGCAGGAAATAAATCAACCTAGAAATTTTAGAGTTTTTTACCCCTTGCTCCCTACTCATAAGTGTTGGTGAAGTTATTCTTAAAGGCTCACAACAGAGACACTATTATTGTCACTATGTTTATTCCATGTTAAATATTTTCCTGTTAGAACTGGGTGAGATGGAAAGCAATTCAAGACACTTAAAATAATGAGCTATTTCCTCTCCTTATAGCACTTGAAATAATTGTCTTGGGGAGGGTGAAGAGTCATTCCTGGCAATAATTTAATGTGTTCTCTTCGAATTATTCCTTTCAATGATATCAAGGTTGTCTGTAATAAATTACTCTTCTACAGCTGACAGCTTTGATAACACAGTTCACTTCCCATAATAAATAAGATCAGCCTTCAGTGCCACTTTCATTGACATTTATCTTGTGACACTATAGGTTTTTTAATCAGTGCAAGGCCAAACACAGACCTTACTGTGTTTGTGAGAAGTCCTGAGCCTGACTGTATAGCTGCTACTGTAGTGAATAAACATCTGCTCCCTTTACCTAATAAGGCAAAGACTAGCTGACATCAAGTGGTGTGCAAATGAAAAAAGAGGGGAGAGGTTGCATGAGCAACACCTTTAAGATGTCAAAAGTGAATATTTCAACAGCAAGATAAAAAGTAGGACAGCAATCATGACCTGCTTTGCATGCACTTCCTGACTTCCCATGCTTTTCCACTGTCTGCCTGGGGACAATGAGAAGCTCTGTGCTTCAAATAATGAGTGTGGTATCTTTCTAGGAGAGCCCAGAAGATGGATGCCAGATCCAGGTTTGAGTTGCTGTAATTTCCCTTGGAGACACTATTTTCAAAATTCAGAACTGGCTGAAGAGCTATTAATAAACTACAAACAAAAGGACTGCTGTTCAGAAGACAGAACCCTTCTACTATTGTCTTGAAGAAATAAGGTTTACCTTAGCAGCAAGCCAATACATAGTTAATAGCTGTTAAGACACAGTATGAAATCTGTAAATCCAAGCAATTATTTTAACTTACATACTGAAAGAAATCTACTTCAAGGCCAGATTGGATGGGGCTTTGAGCAACCTGTTATAGAGGAAAGCGTCCCTGCCTGTGGCAGGGGATCTGGAACTAGAGGTTCTTCCAGGTCACTTTCAATCCTAACCATTCTAGGAGTCTATGAATTCAAGAAGTGAACTTATAAAAAACTAAAATCCAGAGAAATTAACAAATAAAAGAATACAATATCTTGTCTCAAAAATTAAACAAGTTCATTAACTTACAATTTTAACATAAAAATTAAGGTCCATTATACTTGAATTAAAAATAACTTTTGTTCAACAGAAATTTTGAGGGACTGGAAAGTAAGTATACCTTTAGAAACTGTACAAATTGACTGATGGTGTCAAAAACGTTTAGACCCTTTTGAGCCTTCCTTCACCACCTATCCCTCAACCCTCCCACAGTGGATGGGCAGAGGAACACTTGTGTTGGAAACTGTACCTATTAATCTGTTTCTTGCTGATGTTCAAGAAAATAGGACTTCTTCCTAGTAAAGTTAGACATAGTACAGACTCTCAGAGTTTTCAGCTATTACCTGGGAGCCATGGCCTCACAAGAGCAACCAAATGTTGTGAGGATGGAAGACCAATGACAAATCTGGAGATCTGTTGAGCTGCACTGCATAGAGGCCTTCCTCCAGAAAAAGGGTTAAGTGGCAGAAGGAAGTAATGTGCAAATGATCAGCAGCTTCCTGGGATAGTGGGGAGAACTGACAAGAAGCAAGGGGTCAATATCTAATTTATGGAGTGCACAAGTTTTTACATGGAACTTTGTGTGATGGGCAGCAACCCTGAAAGAATTTAAACAGGCTTAATGGGTGTCTGTGTCAAGCTACACAGTCTCTTCACTGTGCTAGGAATTTTACTGTGTGGACCCAAATAGTTCATTCATATACAAAGAACTGGAAAGCATCCTGTCTAGAGACTGAGTTAATGGATCCTGAGAATAGTACACCTTAGCTCCTGTTGAAACTGTGTTGAGTTCTGGAAATATAGTTTTCCCCTTTATGATTGTGATTCTTTGAGTTATTTTTGCCTTGAATACATGACTAGCTTCTACTGTTAAGAGTATAGATAACCTCATTTTTTTTTATTGATGTCTGGAAATATGCAGAATGCTGATAATAAATATATAATTAAGAACAATTATATCATCCATTCCTTAGCATGACAGATGTGTAGAATACCTTACATTTGTGCTGCTGGAACAACAAAAATAGGAAAGAGCAGTTTGTTCCCTGACATTCTCCTGAAAATGAAAATAGGCACCTTCACATTACTCAGTTTCCTAACACAGAAAAATTTCAGGATCCTTAATGTCATTATGGCTCCAGACATTAGTCACACACTACAACTGGCTTACAAAGCCAGAAAGTTTAAACTGGCCATCCAGGCTGAACAATAACAAAAAAACAAAACAAAACAAAACAAAACAAAAAAAACAAAACAAACAAAAAACCAACCAACCAACCAACCAAAAAAACCAAAAAAAAAAACCAAAACCCTGACTGGCTTTACAAGTCCTGTATTCCTTATGACCCAATCTAATAAAGAGAATCTTACAATATCTACCCTTTGTTTATTGGTTAGATTGGCACAATTGTATGTACTATTATTGTAGCTCTCCTTCACATTAATGCTGTCGCTTCACAGGCTTTCCTCTTTTAATTTCTATTTCATTTCAATATATTATGAAAAGACCCTTCTATTGTAAATGCTCAAGGGGAAGGTGAGGTGTGGTATCTATAGGTTACTGAATAAACTGGACCTAACTGCCCTTGCTTGAACCCAATGCTATATAGATGTTTTGCCATTTCTCACACTTTTAGAATGGCTATGCTCCCAGGAATAGTTACTGAGCAGAAGGGCTCCTTTTAGCAATTCTCCAAGCCCTGCATACAGTCACATTTTCTGCAGTCTATGCCAGCAGCACTGATAGCCCTTTTGTAAAATACAGCCTTCCTTTCACCTCAGTCCATCTTGGACAAAGCTGAAAATTAATATGCCAACTTACAAGGGTAAAAATGGCTAGTTATAAGGAAAATAAGTTGTCTAAACTTCTAAGCAACCTACTATAGCCCAGAGGTATAACTTCAGTCATTTAATCTTAGTTCTCTCCAGGGTTAAATCACAAATCCTGAAGCCACAAAATGGTTTTTATTTTTATGAAAATATTGGAAACTCCAAATAGTGAAACAATCAGAGCACCAGATGCCTGTCCATTTCCATTAGCAAGACTGAAACCTGGAACAACATTGGCATCACTAATGGAGGAATGGGTATCTGAGGTGGCACAGGGGCATCAGTCATGGCACTGATATTTGGCCTATTGGGCACAGCTCACCTGCAGCAACCTTGGGCAACTGTATGTAGCCTGACAAAATAATAGATTTTCATGGCAGCTACTTAAATAAGGAAAGTTTAAAGGGGTTTTTCTCTCTTTTTTTAACAGAGAGGCAGAAGGGATGTGGAAACTCAGAGAAACACTTTTTTTTATCACGGGTTGAAAGTGGGGGAGATACTAACAAAAAATACAACTAAAAAAGTACAAATACTTTTTTTTTTTTGGTATATATACACTATTTTTTCTTATAAAGTGTTGCTTCCCTTCTTGCAATCCAAGTAAAATATGTGTAATACACCCAAAAAACTTACAGGTATGACTGTTGTTGAAAATATTACTCAGCTCAGCTGTCTTTCTCTGCCCTGAACCCCTAAGGCCTTCAATGATACACCCTCATGCAACATGCCCCTTTAATGATCAGCAGGTCTTTGCTATACCCCCTTGCAACCAAGTGCAATGAGAAGGTAGATGCACCCATTAATCCTGTCACTAACTGCTAGGACAGACTCTTATGCTTGCTTTTGACAAGTCCAACTGTGTAATCAGATGCCAGAACTCAAAGTAGAAAACAACTCCATTCTTCATTTTTACTGAGCCCTCCAAGCACAACAAAACACAACAACAGACAATAAGAGAGTATCCCTCCAATCATCCCTGCCTCCCCTCAAAAAACCCACCAAATAAAACACAAACCAAAACCCTAAAAGTCAGATGTAGATTAAGGATACTGGAAGAGACTGAGTGGAAGGGAAACAGGCAGACAGAAGAGGAGTGGAAAAAGTGATGAAAAGTGAAGTAGATTCTGAAGAATTCATCAGGTAGAGAGTGAACTGAATGGGTCTACGTTCAAGCAAAGAGAGATGGAAAATAAATGGCTTCTTGGTCTTATATGATGGTTCTTAATGGCTTGGAGTTATAATGTGAAATTTAACAGCTGACTGTTCACTGTACATGAAAGAGCAGGAAGAGAATAAATTATTTTTTTAATTATTTTTGGCAACCTATTCAGTGGAAGGTATCCCCCCCCCAAGATAGGAGTGAACTAGGTCTTCTTTAAGGTCTTTTCCAAACCAAACACTTCTATGAGTCTGACATCATTGGACTTCAACTGTCACTTCAGTAACAGAATAGAAATTAGACATCCATTCATAAGCTCAAGACTAGCAGAGTAATAAAAGTAAGGTTGAAACAACAAAGCTTAAAAAAGGGGAGGAACTGAAAGACATGACTGAGACAAATTATGTTGAGACAGGAAGTAATTGAACGTGAGAAAGAAAGCAACTGAATGTGAAAAAGTAAGATGTGGTTGAAACTGAAGCCATTTAATTACATAATTAAATGTAATACCAAAAATACAGAGTAAGACAGTTTGAGCTGTGCTTCAAAGAGTTGAATTTCTTCTTGCAACACAGTCCAAACTCCTGAGTACTTAATTTCAGGGTCTACTACTGGAACGGATACATACTTTTTGCAGAAAAAAGGTAATTTTCCTAACAAAGAAAGAGATAGCAGGCCTAAATCTTGACTGAATTTTCCTGCTGCCTTTTGTCTGCCCTTTAATTGCAGTCGTTATGGCAGAAAATATGCATTTGTTTTGGAGAAAAGCATATTTTCTCCCAAAAGTTGAACCAAGGTTTAAAGCCACTGAGTTCCGGTATTCTAAGCCACATGGTTAAGAATATTTTCATCACATGCTACAAGGGTTTAACATTTTGTCACATGTGTTAGTCTTGGAAATGGTAAGAAAAATTTGCAGATTCATTTGCAAAAATATGTTTATCCCATTCCTTACCTTCCCAGATCTTTTTACAGAGAAATACTTCTCATATAAGAAATGAAGTTGCACTAACAACCATGTTAATTTAGATAACTAGTAATTTAAAAGACAAAGTTCAATTAAAGGAACTGTTTTTCACAGTTAAAAATTGTAGAAGCATGGAATTGTCTAGGTTGTAAAAGATCTTCAGGATCGTCAAGTCCAACAACCCACAGCAGGTACAGAAAGATGCTCAGTGGTTGAGCCAGGTGCAAGGAACCTGTTATACAAAAATTATAAACTCATTGTAGACTAGCTGCTTTCCCCCACCAGTGCTATCCATGTGGGGTACACGGATGTTGGCAGAGACTCTACTGAGAAAGCAAGATAAGGCTGTACAATTTGTCAGCATCCTCAGGCTCTACCAGCTAAAGATCCAACAGGCACAGATGGACTTGTACTTTGGCAAATGACCAGGAAATTTGAAGCACATAACAGAACACATGAAAAACTCAGGCTCTCTAGAAATCTCAGTCCTTGGCCCCCACAAAGCTTCATTGCATTCCTGAGCCTATAAGAATTGCTACAGCATTTTTCACCCAGCCATGACCCATTCACTCAGCTGAGCCAGGACATAGCACATGCCTGCTCATGGCCAAGACGCAACTGAGTAAGGCTGAATTTGAGTATGCAGCACTGCTGACACACTCTGAAAAGAAGGGGAATTGGAAAAAGACATATAAGGTGTAAATTTAGTATGTTCCTATGTGCTCAGGACAAGTTCTCCAAAATAATTTCTGTTTTGTGAACAGTGTATGGTTTCTGAGACCACCCTTTTGTACTGTCAGCCAATTAACCTGTTCCTATTCCTTACAAGTTGCTAAGGAAATTTTAGAGAAACATGCTTATTTTACTATTTCAACTTGTCTTGCTAGAAGGACTGAAAGTTGTACTGATAAAAACTAAATACAAACTGTTGCTGCATAGAAGAATATTTTTGGTATTTGGGTGGCATACTTTTGATGCCATGAGCATTATGTGAAGAAAGACACTGATGTTTTGGGTCACTAAGTTGGTTGTGCTTTCAGTCACATGCAAAATCCTTCCCTGTGGACAGAGGTAAACAGATTGTATTTTGGAAGCAAAGCACCAGAAACTGAAGTAGTGATAACCTCTGATAATAACGAAATACTTCATAATTCTACATCCAGATAAGCAAAAATAAGGTTTGAAACTTTCTGAGTTTCTGACTAACTGAGAGACTAAGTTAAATTCACTCTACAGATAGGAACATGATACATAAAGGCCTGAAGCGATTTTTCTGAGAGCCTCAGAATACCTGGAAAGAGAACTACACTCTCTGAACACTAATTCAGTATTGACTGTTATGTTGATGCATCCTGCTTTTTCCCCAGAGGTTTCTTCCCCTCTTCAGGACAAGAAACTATTCTTACATAACATTTCTACATCAATATGTAACAGCCTAAAAATTGTCCCCACAAATTTTCTCTAACTAATGTGTAAAATATTTTCTTTCACTTGATCTTTCCACTATGGATGCTATTTTCTCACTCAGGCTGAGATTTTTAACAGAATAAAACTACCAGTGTTTGTGTGTAGGTCCAACTCTGTCAGCAGCAAACATGAAAATGGCTCCAGAAAAGTGGTGACATTTGGAGGTGATGTCACAATAAAATAACATTCAATTTCATAGCAAAACCCATCCCCATATTCAAGCTTTATGTTATGATGTATCTGTGATATTAGAAGGGTATACAGTCAAAGGATTTATAAATATGACTAGGCAACTCTCACATTTCCTCCTGTAATGTGTCAGAACTGCAAAGGATGAGCATGATTCACAGGATGTTGTTACTCTTCTCCTTCCTTATGTGTCAGATCTGACTGATTCAAGTTTAATTTGGAGGTTTTTTATGTAAATGTGATGTAGCCCAATGCTTGGGCCTGGTGGGAGAGTTTTGGCACAAAAACATTGAATGGTTGAAAATTTTTTGTCCCAAGGCAAAAAGCTTTTAAGTTTAGATTGCTGCACTGAGTAACATTCTCTTGTTCAATTTATATATAAAATGGCACACGTTATTAATTTCACAACAGCTAAAGGACTATATTCTGTTGGTGCATTGGGATCATAGCTCAATGAAACAGTTTTTCAATCAGTGGCTTGAAATCTTTGGGAGATCTGTGGCCTGTTTCTTAGGCTTCCTTTACCAACTGGTCTGTATAAACTACTGCCAGTAGGTTTCAAAATATTTTGCAGTGATGGATCTTTCTGCAGGAAAATATTGTAAAGTTCACAATTAGGAAAAAAGATTAAACCATTGAACTTGGAAGTTGTTGAGGTGGCTGCATACTACTGGGTGTTGAACAGAATTCTACACACAGCCTCCAGTGCTGATTACAGCCTCATAAAAATCAATACTACTGTAACTCTGAGGTGAATGTGTACCACAGCCTTTAAGGCCCTTACACTAAACTTAACCCGCAGGTGCAGTATTTAAAAATACATGTTCCATGTATTTTTAAAGTAAAGTCTGGATTGTACAAATGGTATTTACAATCTCTTCCCAGGGGCAGTAATGGCTAAGGAAATCATATATGTACATAGGTAAAGCAACAGAGAAAGAATAATAATGCTTTAGATACCCTTATATGTTCTCTGTGTGAAATGATTAAAGCCTCTGGAGTCAGTGCATAAGCAGTTGCTCTGAATGCATTGAAAAACTGAACATGTTTTCAAGGTCTGATTCATCTGGGTTCTTGTACAAGCCTGTAAAACAGCAAATGCAGCAGTCTCATCTCCTCCCTTTAAACAAAGCCAAGAAAATAATAATTAGTGTTTCTGAATGTTTTTTCTGCATTCCTTTTTCTGCTCTCTTCTCCCACATTGTGGCAAGGAGTTCCAGAATGGCATTAACAGCTTTTAGATGTCACTGAGACTGTGTCTCAAAACTGACATAAGTAAAATGCCTTGCCACTTTCTCACCACCATTGTTCATGTTTCACTGTTCACCAGATTTTGGACATGGGACAATGCATAGTAGCAGTATTCCTCCTGAGGCCGCTGGGGTGGTAACAGTTTGGCAGTGTAAGGTACCTTTGACAGCTATTTCAGACTTTCACCGTTCTTTTTCTTACAGCTGCATACAGTCTTAAATTTGGGGAAAGCCTGCTTTGGGGTGAATTCCCTACACCTACAATGCCCCAGGTGAAAGTTCTGGCTCTGGTTGTTATGACCCAAACTTCTCCAATTCTATAAACATGCACCATTCATTTTGTTAGTGGATTTGAGGAATAGTCACCTTGATGATAATTATTAGTTCTTCCTGTTAGTCTACCCGACCATACTCACTTGCTTTAGTTCTAGAGTATCTTCATTCCTTCTAAGGGAACTACTTAGGAAGCTCATCTTTACTCTCCCCAGGTAGGAGTCACGCAATGTGACACTGAAGCATGACCAATGAACATCCCTCTCAAAAAACCTCACCCTCCTCTGGGTGTTGGTTTGAATAAACTAATAAGATTGCTTCCTAGAAGCAGCTGACAAAGAATATTGGCACTGTGAGGTAACTGGATGAAAGCAGGAAAGGCAGGACTCCTGTGTACCACACCCTATGTTGTCACGTACTTGGAACTCTCTTAAAGCCCCTGCAGCCTTTGAAGGAAAGTCGAAGGTCCCATTTCTGTAGCCCAAACTCCACACATAGGTTATTACGAGAAGTACATTACCACAATATGAGAAATAACTTCCACAAAACTGGCTGTCCTCAAGGCAATTATTTTCTTTTTAAATCCTTAAATATTCACAGTGTGATACAAAATGACTCCAGGTTAAATATCAACCTGTACTATTGGAATCTGCCTGACAGATTAAGGAAATAGAAAACTTCTACAGGCCTAAGGTACCTGCTGTCTGCCTTTCAACATATTCTTCCAGCATTATTTTTATAAAGGGAAGGCAGAAATGACAGCATCTGAGCATTTAGTTCAGTATGGTGGAGCATTTTATGTTGGCCAAAAGTTGAGGTCTGTCTGATTGTCCAATCAGTCAACTGAAAACCCTGAGTAGTCTCTGGACTGGGCTAGTATTTCCACATCGCTAAGTCAAATTCATCTTGGATGAATTCTAGCTGAGAGAGGGCCTGACTATAAGTCCTACCTTTGGGAAGATTCTAAAATTTCAGAATCCTATTACAACATTTTTGGTCCTCTAAGACATCTAAGGACTGTATTCAATAAAAATGGAAAAGCAATATATTATAAAGAGATACATTATTATTAAAATAAATTATGTAAATAATCTAAGGTGCTCCACCTGATCCCTTAAATATAACATCACTGTAAATAAATTTGCATTTATGACAAAGTCACCCATCTAGTTGTCCAAGGAAAGGCATGTGGGTTCTTCAATTTTAACAAATCTATCAATACCATCTCTCATAGCATCATTCTGGATGAAATGTCCAGCACACAGCTACTCAAGTTCATTATACATTGGGTGAGCAATTTGCTGACTCGAAGAATTATAGTGAATGTGGTCAATATGAGGCTGGCAGCCAATCACCAGTGGGGTTCACCAGGGCTCAATTTTAGGCCAGTGCTCTTTGGTGTTTTTATAAATTATCTGGATGTGGGTATTAAATATATATTAAGGAAGTTTGCCAGTTATACTAAAATAGGAGGAACTGTTAATTTCATAAGGGGTAGAGAGAATTTACAGAAAGATATGGATAAACTAGAGAGATGGCAATCACCAACTGCATGAAATTTAACAAGAGCAAATGCCAGATTCTCAACATGGGACAAAGTAATCCTGGTTATACGTAATTGGTGGATGAGAGACTGAAGAGAAGTACCAAAGCCATCTGATGGTTTAGGTAGATGGCAAGTTGGGTATGCGTCAACATGCCCTGGCAGTCAAGAGAGACAGATGTGTCCTGGAGTGACAGGTCCCCAATTGGTCAAGGAAGGTGACTGTTCTCCAGTGCACTGGTGCAGCCCATCTCAGCTGTGTGCAGCTGTGGGTGCCTACATACAAGGCTATCATACTATTCGAGTGTGTCCAGAGGAGGGTGACCAGGGTGGTGAAAGACCTTGAGGACAAGGCATTCAAGATCAGCTGAGATCACTTTGCTCATCTTGGAAAAGTTGAGGGCTGTCCTTATCAGAGACTGCAGCTTCCTCACAACCACTCTGGTGATCAGTAACAGGGCATGAGGAAATGGAATGAAGATTCATCAGGGGAAATTCATACTCACTTTAGGAAGAATTATCAAGAGAGTGGATGGTCACTGGAACAGGCTTCCCAGGGAAATGGTCACAGCCCTGGCAGAGTCCACGAGTGTCTGGATGATGCTCCTGATCATATGGTTTAGGCTTAATTAGTCCTGCTCCCTGCTCCCTGCTCCCTGCAAGGAGCAGGGCATTGGATTAGATGATCCTTATGGACCCCTTACAAGTTAGGATACTATGATTCCAAAATGAAGATAGAGGATCTGTCCCACGAGACAAAAATGGAATTTACATACTCTTTACGGTTTTGTTTACCTAAAGAGAAACCTGTTTCCTGGAAACACTTATTAGTTTAGCAAATCTGGTAACCTTGAAGATTTAACAAGGTGACTGCAACATAGGCCTATCTTTTAATCTTTGTAATTCAAAAGTATACCATTGACGTGCTAGCTGCTGTACTAATGCAAGGCCAGTGGGAGGTAAAAATCAGGCCATCAGATGGTAAAGCATAAATTCATGAATGCACAGGGTACATTATGTAATTTACATCCTGATGTTTCTTATCCGGAACAACAGGAAGGACTTATTTTCATTATTTTTAGATTTATTTAGAGCAGGATTTGGTGAATTTTTTTAATCATTGAAAACCTTTTTCAAATTAGCATAGATTCTTTATATTTTTGTGTTGGATTCAAGAAATCTCTGAATTAAGGCCTTGGGAAAAATCGCCCTAGTTAGGGTGAGAAAAATTTCACCCTTAAAACTTCATGGGAGCTGTGCCTGTAAATAGAACTAGAAACTCTCTGTTCTCTGTTCTACACTTGGTTGATTTTTGCTGCAGTAACATACACATTCGTTATAGTGTTACTCTCTTGGACCCTATCCCCCAGACTACGCCCAGACCCTACCTTGTATCAGCTGTTGTAACCCATGGCCTTTGCCCCTTTTGGTGAGCCCCATGTCATGTTCTGATTGCTGTTTGTTGTTTTGCTTATTAAAACAGTGTTTCTGTTTCAGGTTGCATCGAGGTGTGCCCGTCCTTCGTTATAATTAGCCACTGCGACTCTCTAGAGATCACAAACACTGCCGAGCTCTGTGATACTATTTTTCTTCCATTTTCATTTTTAAAAGCTTGATAATTCAGCTCATCTGAAATATTTAAAGAAAAAATAATACTACAGAATTTTTCATAAGTTTCTTCAAACAGAAAGTCTGAATACAGCTGAACCATGACCTTTTTTATAGGATGTTGCTTGTAGAACAAAAGAATTCTATAGTTCAGAGTTGTAACAACAGTCATGTAAACTTAAACTTTTACTTAACAAGATGGTCATAGCTCACAGAGGAAGAATTTCAGTGTGACCCCTACTAATTTACAGAACGGCATAAATCAATATTAACATGAGATTATATAGAAGCTAGTCTGTAAGTATCAATATATTAAAATAAAACTTCAGGAAATATTTGGGGGTGGTGGCTGTAAGAAGAAGATTCTCATTTGCTGTGAACGGTTGGTTATGGCTTTCTTTTCTGAGAAGAATATTAATGGAGTTTTTGTCATATGAATTAAACACTTATGACAAATATGAGAGAAATAAATGTTATTTCATATGTCTCTCACACAGGATTTCCCGATGGTTATAGTGATAAAATACGGGTCCTGGTCTAAAATCAATGCACCTTTAAGATACCAGATACATCTGCACATTTTTTACTTGACTGTATTAAACCCTTGCAAAGGCCCCTGATAATAAAGCTCAGATTTCAAAGTACTGATGAAATTATTTCACCAGAAGCAACCACTTTGCTGTAAAACCACTTTGTTTTCCCACGATAACCAGACTACACTTTGTGATTCTAGTTGTTATAGAGGACCTGATACCTAGAGTGGCTAGCCTCACTTCCTCAACCCCCTTGGACATGTGTCAGCTGTAGCTCCATGGATGCAGCTATTCATACTTTAGTGCCTAAAATGTTTTTCAGTGTCATGGGACAAGGAGCATTGTGGGACAAGGAGCAACAGAGCACATCCACCACTGCTATCTGCACAGCCAACATCAGCACCTTGCTATCAGCTGGAGCATCTGACTCAGCTCGCAAGCTGCTTTGCTTCTTGAAGAGGAGGAGGACAAAAAATAATATATATAATAAGGGGGGGTGGAGGAATGCACTTGCCTGGAATAAAATATATTTGATGTAGGAATACCATTCACACTGTACTTATGCTCCTATCCCTGTTAGAAAGGGCAACTTTTTTTCTCTTTTTCTTTCCCTTTTTCTTTTCCTATTTATTTTCCTACTCCTTCCTTCCTTCCTTCCTTCCTTCCTTCCGTCCTTCCTTCCTTCCTTTCCTTTTTATGACATTCTTATTTTTTTTTCTAGCTTTCTTCTCTTTTTTATTTTTTCCTTTCCTTCTCTTTTTTATTTTTTTCCTTTTCCTCTTCCTTTCGCCTCTCCCCTGCCTG